>VCAZ01000002.1:9693723-10109484 GCA_005784505.1 Bagarius yarrelli
AAGTCCTGGAAAATTTCGGTTTTTAAGTTTTGCCGGTACACAGGTATGTGTTTGAAGTGCTTAAACTAGAAATATTTCTTATTCGTCACATTTAGACTGTAAATATTAAATAATCAACGTGACACACAACACTGCACTGCACTGCACTGACCTCCCTTTTACCTCTGTGCGGACACGCCATTTAATCCCTCTGGCTAAACCTGTGTAGTGTAGCACACGCAACTGCTGTCATAGGAAAGAGCAAGGTCCGTCAAGTACATTATATTATTTCACTTGAACTATGAAGCCCTAAAAACATTTCCAGAACGACAATACTGCAGGATCCATAGAGACATTTTGTGATTTTGTAATCCAATGATGCTGTTGTGAAGAACTTGGGCGTTCTGGACAGAGCCATGATGGCCTTAATTCCAGCTACGACAATGAACCAAAAACAAAAAAACTGCACCCCAGACCTCCTCATCCATTTTTAGTGTCTGGACTCACTAATACTATTGCGGCTCAATGACAAATTTCCCAAAGTTCCACTCTTTAAAATCTAAAAACATTTTCAGAAGGTTTGAGGTTAGGAGTAAATATGAGACTGAATGTGTTAGATGATATAATGACCATATTTCCAAAATTTTGTCTACATACTGTACAGACATTCTATTAACAGCTTGCTTTTGCTGGTTGTGATGAATGCACTTTTAATTCAGTACTAAATATACATTTCTTTTTAAGGTAAATTAATTGACATTGCATCATCATCATCATCATCTAGATCAACAAGTCCACAGATCTTAAGCCCTAAAGACTGTAGCACAAACCCAATGACTTCGCAGGTCTGCTGGTAAGATCCCTACAGTGGAAATAATGTGCATTATTATTATTATTGTCTGTTTATCGCCTGTGAATTTAAAACTGTTCCAGGTACTAATGAATAATCTGTTAAAATTAATCAGTGTTTTTATGTTTGTCCTGTCAGACAAATTAATCTGCTTGTAAGTAATTATACTGAGCCCAGGTGTATTCTTTTTTTATTTTTTTCCTCTCAGCGACTGCATGATTCAGCTGATATGTGTTGCAAAGGGAGCAGGATTAGGCTTGGTCATTAAAGGTGGAGCAAACCGTGCCGAAGGGCCAATGGTGTTCATTCAAGAGTTTATACCTGGAGGGGACTGCCAAAGGGTGAAACACCACACCACACGCCTTAAATTTTAGATGCTAATACAACAAAATGTACGCTTTAATTTTCTGCGGTGCTATATTAGGATGGAAGACTAAAAGCAGGAGATCAACTCATATCAATCAATAAAGAATCTTTAATTGGAGTAACACATGAGGAGGCCAAAAGCATATTAACCAGAACAAAACTCAGGTAAGTTATTTATGCATTGCCCCACACTTATTTGTGTTTGCATAGTTTCTGAAGAGTGTTTGAAGTTAAACACATGTGATATCTATGAAGATCTGACCCGACAGTGGAAATAGCATTTATCAGGCGGAGGTCTTCCTCTGGCTCCAGCAGTGGTCCACACAGCCCTGTTTCCTTGCAGCCCCTATTGACTACAGGCTCTCAGCTCAAACCACTGGCCCATGGGGGAGTAGCTGTAACTATGCCAGGAGGACTAGTCCCAAAAATAAATCCTACTTCTGTATCTGGAAGTGAGACTTTGCCCTCTGTCAGACTTACTCAGGTAAGACTTTGAGGTCGTATATATACATTTGACTGAACCGTTATTCTGCTGAACATCTTAGGCACATGTAAAGAAATGGTGTAAAAAACCTTCCAAGAGTTTTTGTCTGCATACATTCCATTAAAGACTATGGTCTATATTTTATTATTAATTGATGGTCTTTATTTAGTGTTTGTCTGAAAATGAATGGTTATAATGTAACATGTTACCATTTTTTTCAATACAGTGGGTAACAGATAGAGGAGGCGACATTAAAGCCGTGCTTTTCTTTAGATTTTCCCACAGGCTTTTAAGCATCTCAATCGTAAAACACATTTTTAGTTTTCTAACATATACATCATTGTTTTTCAGGTAATCATTAAATTCTGTCCATGGCCTCTAGGTAGTTTGGACACAGTTTGGTGCTCTGTCTCATACAGTTTGTCTTTTCTCTCTTTCTCTGTTTAGATACGAGCTGTATCATTGAAACCAGAGCTTCCTTTAGTCACTACCCCAGAGGGTCCCTGCACCACACTGACAAACTCTGGTACAAACATTAAATGCTTAAGTTTTGGATTTTTTTCACTGAATTTTGAATGAATGCAGATGAATGAAATGTATAAATATAATATTTGAATCTTCAGGTGTTACTCCTGCCTGTAAATTCAGCAGCACGGTCACTCAGCCGAAGCCTTCCAACCAATCTAATTTCCGAATTAAGCTGGAAAGGGTTGAACAGGTTTGTTCTTTATCTCATCTGTATCAATTGCTGCTGTATTATCAGCAGACATTAATATTCGTTTCTGCAAACCCATGTATTCTATGGCACTAAGTCATTACTGCTGTGTATCACAGTGAAACAAATGAATATAAAGTTGATACATGTCATTAGTCCACTCCTGCTGTGAAATAATGGGAAAATCTAATAGCAGCTGTTTGGCAGGTTTTACTCTATTTAGTTATACATACCAATGTAACTTTTGTCTGCTTATTTTACCAAGTTTCATTTAAAGTAGTTTTACTCAGCCATATTTATTTCAGAAAATGTTTCTTTGGGCTTAAAAGGTACACCAAACCCAAACGCTAAAACATTATGAGAATGTAAAAAACTGTTAAAAGGAATTCTGATATTTTCAGGCATTGGAGGTTTTAGGCTTAAAGCTGAGTAAGTCTCAGCTCCAGACACTGAGAGAGAGACTCCTGGTGGACCATGGTAAGATTAACATTAAAATGTACTTTAAAACGTGTGTTCTTTTGTAATAGTTTCAAATGCATGGTGCAACATTAGACTACAGAATGTAATTAGTTTTTTTGTGCTGTATATTAGATTTTGAGTCTTTAAATAAGGAATCATTAAAGTTGGAAAACAAACCGGGTGCGAGACTGCAAACATCTGTACTAGCATCCGATGACTCTTCATCAAATCTACAGGTAGAAGTTTTATACATCGTAGATTACATTTTGTCTTTAAGAAAGTATAGCGATTTTGAAGTTGGTATGCAACATAATTGGTTCTGCTGACAAAAAGGCGCTCTGACTGACTGACACTGATCAATTGTGGCTGTCTGGAAACAACTGTATAATTTTAATATCTCTTTCACAAGTGTTGCAGAATGCAGAATCGAATAAGCTGTGATTTATTTTTATTGATCATATGGGAGAACAAATGTTTAAGGTGGTTACGGTGTTGGGCTGCTAATCAGAAGATCAGGGTTCGATTCCCAGCAGCACCAAGTTACCACTGCTGGGTCCCTGAGCAAGGCCCTTACTCCCTAGTTGCTCAGTTACATAGAAAAGGGAGTCTGCCGGAAAAGGGAGTCTGCCAAATGCCATTAATGTAAATGTAAATAATTAAAATCAGGCAAAGCTAAACATGATAACATTTATAGTACATTTATGACATTGGGCAGATGTGCTTATTTTTTTTATATCAATTTCATTTATACATTTAGGCAGTAAAGGATTAAGGGCCTTGGTCAAGGGCTCAGCAATTTTAAAGCTAATATCACACAGCATTAAAATACTGGCTGTTAAATGGTGGTCATGGTAAAATAAAACGTTCTTCTGTGTTTTCTGAGGTATCAACATCTGACTCTGATGACCTGGACAAAACAGAGAAAATAAAAAAAGGTCACACTGAAGGGCTAAAGAAGATCAAATGTCTACAGGTGAAATTTATAGCAAAAGTTTGTGTAATCATGCAGATGGTTTGTACATGTTAATGTATTTATGTGCTTCAGGATGTTTTAGACTAATTATTCTGTATTAACTTATGTTTACTCTAACAGGATAGGTTGGCTAAGTCTGAGACCCTGTGCCAGCAGATGCAGCAGGAGCTGATTAAAGTCAAGCAGGTAAGATCTTTCCTAATTATACTTATATCGCCCAATGTACCTCTAGAGGGAGCTGTCCCACTGTGGTGCTCTACAGAAAAATCTGTCTCTGTTTAAAAATATCAGCTTCATGTAATGGGTTGGTTCTAAAGATACAAAGTATGTATCCATAAATTTGTGGCATATTTTTGATTGGGAATTTGATTATACCTGATGCGTATATCATACCTCATTCACATTGTAGCTAGATGCTCCATTTTTAGCATTGTGCGTATGATGGAATTAAGCTGTCCTGGTTTCAGGAAGTACGTACCACCCACTGTATGTGGGAGTTGGAGTGTGTAGGGCACAGTAAAGTTTAGAGCTTGTGTGTAGAAATAGTTCTCTTCAGTGAGTCATGGAAATGGGCTCATCTCTAAATGATGTTATCGGTTCAATCTGTTACATAAATCAAATTCAATAGTATGTCAATATTAAGTAAATATTTGTAACACCAGGTAAACAATCTGAAGGATCACATTACAGTTACATTTACATTTACAGCATTTGGCAGAGGCTCTCATCCAGAGCGATTTACATGTATTTCTTTTCATACAACTAAAAAAACAACTTGGGGGTTAAGGGCCATGCTCAGGGGCCCAGCAGTGGCAACTTGTTGGTCCTGGGAATCAAAAGCTGATCTTTCAATTAGCAGTCCAATACCTTAACCACTGCACCACTCTACACTGATGTATTAACAGAGAGTCATTATCCAAAGATGTCAGGTCGGATGTTTAGTCTGTTTATTAGAGTTTATTTTGTCACATAACATTTTTAGCTTTTGTTGGAATATTTGGAAATCCATCAGTAAATAGTGTATAATTATAATTTATGTGGATAAGTTATGTATCACATTATTCATTTTCACAGTCACATGGTTGAGCTGTTTATTATGTACTTTCATTGTTCTGGTATGTTTTATGTATGTCCATACATAAAACTGTACATTTTAACTTAAAATAAAATAAAATAAAGTATCTATCTATCTATCTATCTATCTATCTATCTATCTATCTATCTATCTATGTTTGTGCTAATACTTTTGTAGATTTAAAGGTTAAAGTGACTTCTTTATTAAATAAAACTAAATATATTGAAACCTTATATATTCAACTTTATTATTTTTTAAATATTTAAGTCAATAAATTGTTACAGAATATAACAGATATAATAATATTGGATAAATAATAATAATTATGCAGAAAAAGCGTAAATAAAAGCACATACTGAAATAATGTAATGTAGTACATCGTATTGTTTTTACAATCGTATTGTTTTTATTGTTTTCTCTTATCTAAGTAACACAGTTATTTGTATTGAATCAAATTATATTAAAAAATTTAAGCTTTTCATTGTTAGGATTGATCTGATTTCTGTCATCCCATATAAACCTATGATTGGGTCAACCCGTCTCTGTACTTTTGTCATGCTGACCACAGCGACGGATTTGTAAACTCAGCACCACACTGAGCTCCATTACTTACTAAATCCAAGAGTGAAACAACCAGAAGAGTGCGCTGAAAAATCAGCCTTGAGGAAAGGAAGAATTATTTTAAAAGCCTGTGCTTCTTTCAAACCTGGAACTGCCTTTTTGGATCCGTTCTGCTCTCTTCACCCCCACCTACGCTTTCTGTGCTATATATGCCATTAGAGTAACAGGTAGGCAGACAGGCTGCCCAGCGGAGAAGCAGCAGGCTTTTAAGCTTTCCCATTGGAGATGAGTGTGCCATCCACGCATTTCACCAGGGCCCCTGAGCACTGAAAGGTGTTAGTGTGTGTGTGTGTGTTTGTGTGTAGGGCATGCAGTTCAGGAATGAGGTGTCTCTATTGGATTCTTTTACTGTGATGTGTGCTGTCCTGAATTAAATGTAACTTGAGAATATAAGCAATTACAAATCATTTACAGTATAAACTATTCCTTAATCATAGTGGGGATATTTGCAGTTTTTCTCATTATTACTATTAATATTTATATTATATATATTTATATATATATATATATATATATATGATAAGATGCCAAATAATCTCTGTATGTTGACTTATATGCCTAATCAAAAACTTTTAATAACTTTTAATACAATAAAACATAGATAAACATAAATTTTTAAACTGAAACATTTTACAATTAAAATAAACTCATTTTAAATGTGATGCCTGCTACAGGTCTCAAAATAGTTGAAACAGGGGTATGTTTACCATGGTGTAGCATCTCTTTAGTTTTCAAAACTGTTTAAAGATGTCTGGACATTAAGTTATGAGTTTCCGGAGTTTTGGTGTTGGAATTTGGTCCCATTTTTGCCTGATGCAGGTTTCCACCTGCTGAAGAGTTCGTGGTCATCTTTGAAATATTTTTTGTTTAATGATGCGCCAAATGTTCTCTATAGGTTAAAGATCTGGATGGCAGCCAGGTTAATTCAGCACCCGGACTCTTTTACTACGAAGCCATGGTGTAGTAATAGCTGCAGTATGTGGTTTTGCATTGTTCTGCTGAAATAAACAAGGTCTTCCCTGGATAGGAGCATATGCTGCTTTAAAACCTTTATATACCTTTTAGCATCTATAGTGCCCTCCAAAACATGCAAGCTGGCCATTATGCACTTATACACCCCCATACCATCAGAGATGCTGGCTTTTAAACTAAATGCTGGTAACATGCTGAAAGGGCCCCCTCCTCTTTAGCCCAGAGGACACAGTGTCTGTGATTTCCAACAAGAATATTTACATATGGCTCACATATGGAACACATATGAATGTTTACATATGACTTCCTTTTTGCATCTTAGAGCTTTAGTGTAAATTTGCAGATGGCACAGCCGATTGTGTTTATTGACAGTGGCTTTTGGAAGTATTCCTGGGCTTATTTAGTAATGTCAATCACAGTTGTCTGAGGGCCCAAAGGTCTTGGACCTTGTCCTTTACATTTCTTCAGTTTCTCTAAAGCGTTTAATGATGTTATGCACAGTAGATGAGGAGATTTGTAAACCCTTTGCAATATGACTTTAAGGTATGTTGTTTTTAAAGTATTTTACAATCGTTTTATGCACTCTTACAGATTGGAGAACCTCTGCCTATCCTTACTTCTCACAGACATGTTACAGACCTGATCTCAATTAACTTAACTAGTTGCTTAATGTTCTCCCAGCTGATTCTTCTCAAAATGAATTGCTTTTTCAGCTCTTTTTTGCCCACTGGCCAACTTTTTTGAGACCTGTAGCAGGCATCAAATTTGAAATGAGCTCATTTAATGAATAAAAGTGTAAAAGTTTAAACATTATGTTATCTATGTTGTATCGTGAACAAAATATCGGCTTATGTGATTTAAAAGTCTTTTAGTTGTCATTTTATTTAAATTTTGCCCCAACTTTTCTGCAATCCGGGTGGCTTATGCTAGATTTAGACTTGTGGAGCATAAATTTTGCAGAGATTGTTCCTGCCGTATTATAACTATGTTGCAGTGGTGGCGAGTAACAAATTACAAATACTTTAATTATCGTTCTATAGTTACTTGAGTAGATGTTTTCATGTTTTTCTCTTTTTTTCAGTATAATAACATTGTAGTACTTTTACTAGAGTTTAAAAATAAATTCCACAACTTTGCCATGTTTGTGCAAAGTACAAAGTGCAAAAAAATCTAAATTTGTAAATTTGGATGTTTTCGTGTGTAGCATTTGTTGGGAGATTATATAATGTTGCTTTATAGGTTAAATACTGAGCTAATGCCTTTTTAAATGCTAAGTATTGGGGTTTTTTTTGTTGTTGTTTAACATTTTTTAATTCAATACTTTTTTACTGTCTGATATTTAAGCAGGGTTGGGTATCTGTGTTTTCTGTTGGGTTTTTGTTGGTCAATTTTGATCATAATGATTTTACTATAAGTCCAAAAAAACCTTTATCAAACATATCCATACTGTAGCAGCTGAATACCATGAACAAAAAAATTGCAGCCAACAGAACACTTTCATGAGAAACTTTAGCCTATGATTGTACCAAAAATACCACAGCAAAAACAACTACACTAAATATTATAAATTCTGAACATTATTAAAGAGTAAATAGTAATAAAATCGGAACAAATTAATGCATTTTCTTTTCCAGCGGTTCACATTCACGTTAGATAAAACTGAATTCTGTGTTTATGCAGATATTATAACATTTTTTTACATGTTTGTGATGTTTAAGCATAAGATATGAAAGACAAATCAACATAGAATTTGCCCACAGGCAGCTCTCTGCATGTGCAGCACAGAAAACATCCCATAATTCCTGAATTGTAATCAACTTCTTGCACCTGAATAGTTTAAAATCAAATTTTACACACTGAAATACTTTGTAACGCAGTAACTTGAGTAGTTTTATTACAAAATTCTTATTTACTTTTACTTAAGTCATATTATTTTTACTTCAACTTGTACTAAAGCGATTATTTTAAGTAGCAATACTTTTACTTAAGTAGAAAATTTCAGTACTTTTTCACCACTGCTATGTTGTTGGGAGAAACCCTCAGAACTATATCCAGTGCATTCGCAGCAGCATCGTTCTGATTCTTACTGTGCCACTGCAGGAGGCAAAAGCAGCTGTGGATGAGAGCCGATCTCTGCAGATGCGGGTCCAGCTGGCTGAGGCTACAAAAAAGCAGGCACAGGGAATGGAGATGGACTACGAAGAAGTCATCCAACTCCTGGAAGAAGAGATAGCAGAGATGAAGTCTCAGAAAGCAGAAACGTCCAACCAACCCAAGGTAGAGTGAAGAAGAAAAAAAAAATGAGTCTCACAGCTATTAAACTAAAGACAGTGGCCCACTCCTCTAATTCCCACTTCCAGTTCCTTGCCTAGATCCCTCTCAGGTTTTACCTTTCTCCTGTACTGTGAAAAGTAGGTCAGTATTTGCTTTGTATTATTCAGTAACTGGGCTGAGGGCTTTTAGCGTGCTATTACTGTGTGACGTGAGCGAATAAAAGAATTCTGGTTAGCAGCCTTGCAGGTCACCAAAAAATCGAATTTGTTACTGCATTTGTGAATTTGGAAAGTGGAAGTGGGAAGTGGAAAAAAACATGAAATGCCTCATGTTGCTTAAAAGCTTACCTGCTGTTAAGACCTGGCAAACAAAAAAAAACATTATGAAGAATTTGATTTTAGTAACAAATAGTCATTCACACCCAACAGAAATAAGCTGTAATGTAACTGAGGATATTGTTAGATTGTAAAACTTGCCTTTAGGCGTTATCATTAAAAAAAGGCAAAACAATAAGTCGTTGCTTTTTTTGAAACTATATGCATGCAGCGTATTTGATACCTTTTCACTACATTTTTTTTCGTCTTTAACCACCCTGTTTTTGACACTTCGGCATATAAAACCATAATATTCTATACGTTGCCTTTCGATACTGTTTAAAATTTTATCTGAAATTCCCTACCATTCACGCTCATCGTTCCATTAGCCCAGATTCACATCGGACACCATGAAAATGTATATAAGGCCTACTTTTTTGAACAAAGTAGCATGTATTACTGTTTCATAAAGTTGGAGCCTATATAATAAATTACTATAAGAGTACATCACTTATCAGTGTGATGACAACACCAGAGCAAACAGCAGATTTGTGTGTACAATTTTAACACTGTTTTTTTGTGTATTTTCAACCATACAAAATTGCAAAACTGAATTAATGAATGTTTTTGTAAAAAAAATAAATAAATGCCAATCGACTGTTTGGTTTGCGTTTTTTCCAGTGTCACAGATTGGATTAAGAAGATATTTTAATACAGAAATAATAATAATTATTTTTTTTAATATATTTTGGCACAGGAGGATCAGGAATTGAAGAACAGGATTGCTTTGCTTGAATGTCAGTTAAAGAGAAGTGAAGTTGCAAAGAAAGGCTATGAAGTTTCTACTGGCAAACTTCTACACTTTGTGGAGGTAATGTATAATTGTAAAACTGTGCAATCATATAAAATTTTGCATGTGTGTAAACTTTTCCAGTATTTTCCAAGTGAGCCAGGATCTATAACCAACCATACAGCCGTAGTTATAACCTAATATTTACTGTAAGCTTAACCAAAAATATCTAACTAGCCCAGTTATTAAATTCACTTTGTGGAGCTGTCGTAGACAGTGCAATAATAATAGGATTTTTGGAACCTACTTTAATATGGATATTTCCTGTTGTTGTTTTCTACATCAAACCTTCACCACCAAAGGCAACCTAAAATAGTGTTCAGGATAAACAAGCTCTGAATGAAACATCAAAACATCAGATTATTATAACAATTATGAAGAACACTTAAATAACGCCGTAAGGGCACATTGTACCTTGGCTCAAGCACCTGCAATAGTGTATGAAACCCTGGGTTATCCACGACAGAGAACGGGCAATAATCCTTGGCAATAAAACCTGATAATTAGAGTAATTCGCTTTGGCTCTTTTTAGAATCCGGTGAAAGCGCTGCCAAACAGTCAATTTTAAATTTGATGTTAATTGTCCGTTTTTGGTTAAATTGTTTAAACTGTTGATTAAGTTTAGACATTTTGTGTCAGCGCTCATTCTGTGTGTCTGGGTGAATGCATTTTCCCTTCCGGGCTTGCGGTAGTTTGGTGAGAGTGCATGCGCACAGGTGTGTGAGACAGAATAAAAAGTTCCGAATACATGTCTGTATCTAATTAAAAAGTTCAGTGCATTTTGGACTGCTTTCATTCTTTATTTTATTAAATTCAAGTGTTTAAAAGAAGCTGCACTGAACGCTTGGTTACACTTATTCTGTTTCTTTCACGAGCACACACTCAGGCCCGCACTACCGCAATCTAATTTCGAATTCAGAATCCATTCTGGACTTCTAAAGATAGATTCAGGAATAGTCAGAGAAAGAATTGCGATGCATTGATGGATCGACTTTTTTCCCCACCCCTAATACCCAGAAGGGCAGGCTGTCACTGAACGTCAAAATTTGACTGACTGATGATTCTGTCGTTAATACTTGCTACAAATCAGATGTGGCGTCTTTAAACTATAGGGTATCCCTATCAGCAGTGCTGTCCCAGACCTTAATGTAGGATATTCCAGTTCAACCTCAACAATACTAAACATAAGCAATTTTGTGGACATTACACTAATAAAAATCATAACTAAATAATCAAGAAAAATGTTTTTGACACAATTTTATTTCTTTTTTTGACGAGCCACCACTAATTATAGGTTATGAATCTTTTGAGTAAACCTCTATTTATTTATCATATTTACTCTTTTACAATTTACCATGTCAGGGGTGGTTTTATACAGTAGACAATTAAAAATCCATTAAAAAGTTTATAAATTAATGATGCTACAGTTTCACCAAATACACAATTACCTACTTGTATCTGTTTTGCCAGAGTGTTCAAGACTTTCTACAAGAGAATCAAGCATCTTTCAGTGCTTCTAGGTAAGAGTATATATATATAATATATATATATATATATATATATATATATATATATATATATTAACTTCTACAAGATCAACATCTGCACACAGATTTTATAACATCATAGCAATAAAGTAGTGATATGAAACAAATGATAAAAAGCTATTTAAAAGTATACAATTTTGTCTGATATAGTGTGACAAGATGGTGTAAAGGATCTTACTTAATACTCTTAATCCTAATATTACCACAATTAATCAGTATTAAAGTATGTAAAATTTGGGCAGAGCATCAGCACAGCCTTAACAAACCTGTCAACACAACCACAGTCAGCACAGACACCTAAAGTATCCTGCTGGAAATAATTAACTAAACACTGACATGTAATGATCCACTCTTTTAAATTATATAGCTGATGCATTTTATTGTGTTAGTAAGAATTGGATCTTTATGTAAAGACAGAATAGTTCTGGAGTTTCTTTTTTTAAAACAAAAATGTTATTTTATTTCCCGATAGAAAAAAAAATATATACATTTTTGGTTGATGTCACTGTATCATTACTAGATACAATCTGTAAATGGGCACAATGTGTGTGTAATGTGCAGTAAATATTGCAGACAACAATCACTTTTGTGGTTTTTAAATTGTCATAAAACAGATATTTAGGAATCCAGGTGTAGATTTTGGTTGCTAATTAAAACCCCAGTAGTGACAGTGGCAAAGGAATCTTGGAAATCTATTCTTTTGGGTGACACCTAAAATAATAAGAATGTGTGCATGGTCAAAAAATGCTTATAAATCAATGTAAATAAAAGAAAATCAATAAATTACTAAAAATTACTATACCAAAATGTAACACCTAAAATCTTCTTGAAATTTGACATTTCCAGTATCTGTAATGCATTTAAACAACCAACTTACTTTAGGTAAGAAGTGTTTTACACGGCTGTCCTGAAAGTGTGGCGATTGTGCAATATGTTTGTTTTATAACTCTGCATGTGTGCCAGTGGGCCTGCGCACATAAAAACCCCTTCCCCAATAACAGTTTTGGGTGTCATACTGAACAATAGATCGTAGCATTCATGCTGCCTGGCCTGTGTACCTTTGTTCCTTTCAGGTCAAAAGGAGGTCATTTCTGTATAGAGTTTGAAAAAAAAACCCATAATACAAAAAATGACCCTGAGTTCAAGGTTTAAGAGCTCAGAGAACAAACATTGGATGAAAGAAAGACTGATTCACAATGTATTGCATATACAGTATACAAAGTTTAACATATTTACTTAAATCCTTAAAATCCTTACATCCTACATTAGTTTATTAATTTCTTTCTGTAGTTTTTATTCTGGATATCAGCTTAGTGCTGAGCAGCCTAAGAAGTTTGTATTTATCTTTACTGTTTGTGTAGCTTTATTAACAACTTAAATATTATAGGATACTATCTGTAAGCTGTACCATGAGTATTATAGGTCACTATCTTTAAATGTTAGTTCATTTGAGCTTCATTCTGTGCATTGATTTGCCTCTAACCCATGCTGATATGTGTATTGGGCAATGTTTAAGTGCCCAAAGGTACTAATGAGTACAGTATGTGAATCTGTATGTGTGAAGCCAGGCAGGGCCACTGGTAGTAATTCTGGGCCGCATGAAAGAATTCTGTACCAACATACTGTTACATTACTGCTAGTAATGTTACTATTAATAAAAAAGATTTTTTGGGGCCTTAAAATCCTCCTAACTTTCTCCTCCTTATAGCTACCCCTGGTGTCAAGCATTTATTCTGGAATTTATTCCTGTCTTGTGCCCAATATTTCAAGGATAGCTCCTGGAGTCACTAAGAGCCTGAATACTCTGTCTGTATAGGAACACAGAGGAACATAATGTTATAAAACAATCCGTATTGGTATAAAACCCACAGTAATTGTTAAAATACTACTCTGATACACATTTTTTTTAATCTCTGCTTCCTCATGACGTAAAAAAATTAAGAATAGTTGTCATTGCAACCTGTTTAGATAATAAAGCTGTAGTAAAAATTTACATTTACATTTGCCAGACGCCCTTATCCAGAGTGACTTACAATATTCCTTGTTATACAACTGAGCAATTGGGGATTAAGGGCCTTGCTCAGGGGCCCAACAGTGGTGGCTTGGTCAAGCTGGGAATCGAACCCACAACCTTCGGGTTGGTAATCCAACACCTTAACCATGAGCCACCACTTCCCCCTATTATTTACTATTATAAACTATTATTACATATGCAAAATATGTAAATAATATAAGAATATGGGAAAAGTACTGTATGAGACCTGTTATATACACAACACAACAATCTTCAGTCTGTTTCAATATTTCCAATATTTCCAAGGTTTCATTTCAAAAGTTTGAAGTCTTTTAAAAGATGTACCAAATGCTGATGCTCTCTCACGTTTCATGTTTTGCAGTTCTGAAAATGAGCCAAATTTGGCTACACCATCTCAAACCCTGGCTGCACACAGTGAAAGAAAAATGTCTGGAACAGCCTCCACGCTTGCTTTGGAAGCTCAAGAGCTTTTTCGCACAGTTCAATCCATCATAGAGGTGGACTGTAAGTTATTTACTAGTGTTTAAAGGTTTAGGAATAAAGTAAAATCGTACAAATCTAACAGTAATGAGGGTAATGATAATGTTGGCCACTAAGATCCAAATATTAAAAATATAGCTGACACGTTGAATACTAGGGAAACACAGTTGTATGGACCATACAATGGTCAAATTATCTATTCACTGCAACATGTTAGAGTAAAGAAAAAAATCTTATAATCTGGTTTTGGTGTCTAGTGTGAAAAGAATTAGGTCAATCCAATAAGGAAGAACAATCTAAGGTGCATTTCCTGGCACAATATGCCTATCAGGTCTAATTTACCTCAGCGCTGCAGTTGTTGCCTGGATACAAATCTCTGAAAAGGCAATTGTCAGGTTTTTTAAAAGCATTGGATGTCACACAGCATTCTGCAAGGAGCAGACGTCATACAAATCCACAGGCAAATTTAACAGACATCTTAAATCAGTAGGCTGTTATTTTAATCATTTAACTTTAATTAAACTGATTTCGTTCACCTAATCTGTTAATAAAATAACAAAATACATTCAGTGTAGTTTGGTTAGTTCTTAAGTATAAAGTGCAGTGTGTTTTAGGTTAAGGTTTAATTAAAAAAAAAATAGTAGTACATAAAACGACAAAAAAAATCTCTATTTGGATTTTTGTTCATGTTTGTTAAATAGGCTTTCTTTTCCATAGAGCACATACTATTGTACAGTACAGTGATTGAGATTAATTACACAGGCAAAGTAAGTAGGTGCGTTTGACATATGACATGTAAGACTGTTAAAAGGTTGTGCTGAAAATAGAATCTTCCATGAATAATGGTAATTTAATGTCTATGCAGCTGTACATGGCTGGTTTGGCAAGATCTACCACCTTCGAGCTGTTTGGTTTTAATTTAATCGAACGCACCTGATGCAGTTAATCACAGCCTTCAGCAGCATATAGAAAAGATCGCCAAGTGTGTTGGCATAAAACTTAGCAGAGTGGATGACATCCAGAGATAGAATTGGAAACATCAAGATGTTGATGTGTTAAACAGCAGAGCCAAACTCATAAACATGCTTGTCCAACAAAAAGTTTGAGTTTTTAAATAGTTGAGACTGTTCTTAATTGCTTACTCATATATTGCTGGATTTTAGTGGTCGTTTTGACCAGAGCCTCTGTAGATATAGAGCATATCTTGGAAACATTGGACTTGAAGCAGGAACACACCATGGATAAAACACCAGTTCATCAGAGGATACTACATGCACATATTTACACCCTTATACACACTCTGGGGTAGCTAATCTACCCTTTGGTATGTGTTTTAGGAGGAAGAGGAAACAACAACAACATGAATTTTGAAGTTGAATGGCAGCGGCATTATACGGCAGTTCTAATATTATTATTTTGAAAAATCAAAAGAATGTAAAGATTAATGAGTAATCAGTCGTGAATATTGTGCTTATTTGTTACAAGTTACTAGAATGCTTGCAGAAGTACTCAAGTAAATGTAAAAAAAAACCCCATCTAATGTGACACAGTGACTGTTGTTATTAAGGATATTTGTATAGGTGTGTGTAATCACTATAGACTTTTAACAGAAGAGCAACATCTTCTAAAATATTTAAGTCAGTCCATCTTCCACCATGGCCACACATAAAACAACCAAAGATCACTCTTCATTATGATGTTTAATGTAAACATAAAATTAACACTTAAGCTGTATGTTCTTCGTATTTTGCTTCTGCACCTGATTGGCTGGTTAAATATAATATGCAGGTGTTCCCATTAAAGTGGACAGAATGTAGATTATACTGTACAGTTTCCTATTTAATAGCGAGATTTATAAAAGAGGATGATGATGCAGTGAAAGTAGTGTGCGAGGGGGAGGACAGATAATCAGTCAGGAGCTGAAGGATCAGGTGAAAAGAATGGTGGGGGAGAAAGAGGGGGGGGACTTACCTCACACGTTAGGCTGCATGTGACCTGTTAGAAGGCAATACTTAATTTCAGCTGAGTGCTTTTCACTGGTAAGGCTGTTGTTTTGAATTGCACATGGAGGTTCACCGTGCCCTCACCTGTTAAAACCAAATAGAGTAACTTTGGATTGGCGAAAGATGATGCATGTGTTCTCACACATGTCAGACTGGACAGCTGATGCATTTAATATAGTGGAACAGATTGGAGTGTGTGTTCGGATCACTATTGAAAATGAGTTAGTTAACCAATGGAACCATTATATCTCCTTTTAGGTTTACCTTATGGCAGGGATGAAGCACATAGTGCAAACGGAGCCAAGTATTATATTAAGTAAGTTATTTACAAAGTAGAATTTATTTTTAACTTGCCTATAGTTGTTATTTTTTTTCTTCTTTTACCGTGTTGCCTTTCTTCTCATTCTTTAGCCATTCTTTTCATGTTCAATACACAAAAGATTTTCATATATGTCAGGAGTTTTATGTGCACATTTCTTTTAATTCTAAACATCAAGACAGTGTCACAGAAGTATGAGTGACTTGTCCCTTTTTTTTTACAGCCAGATGACTCAGACCACATCATGGACCCACCCTGTGATGAACTCGTTAGGTCTAGCTGAACTAGAGGCAAACAAGTCAATACCAAACTGACTAGAGTGCAAAGGCTAGGCATAATCTCACAACAATGGCACCTTTTTAAACATCGCTGTACATTTAGGTTCAATTCAGCTTCAATCCATCGAATTTTTTAGAGTCAAAAATCAAAACACTGTTTATTTCTAGTATATATAGTTACTAAAACTTTTTCCATCACTGCTTCTACATTTTTTAATTCTGGAAAAACAGGATACCGGGTATAGCTTAATGTTTTTACATAATTGCCAACATTTTCGATGATCTTCATATTTGTATTTTTAGCAACTTGTTATGTCATAAGAATTACGACAAAAATTATCTTAATTATGACATAATTGGTGGTGTGGCCATTTCCCGGTTGTCTCTTAGTAGTCTGTCTGTCACAGTATCTGTTTTAAGGCTATCTAAAATGTCCTACGGGTTGTAGTTAATCATAATTAGCACTTTATTATTAGGATTTGTGAAATAAATCTATATGTACTACATCTAAATGTAGCCCTTTAAAGTAGACACTAGGGTGTAAATTAAAAAATGAACACATTTTATGTTCCTTTGTTTCTATGTTGTAAATGTTTTCTCATTTACAATATCTATTCTTTAGGAAATTTAAACAATGTCTTATGACTAGATGAATCTGCAAGGTATTACGGTAAGATTTGCCCAGCCCTGGTGATTAAACTGATTTAAATACCAGGCATACACACAATATACTCGCTAACAAGCTGTCTAGATCAAATCTGTAAAGTAATTATTACAATTATTCGACTTTGTATACGTCTTCATTTTACTTGTCTGATATTCTTTAAAAAAAGCAAAGCCATACTCATCTACTGTAATCCTGTGTGGTGTTTATAAGGCATAGCACACCCAACCTTGTGTACTGTACAGCTGCATGTGAGGATGTACCCTAAGCCTTATGCAAAAAAATCGAAAAAATGTACAGTACATTTAAGCTTTAAGGTTTGCTTAAAACATGCCTAATAACAGTTTATTGCAGAAATATGTCTCTAGTTCCTGAATTAGATATGCTCCCTGTTTTATTTGGGTATATATTCTGATTTTGTTCTAAAGGAAATAAAGTGCACCGAATCAACAGTATCTGATCATTTCCAGTTTACTTTTTTGAGAGTGTAACGGGTCTAGTTATTTTTGAGTTGGAGTGTACAGCACAACTCAATACACCAACTGCTCAGGGCTATGTGTATTGATTTTTTTCTCTCTTATTCTCCATGTTGTTAAATATATCTGCTTCTAGGAATTGAAAATCACAGAGATCACACATACTCTAACACCTCTTACTCAAATTAAAGATGGTCTGCCAACAAAATAGAAAAAATTCTAGACAAACAATTTTATATTTTATGTTGTTTTGGGGTTCTCTGTTGAAACCAGGAAGATACAGTACATTATTAAATAAGGGCTCAATTTACTTCCAAATAATGCGCCTAAATGTGATAATCTAAAAATCTTGTAAAAATGTGGTAAGAAAAAAACAAAAAAAATCCAAACTTGCAAAATATTAAAACCAAATTCATGAAGACACTCTAAATCATTCTGTTTTCTGATGCCACTGTATAATATGCTTTTCACTAGAATATGTTTTGGGTTGGAATTTCTCTACATTTGAACCACACCCCATCTATTTATTTTAATATCCTCCCTAAGTTATGATTCGTATTACTTTAAACTGCTTTTCATTTAACCAGTTGCAAGCAAAACAACAGGAAAAGCAGCAGCAAAACCTGCTGAGTAGGGTTAGTACTGATGAGAACAGCTTTCAGCTTGCACATGTTGCTCCATGTGGCTGGTTGTGTTTCAAACAAACAAAGTGGCCTCTCATCCCGACCTACTTTCACATGTATTGCTTTGGCAACCCGTTGTCAAGGAAACTTAAAGAGAAAGACATTAGAAAGAAAATATCTTACAAGATCCATACACCTCCATATAAACTAAATAAATACAGACAATTATTAGATTAAACTTGTTTTTTTGTGAAGAAAGTAAAAATGACAGTGTTACAAAATTAACTGTGAGAAAAGAATAATGTATAGAATATGAGAAATAATAACATTTTGAGAGAAAAAAAGATCACAGAATTGTAAGACGAATTTCACTTTTGGTTAGGATTTAACAAAAAAAATCCTTGTCAGCACAGAGTTATAATTAGTGAAAGGACACTGCAGCGATTATGTAGAAAACTTAATCCCAACCTAAAGATGAACCAAATTCTCCTGATAAACAGACCCTGTTAGTGTGACAATATAAGCGATTTGCTATTCTTGAAGTATTTCTACCTTAATATCGTATTCCTTTGACTTTATTCTCGTAATTTTTAACTTTATTACTAAAGTATTTTGACTCTAATCTTGTATTGCTTCAACTTTATTCTCGAAGTATTTCGACTCTAATCTCCTATTCTTTCGACTTTATTCTTGTAATTTCGACTTTATTCCCAAAGTATTTGGACTCTAATCTTGTATTGCTTTAACTTTATTCTTGCAATTACAACTTTATTTTCGAAGTATTTCGACCTTAATATCCTTTAATATCGTATTTCTTCGACTTTATTCTCGCAATTTCGATTTTCTCCTCAAAGTATTTCGACTCTAATAACGTATTCCTTCGACTTTATTCTCGAAGTATTTCGACTTTATTCTCAAAGTATTTCAACTTTAATCTTGAATTGCTTTGACTTTATTCTCGTAATTACAACTTAACTCTCAAAGTATTTCAACTTCAATATCGTATTCCTTCGACTTTATTCTCGTAATTTCGACTTTATTCTGAAATTATCACATTTTTATTTTGGCAAATTTTCCCTTTTTTTCCTAACATTATTACGACTTTAATCTCGTAATCTAATTTAATCTTAATTACCGGTGCCTGTTTGTGCACTGGTCTGTAAAACGTCTTCTGTGACTGATTTAAAGCGACGCTTCTCCTCTTAGCAGCGCGTGACTTTCAACGTGACTAGTGGGGGGCAGTCGCACAAGCGCGAGCTCTCTAATTGGATAAAAGTAGGTCAAACCGCTCAGATCACGTGACCCGAAGAACCCAGCACGCGCCTGCTGCGTGCTAGCGGCTGAGTTACGGATATTTGTTGTTGTACCTACGGTGCTTAAAACCCCCCCAAAAAAACTCATCGTCTGCGCGCGCTAATTTTGCGCAATTTGGTGTTACACTAATATGCAAGTTTGGAAAAACATTTATATTATTAGAAAAGTGGTTTTCGAGCCCGAAGTGTTCTTTTTAACACAATCTTGCGTTCGGAGGGGCTTTAAAATCTCGCCTTCTTCTATAAACACCAATTCATTGGCCATCATATAGTAACCAAATACATCTAGTAATATGAATATAAACTATAGAGCAACTTTAGGTCGACTGATTGGTTCCATTTGTTTTTGTGTGTATGTGTGTGTTTGCAGTGAGTGAGTGAGTTTCCATGCAGTCAGGCAGGACCATCCTCTCGAGCTTTGACGTCACGAGTCTCAGCATTCACACATGGAAGTGATCATTAGAGTTCAGTCAACAGTGGAAGGTCTCCGATCTCACAGCTTCACACAGCAGCAGGCGTGTTAGTCCGTTTCTCTCTGTCTGTCTGTCTGTCTGTCTAACTTTCGTTGTCTAACATCTCGTGCATTTTTTTGCATAGCGGATCTACACTTTCTCCATCTCGTGTCTGTCAGTTTTTGCGTTGGGGTTTTTATCCGGTTGTTTTTGGCTGCACGGATTACGACTGACATGTCCAGACCTCAGACCATGAACCCAACTTTTTTGCCTCCTCCAACTTACGGAGTGCTGAAATCCCTGCTCGAATATCCAATGAAACTACCCCTGCATCGCGAAGAAGGTAAAACAGGTTGTTTTTAAAAAAAAAATAACTTATACAGTATCACTACATATGACATATCGTTATATTATATTAATCATGCATTCGTATCTTTAATTGCAATTTGTCTAATTTATTTCGATATGATTAATTGATTAATAGCATTGTTTTTTATATATATATATATATATATATATATATATATAATATATATATATATATATATATATATATATATAAAATGGGGAAATGGTGGCTTATGGTTAAGTTGTTGACCAAGGTTTGTGGGTTCAATTCCCGGCTCCACCATGCCACCACCGCTGGGCCCCTGAGCAAGGCCCTTAATCCCGTATTGCTAAAATTGTATAAATAAATGTAAGTCGCTCTGGATAAGTGTGTCTGCCGAATGCAAAAAAAAAAATGCTGTAAATATGTAATTATATAATATATAATAGAATAATACAACTACATACATACTACAAATAGTAAAGACACTTTAGACATTTAGCAGACACTCTTACTCTCACTCATAAATCAACTTACATTTATTTTACATTTACATTTCTGGCATTTGGCAGATGTCCTCATCCAGAGCGACTTACATTTAGGGATTTTATACAACTGAGCAATTGGGGGTTCAGGGGCCCAGCAGTGGCAGCTTGGTGGTGCTGGGAATCAAACCCTGATCTTCCAAGCAGTCCCCAACACCTTGTGCCAAACCACTGTGCTAACCACTTCCCCCATTTCCACCTTAACCACTGCCACTATACTACTGCACTTAACAATACTATTCATAGTGCATTATTGCACATTCCAAGCATCTCTATTTTGTAATGCTGTTAGCACTGTTATAACACTTTTAACACCTCTGTGTTTACACTAATACAACTACATCTTTTTATTCTGTATACTTGCACTTTGTTTTATCTTTTGTGTGTATATATATATATATATATATATACACACACACACACATCATATATTTAGTTTTTATACATACATTGCTTTGCAAATCTAATTAGATGCTAACTGCATTTCAATGGCTGCGTAATGATGATAAAGTTAAATCTAATCAACTCGAATCTAATTTACAATGTAGTTTTTGACAAGGAGAAGAAGCTGGAGGAGGGGGAAGAGAGGAATGTGCCACAGTCTGCTTTTCTGGGCCCTGTACTTTGGGATAAGACCTTGCCCTACGATGGCGATAATTTTCAGTTGGAGTACATGGACCTTGACGAGTTTCTGTCTGAAAATGGCATCCCTTCCAGTTCACCCCAACATGAGCATAGACATTGTCCTCAGCAACAGCAGCAGCAGCAAAGCCCTGCCTCTGTCATGGACCTCAGCAACAGAGTCAACACTTCCATTCATACAAGCATGGCTTCTCAGCCCTGCCTCCAGAGTCCCACACGAACAGGTATAAGCAGATTAACATTTCTACAACAAATGTTGGCAGTTTTTAATACGCCATGTCAGAATAATTTCGATTAGGTAATTATAATTTAACAACTGACCTGCAATAAATTAACATTGTCGAAAGATTTGCGTAGAACTAGCGCTAATTGTCCACATTTCTGGATAAGGTATGGCTGCCAGGAATATGCAATTATTTCCTCATATCCTCATACCACAGACACACATTCACCAACAAAAGTGATATAGTTTCACCTGAACTAATTAGAAACCAAGCCACAGATAGTGTAAAACCAACATTTGCTAATATAATAGTTATATAATTTAGTGCTATACTTATTTTTTTATTCCCTTTTTTTAAAAAGATTCTTTATTTGACAATAAAGCATGAGTCTTTACTAAGAACAAGTAAACTGGCTAGGACAGAAACCGGAGCGTTATACCCACTATCTAAACTGAAGTTAAATTGAAATGTGCCAGTGTGATCCGTAATATCCACGCGACAAACACAGAGAGCACCTGGAGAAACGCTGATGTTTCTGTCAGTCAGCATGAGTGAAAACGTGACACGCCAGTTGCCTTAATATGCGTCAGCTGCGCCTACATGCTGTTTAATTCAGGCCATTAAATCCCTTTCAATCACTTTACACATCTAACCATACAGTTTAAATCTGATCTCCAGATAACACAGAGCTTCTGATTAGTTTGGTGGAAGCTTAGCTGTTTAACAAATAAAAGCACAAATACAACTGAAACTCCCATAAGAGATCCATATAAGATCCAAAATGGAGTCATTTGGGGTTTATACAGGGCCTAACCCTAATACATTAACTTTTAAGATGTGTAACAATGACATAATTCTTGTTAGTCTTGCTTAGTTCTTGACAAAATATTTTCAATCTTATCTGTCTGTTTCTTTCAACCAAACAGAGACATACATACCTTAAACTTATTATCCAGCAGTCTTTTTTTTTTTTTTTCATTTATCAAATTCATCTGGAGAATGTTACCAGCTTACTAAACAGCTAAAAACATGACCAAAATCAACCTTGCCTAAAAATCGACAAAAATCAGCTCAAGTTTGCTTTTTAAATGACTTTTACAACTATAAATGATTGCCTTGTTCTTTTTGTGGGTTTTTTTTGCTCAGATTTTTTACTCTCTCTTTTCTGAGTAACTGTAAACAGGCCTGAAATGATCTGCACAGTTTTACATAAATGTTGTACAAATCTAAATGCAAAATAAACGTCATGGGAAAAAAATAACACAACACCAAAAAAAACCCCAATAATTATTTTAATAATTTAGTCTTATTTGTTGTTAAACAGGTCTGGTAATTGGCACGCAGCTATTGCTTAAGCTTATCCTGCTTGTGCTTTATGCTGAATGTGTGTTCAAGGTGTGTGCTGTGTTGCCACTTAGTGGATACTTGCAGACACTGCAAGCTTATTCCAGTATATAAAACTACATTTTAGTTATTGTCTATAGATTTTTTAGTTTTTCTGTTTTTATGCACGTTGTTAAGACTGGACAAATTATTAGGAATATTTGTCTAATTTTGTATCAAATACATATTTTTTATGCGCAGTGTTGCCTGCATCACGCAACACTCCCAGCCCTGTTGACCCAGAGACCGTCCAAGTGCTGATGAACTATGAACCTGACCCAACAGACCTGGCTCTGTCCAGTGTTCCAGGCCAGGAAGCATTCGACCCTCGCAGGTTTAGGTTCTCTGACGACGAGCTGAAACCCAAGCCAATCATCAAAAAGGCACGCAAAGTCTTCATTCCTGAAGATATTAAGGTAACAACACAGCTACAGTGTTTATTAGGGGTTGTGGGTCTACACACAAGGGTTAGATGTACACACACACAAATGCTTTTCACTGACAGTTCCCATGTCGTCACTTGCATCTTTTTCTAAGAGGCTTAAGCCCTGTACTACTTTCATTTATCCTTGGCTGACCAAACCCATGTGAACCTATTTTTCATGAAGGGTATAAGTTCTTCCAGGGTTTGGATTAAAGGATTTGCTATTGTAATTTGTCCAAATAAAAGTGGATTCATGCAACGATTTGCAGAGCAGTAAACTGCTCCAAGCTAATTTCACAGACATGACGTTAGAAAAAAAACGTCAGCACGGAGATAATTAATCCTGTAATACTCACTGTCTCATTGAAAGCTGAACTTAAAATCGACCTGCGCTTGAACATTGTGTCTTGGAGACACAATTAGGCTTGAATGTTGTTTACAATTATAAGACTTCAAGGATAAAAAGTATGCAAAGATTCAGGAAGCAACAAACTTAAACACAGTGTGAATTGAAAACCCATGTGCCTTGAAATTCGAGTGAATCAACATAGTCAAAAATAGCATCATGAAAATATCTTATCTCTTAGATTGCATCTGTGCATGTACCAAAATGTGGGTTAGTTTATGAATCTAAAAGTACAAAGGTTGTTTGTGTCTATACATTTCCTTATTGAACGACACTCTAATAAATACTTCTTTGAATTCCTTTTTAAAATGTTCTAGTGTAAATGCTTGAATGTTAATTGGAAGGTCAGAATCTTACTTTCTTTCCCTTTTTTCCATTTGTGCAGGATGAGAGATACTGGGCACGGCGCAGAAAGAACAACATCGCTGCCAAGAGGTCACGGGATGCTCGGCGCCTTAAAGAGAACCAGATTGCTATCCGGGCCTGTTTCCTAGAAAAGGAGAACTCGGCTCTCCGTCAGGAAGTGGCTGATCTGCGGAAGGAGCTCGGACGGTGTAAGAATATTTTAGCAAAGTATGAAGCTCAGCATGGCCCTCTGTGAGTAACAGAAAGGACAATGAAGCAGCGTAAAACCCTTTTAACATTTAAACTTGTCAACCATCACATCTATCTCTTCTTGGCACTTTAGAAGTCTGTGTTAGTTTTAAGTTATGTTTCTGTGACATTTTACTAGCCATCCTTTTTTTTAAAAAAAAAGCTTCAAGCTACTAATGTTTTTTCCCCATTCATGTATTCTGTACAGGTTGTAGAAATATTATAGCACTTAATTGTACAAAAATGCTTTGGGTTTTTCCCCACTCATTGAAGAAAGAAATAAGTTTTTTTTTTTTTTTTTTTTTTTTTTTTTAATGTTCACTTTGCAGGCTTTATATATTTAGCAAGTCCGCCCTCCATTGTTAAATCTGGTGAGCAAAATTTACATTTAGTCCGTCCATTATTTGTTTTAAGTATTTGTACTGGCCTGCTGTTTTATAGGGAAACAAGAAGGAGAGTAAATTATAAATAAAAGAATTTATTAAAAAAAAAAAAAAAAGTATTTATGAGTACGCTTTTTTAATATATGTTTTTTTAGTAAAACTATTTGACTCTGAACTCTGTTACATGTCATTTTGTCTGTTCCAGTGTGGGATTTGTGTTGTTATATAGCCTTCATACCTCTAACTTTAGCATGTTTTTGGTATGCTCGGACCATATTTTGATCAACTTTAATGAAATAGGTTTAACAATATGTCTTTACATCCTATGTTTATTTATTTTTTATTGTAAGCATTATGGATTTAATAAATTAGAGCCTCTATCTACTTGTGGCAATAATTATTGGGCTTATGTACTGGACAAGAATAAAGTTGGGACATTTTGTTTATTGGAATAAAGGATAATGACTCTGACAAATTTTATTAACGACGGTCATTTCACAGAGAATAAAAAATGTGTTTAAAACCTAATAAATAATATTACTATTAATAAGACTCTGTTTGCCTTTTGGAGCCAGAATGTGGTCGAAATGTGAATGTGAAGTGATTTTATGTCTCTAAATAAACAATTAATTACCAAAAAAAGAAAGCAACTTCTAGAATGTTATAGTAATGTAAAATGGCTGAATTGTTACTGGTTTTGTACAGTATTTCCTATGATTTCATTAATATTAGTTTGTAAAGGTCTTTGACTACATGGAAAATGAGAGCTTTTAAATTTTAAATGCTGTATCTTGCTGGAATTCTGCATGGACACTAGTGAAGTATAATTTAAATATAATCTGTTAATATTTTATATTAAAGTTATTTCTGAATTTAACATCCATCTGTTATCTCCTAGTCATTTTGAGCCTATTTTTATGCAACACTGAAGGGTGAATAAGGTCTGTTTTTTTTTTTTTCTCTGTTCTGCTGTTCGTATTATTGTTAGGATCAACAAAGTCTGCAGTGTTTCTTGCTGGTGAGATGATTTATTTTGAAGGACGCTATTGTTAAATGTTCTTTTTCTAGTGGTGAAAGCAAAAGATGTTGCCTGTAAAAAAGATCTTATGACAAAATGTAATTACAGCATGTTTATTTTTAATAGAGTATTTATTGCCTTTAGAAATATTTTATTGTTTATTGTATGATTTGTTTTTCTTTTCCTGTTTTGTTCCCCACAATCATGATCAAAATAAATTCTTAACAAAGCAGATTGTGTTTTTATTTTATGCTCATTTAGGCAGTGTATTAGGTTCAAGGTTCAAGGTTCAAGAAGCTTTATTGTCATTTCAACCATATATAGCAGATGCAGTACACAGTGAGATGAAATAACGTTTCTCCAGGAACCCCTGGTGCTACACATAACATAGACTTTACAAAACAACAAAGAGCCACTAAACAGGATAGACATAAAGTGCATGTCAGTGCAGACAGTGCAGAAACAGACAGTGCAATAAACAATACAAACATAAAAAGGACAGCGCAAAAAGACAGTAAAGGACGGGACATAACGGAAAAGCGCCAACCATACTGTAGATGAGGCGTAATATTAGACATGTAATTTAAGGTCTATTAAAATCGATATAATGTAGATAAAATCTTGAAATTTAGTCAGCTTTTTGTCATTCCTTTGAATACAGACTTATTTCGAACACGGTATATACTATAGGGTTATTTCTAATAAAAGCTATGCAATTGCATGAGACATACTGTAGCTACAATCAATATAAATAAATTTATAATAATAATAATTATTATTAACATTACTATTGTTATTACACAACTACCAATAATAATTATTTTTAAATTCTTAATATAATAAATGAATTTTATTACAAGTTTAATTTTACATTGTACTTTATACATTTATTCTATTGGTAGTGTATTAATAATAAAATTATCAGGAATAAAAATATGTGTATATTTTACTTATATAGTAAATATATGGTGAGTGTTTAAAAGAAATAATTAACACTTTCTAAAAGGTTTTAAAAAAGATTTTATTTTGGATTCGAAGTATTTCTCTAACAAACCACTAGAGTGTGTGATTTCTTCTACTTTCTTTTTTTGTTGTGTGTTCAGAGGTTACAAATCTGTACAATAAAATAAAATAACAAAATTACTATGATCCTAACCCCGACCTCCTGACTACTCTCTCTTTATTGTGTCTGTATTTATGTCAAAAGCATAAAATATATCTTTATTAATCTTAAAAAAACCTCACAAATCTGTGGTACAAAACAATAAGCAATTTTATTTATACAGCATATGCAGGATCATCTAAGTGGTTGGGTCTGTATGTAAAATGTATGTATACAATAAGACAGAATAGGTTCTTAAAGGATATTTTTTAAATTTCAAAATTCCTAATTTTCTAAAATTGGTAATCTGATCTATAAAGGTAGGGTGTAGAGATGGGCTCCTATAATTAGCTGCTTCCGGAAACCTTAAGATGGATATTTGGAAAGGTATTTATAAATATGTACACTATACTGTACTATTCACTCATGTGCAGCGTTGTCTTCACATACGTAACGTGATGGATGGAGTGCAGAATTTCTCTAATCTACATGATACATGTATTTAAATCTCTGTTTAATATACTTCTTAAATCGTCCTTTCATTTCTCAAGCTCTTTTCTTTCGCTGTGTCTATATGTTAATGGTTCTTGTCCGCTGATACATCTGTGTTGTAATGGCATGTGATCAAAGCAGCTGTTGTGTATGATTATTACTGTAGCCATCCTCTGGGTGTGGCCTTGATGACCATTTACCACACACTAACACAGATCACATACTGCAGGGATTTCTGTGGCATTTATTAAATGGACTTGAGCTTATATAAAGCCATTTGCAAATGCAGTGGGGGCAGATGGTATCTGCTGTTAATCCAATGCTGATCCTAGCCCTGCTGTGTAGACAGGGCCACCATCCAAAAATCACAAAGCAGGTCACAGATTCTGACCCTGCTGGATGTCAGCTGCTGATTTTACTAACAAGGTTCTTTAGTTATAAAATTGATTGTGTGTCATAACTAGATAAATGGCAGATTATTTCTGCTCATGCCTGGAAGCTGATTGAATGGAATCTAAATTTATATGCTACATTATTTGATAGAGTTATAACAGAGCACTGTATATATATATATATATATATATATATATATATATATATATATATATATATATATATATATATATATATATATATTATTTCTATACAGTACAAAATGATTGATGATCAAATACATATCAAAAAATCATTATTAAGCACAAGCAGCAGCACTGTTCAGCTCCTCAGTCATGTCTTCTCTTTAGAATTTTTCTTCTCCTGCCAGGATTCTAAGATGATCTCTCACGTGGCCTGGATTATAGATGGTACTAGAAAAGCAAAAAGAAGACTATTTAACATTGTGGTATGATATACTATATAGTTTGCAAAAATATATGCTTAAAATGTCTAAAAAGTATAATTTTAATCGAATATCCAGCTTTGGTTTATAGGAACGATAGTATAGACAATATTTGGTAGTATTGGATAGTAATATTTGGAGAACACTTGAAAAGGTTAAAAACAGTACATATCAAAAGCAGTAAATATGTGGGTAGGTCATTCATTCATCCATATTCAGACTTCCCAGGAAATCAAAGGACCAGATGTGTATCAGGAAAACATTTCCAACATGTGCATCAACATGCACAGAAAGGGTCCATGGATGCAAAATTGTGTTTCTCCCTCAGCATGACACCAAAGATAATTCTCTTCTGTGTTTAAGACATAATGACAATGTTGTAGCTCTTGTTACCCTTTTAGAAGTCCAGTAAATGGTACATTCTAAGATGAGGTGTTGAATTCCAGAATGATTTGCTTCTATGTGACCCATTTATTTGCCCACCATTCCCCTTTGACCCTGCCCATTATACATTTTTGTATTATTTACAATAAATATATTTTTACATAATTTTTCAATCCCCAATTCAAAAAGAAAAATACGATGCTATATGTTTTACTGAATAAAATAAATACTAAAGGCACCTATATCCACATCAAATAAATTTAGGGCCCAAATGACCTTGTCCCTGCACACGAAGCATGTTTCATAAAGACATGGCATGCCAATGTTGGTAAAGAAGAACTTGACTGATTACCTCACTGAACATGCTACATCTTCTTGCCTTGCTTTTGTTGCTGAATAAACACAAATCACTTTAGTCAGTTTCAAAATCACATAGAGTTGTGATGGCCAGGTGTTTATATACTTTTTGCAAAATAATGTATACTGTCCCTTAAAAAAAACAATTGACATACATGTACTTACAAGGGGTAACAGCCCAATTATGATAACTATCACATTTGGGCCAAACAAAACCCAAAACTGCAGCTAGCTTAGGATACATTTTGTCATGTGCTTTTTTTAATTTTACCTCAGAAAACAATACATATTTATGGCTGTTCAAATATTTCCTTGTGGACAGTGTAATAAACCTTACATTGAAGGTCTATTTACCTTACAAGTCAAAATAACAATTGTTTTTTTAAAGTACTCATTCATTCATACATTCATTTATTCATTTCTACTTTAATGCATTTATTCATGCATTTGTTTATTCATTCACTATGAATATGAATATCTCAGTAAATTGTAAATTTGAAGTGTAATGAATCTGCATTATTTACAATATTCTAAAATATTTTCAAAGTGCAAATGAGCATAAGGATGGCATTCAAAGACACCCAGAGCATTTATGAACAAAACTTTATAAACACACTGTAAAATTACCCAAAAGCCCTCTCAAAAAGTATGTGATATATAAAAAAAGTTCTGAATAAGAACCTAAATCATACAGTAAGTGGGAAAAATTGCAGTTACATAGTAATTGTAAAATCATAGAGAGAAATGTGTGTATGTGTGTGTATAAGTTTATTAAGAACAGTGCTGATAGCTGAGGCAACAGCGATGCAATGCAGCTACAGATAATCCGTCTGCTTCTAATGGCTCTTTCAGCATAATGGCAAGCAAATGCTGTCAAATATCATCTATTTTTTTTAAGTATGCATCTAATGTGCTCTTTAAAACAGCTACGGTCTCAGTAACAAGAAACCAATGTGTAAAAATGAGTTTTTCAAATGATGGCGAAAATAACCAAAAACTTCAAATATTCTGGACTCATTACCTACATTTGGATTTCAGAATGACTGCAATCTTTTTACAATTTAAGAGCAGATATAAAACTGTCAGTGCCTTACCTATTTTTATCGTGATGTAGTTTTTGATAGTAAAGTAAAAAAAAAAAAAGAAAACTCATTACCCACCTGAATGACTTACCGGCTGTTTACACCAGCGTGCTTTTCTTCTCTCGTGGTCCTTGGTTGGGTGGCACATAGCTTTTGCCACCAGTGTCGTTTTGTTTGTTGGACTGGGTGGATAGTGGGAAGTTTGCCACAGGCTGAACAGAAGACTGCTGTTGTGGGCTCAAAGGTTCTGTAACATACTCCTTGGTGGGGTCTTTTCCTCGACAGTCGTAGAGGACGCAGGAGATGAGGAAGACTAGAAGCAGAATCACATAGCTGGCAATGAGAATAATAAGGTTTAAAGTGACTGGGTCAATCTCAAGGTATAACTCCATAAAACCCATGGCAATGCTTCAATTCTCATGCCAAGTTCGAAGAGAAATGTAGACACCATGGACCGTTGTCTTGTGTTTTTGGTGGAATATTCCAGAGAGCAACAGCCGAGCAATCCGCACAGGACAGGGTGAATATGGAGCTTTGTAGTGAAAAGGTTTTAATCCTTCATCCTTTACTCCATCATCCTCCTAAATTGCTGCAAACAGTGATTAAATCCTGATCCTTTTAATGACGCTAGCCATCATTTTATTAGTTGCATGCTGCAAGATGAACTTTAAAAAATTACATGCAGATGTAGAGAAGCACGTTTATAACACTATGTTCACTTCCTCAAACAACCACTGACTTAGTCATTTATAGCACAAATTTAATCAGTTATTAATTATTTATTATTTAGTACATTGGTATTATATATACTGTATTTTATTACATTTGCTGTATATTAAAGCATGAATTGGACTTCTTTTGTGAGAAACATACACAAAGCATACTTATTTCTTTTTTTTTTAATCACATATTAATAATTATTTTAAAAGGAATAACTATTGAATGTATATTTATAAATAAATATAAGATACTATGAGAAAGCAAATATTTTGTCCCATCTTCTGAACAGTGTTACTCTTCTGGTATTACCACTGCATATGCACACATACTGTTTTGTCACATATGCAGCATTTACTATAAATGTTAATGGTCCACTGACTTACGATTACGATAAGCACATAAGGTTGTAATAATACAGAAACAGGGTGAATGACTAGTGGGCTGTTCTAATAGTTTTTTTCTCTCTTTTTATTTGAAAGTGGGTCATGGAGTCATGGTCATGTCAGTAGGAAACAGTATTTAAAAATCCATGTCTTGAATTTTTTTTCTTGGAATTGACATGTTTATCCCAAAAAACATTAGTGCTTTTTAAAAGTATGTATATTATTCATTTGTATGGTATTAGATGTACCTAAATGTATGGTCCTATATAAAATATATATACATTATTAAGCATATTTGTAAAATATTACTTTGAACATCAATCAATGTGCCCAGGCTGCAACAGGGGCTCTCCTCTTTTTTTCTCCGCCCAAATAGCGCATTGTTTTGCTGACCTTTAAAAATGGTGCCGAAAGCAAAATACCGACTAATCATTTTGTCTTTGTCCATTTTGTCCATGGATTATTTTTGCTTTCTACTTCATTTTCCGGTCAGTACAGCTAATTTAGTCTTTTTTTATTTTATATTGTAAATGCAAAATTCAGATATAGATCAGTTTTAAAATATTATGCAAATCAGAATTAGACATCAAGCTCTGCAGTGTAAATTCAGTCTAATACATTCATGATGGCCTTCTTGATTTCCAACCTCCAGGCTGCAGGGTACAACATGCAGTTGTCCCAGAAAGCAAAACAACTAATTGGGCCACAGCTGCAAGTCCACAGAATGTCCTGACCAAACTGCAGTGATATGGATAACTGACACAAATGCCAAACTTGTAACTCTTTCATCCATCACCTGATCCTGTTGCTCTTCTGACATTCGTGTAAACTTTATATCCAACACGCAGATGGCTTATTCAATAAACTTTCTTATTTTTCAGACATAAGTCCTACATAAAGGGGGGAAAAAATTATTTGATCCTTTTGCTGATTTTGTATGTTTGTCCACTGACAAAAAAATGATAAGTCTATAATTTTAATGGTAAACAGTGAGAGATGGAATATCAACAAAAAAAAGCCAGAAAAACACATCAAAAAAGTTAGATATTGATTAGCATTTTTAAGAATAAAATAAGTATTTGATTCTCTATCAACCACCAAGATATCTGGCAGCTGGGACTATAGTCACCAAGCAAGCATTAAGAACTGCAATCCTGCAGCATCTTCAAGGTCCTCCCTGCTCCAGGAACATCAGAATGATTCAAAGGAGGAATGGGTGAAAGTGTTGCGGTCAGAAAAACCAAAATCAAGCTCTTTGACATCAACTCAACTAGCTGTTTCTATCATTTGTCAATTTATGATTCTATTGATTGTCAATTTTTACTTTTATTTATTGTCAATTTATGATTCGATCAGTTGTCAATTTATGATTCCATCTATTGTCAATTTATGATTCCATTTATAGTCAATTTATGATTCTATTGATTGTCAATTTATGATTCTATTGATTGTCAATTTATGATTCTATTTATAGTAAATTTATGATTCTATTTATTGTCAATTTATGATTCTATTTATTGTCAATTTATGATTCTATTTATAGTAATTTTGGGGATTTATGATTATATTTATGGTCAATTTATGATTCTTTTGATTGTCAATTTATGATTCTTTTTATTGTCAATTTATGATTCTATTTATTGTTAATTTATGATTCAATCTATTGTCAGTTTATGATTCTATTTATTGTCAATTTATGATTCTATTGATTGTCAATTTATGATTCCATTTATAGTAAATTTATGATTCTATTTATGGTCAATTTATGATTCTTTTTATTGTCAATTTATGATTCAATTTATTGTTAATTTATGATTCTATTTATTGTCAATTTATGATTCTATTTATGCTCAATTTATGATTCTTTTTATTGTCAATTTATGATTCAATTTATAGTAAATTTATGATTCAATCTATTGTCAGTTTATGATTCTGGGGAAGTGGTAGCACAGTGGTTAAGGTGTTGGACTGCTAATTGCAATATTGGCTGTTTGATTCCCAGCACCACCAAGTTGCCACTGTTGGGCCCCTGAGCAAGGCCCTTAACCCCTATTTGCTCAGTTGTATAATAGAGATAAATGTAAGTCGCTCTGGATAAGGGCGTCTGCCAAATACCATAAATGTAAAAGGATTGAAAACAGAGTTCTTTCAGATTGATGTTCTGAGGTAAAATCAGTTTACTCTCTGCTCATAAGCGATACGGTTGCTGAGATAAAGATACACTGTTTATCTTACATCAGGGCCTAATTACAGCAGCTTCGCAATTTTCCCTCAGCAACTACAGAAATATTTCCTGTCCAAAACTGTCTTCCCTCCGGCGTCCGTCCTCTTTGAAGCTCTCTGAAACTTCTTAAAGGATTTTAAAACAGCTTTCCTTCCCAAAACACTCTTTTTAAACCTTGTCAGAGAGCCGAATATGAGCGGAATATGAGCGCTCCGTATGAGATGGTTCACTAGGGCATGGAAAGTTTTCTTTTCGGTGTGGAGAATAAGTGCCAGATGACAGAGGGGGCAGAGATTGGGTCACTTCCTGATGCCGAACAGGGACACTACTCGGTAAGTTTTATCTAATGTAAAACTCTTTTCTTAATGTTTCACTTTTGAAAAAAAAAACCCAAAAACCAAAAACAACACTGCGTTTTCCCCCTCCTTCGCTCTCGGTTGCGCGCGATGTGAATGAGGAGCAGTGGCTAACGGGAAGCACAGCCTATAGCAGGACACTAACGGGAACCGAATGCAGATGTTTGGAGTTAGGAGAAGTCTGCAAAACTGAGGTGGAGAACAAAGGAGGTAGCTTTGTTAGCTTTACAAAAAATTCAGGGTACGAGGACGTGTCATGAGGTTTTAAAGCGGCAGCCGAAATGGATAGAATAATAGACAAAATCAACGTTAGGAAAAAAAACCGTATTGGGTGGCTTTTATATCCGGAAAAAAACAACAAGAGAAAAGAACAGGGCGAATACTGAGGGACGACTTGGGTAAAGATGGATGAATGGAGAGCATGTATGTGGTAACATCACAGAAAGAGGTGTGTGTAAGTGTGTGTGTGTGTATGTGTGTGTTTGAGAGAGAGAGAGAGAGAGAGAGAGGAAGAGAGAGAAAGGAAGAGAGAGAAAGGAAGAGAGAGATAAAAAGAGAGAGAGAGAGACTTGAATTTTTTACACAATTTTATTTATACAAGCTACATATCATAAAAAGCAGTGACTAAATAAATAAATAAATAAATAAAATATGTTTTAAAAATGTCAATAAATTACTTTAATCATAAGTGATGTATAGTTTAGAGAGAGAGAGAGAGAGAGACAGAGAGAGAGAGAATGTGTGTCTTTATTCTCTTCTAGAAATGTTTATATCTTGTAAAAGTTGTTTTTTTCCAACTTTTGAAATTTTCTATATAAATATATTCTTTTCCACATTATTTTTAGCTTGTTCTGTTTAATGTTCACGTGTTGCAGTTTCTCTGAGTCACAAATCAGATAGAAATTCCAATTATCTCTCTATCTTCAGTGTATCACTTTCTTTTTTTGTAAAAAGTTACAAAAACAAACATTTAACTTTTAAACTTTTAAAGATACACTTTATCACTTAACAATACACACATTTTCAGAAGTTTATGCATAGTAACAGCCATAGTGTCTAATAAAAACACATACTCGGATGTATTAACTTATAAATAAACTATAAAAATCCAAGAAGTGACTTAGAGTTTATTCTGGAAAAAAAGATTTTTCTTTAATTTTTTTTCTTTAATGGTTAGAGATGGCTCAACATGGCATATGAAACTGACAAGACATGTCTGTTGATTCCTCGGGAATCGCGAGCATCCTGTGTGTTCCACACCGCGGATGAGAAAGACGAAATTCCAGGCATAGGAGAGGACAGGTGGGATCCCTGTATTTGTTTTGTAATCTACTTTAATTCAGTTATATTTACTAACCAACTGCTCAACAATGAGCTATAATTGCTGAGTGTAAACATACTATGAAAGCAAACAATAATTATTTACTTTAGAAATGTTTACATTTAGATCTTGGATGATTTTAGACACAAAAGCAGCCAACAACGTATCCAGCATTTCCTAACAGTGTTACCAAACCACCATTTTTATAGTAACTTTATTTTTATTTTTATGTTTTAATATAATGAAAATTCATTGCAGTGTTTTAGAGATGCTGAGTTACTCAAAGTTCATGGATCTGGAGTCGTGGCTCTGTATGCCATCGACACTGATGCCCAGAAGCTTAGACTCGACCTTCTCCGCCTCATCGTTATCTACTGACAGTGAATCTGGAGATGCTGAAACCAGGTAAGCGAGCCATTAAATGTATATATTTCATATCTGCACAGTTTGTGAAGTTAATTGTCCTTTGGTATCTAGGAATGTATTCAATGTTCTCGTTTACACATCTGCTTATTTTTCCTCCCTATATTTTTCTATTACTATCATTTTATTTAATTTATAAATGGTTTGGGGTTTTAAATGACAGAACTTAAGATTTTAAACCAATAAACAAAATGTCCATTCAGTATTATTTATGTCCACTAGATGTCATTATTGCGTCCTTATGAAGGAATTTGCTGGCAGTTTCTGTTTATTGGTATGTGAAATGGTGCATTCGTCATAATCTCAGTCTCCGACATTCCATCCATATGATATTAGAATGAGAGCTGATGCACATAGCACAAAAATTGTACATGCTTTTTGGATTTTTGCAAGTCACTTTAATTGTTTGGATTCTGTGGGAGGAGGAAAAAAACACAGTGTGATTGCTTAAAATGTCAATTTACATTAATGCTTTCTCGGTTAATAAAAGCTTTCAGTTTAGTAGGTTAGTGTGCTAATGTGTGTCAGCTCTGAGCAAAAAGTGTGCACTTGTATAACATACTGTAGATCAGGTAGTCCCTATGCATTATCCTCAGGTTTCTCTGGTTTCCTCCCCACCTCCAAAAACACACCAGAAGACGAATTGTTAAGTTTTTTAAAGTAAAACTGCCTCAGGTCTGTAAGAGTGTATGAATATGTTTGTGGAATGCCCTACAACAGACTGGCATAATATTTAGTGTGTACTTTTGATTCAAGGCAAATGTGTTTCTGGAATAGACTACCTTGACCTTGACCAGGATAAAATAGTTACAGAAAATAAAAGAAAAATTGAATGAATGTGTTGTGTAGAAAACCTTTTACATCACATATGGCAGGTTTCCTGGAGAGCCGGAGTTTAACTCCAACTTGACTCAAAACCTGCATGTTAGTTAAAAGTATATGTAGCAAGATCTTAACTAGCTGGTTCAGGTGTGATTGGCTTTGTCTAATACCAATACCATTTCCCTACTATATATATTAGGCGAAACTGAATATGCGAAGGAGGTAGTATCTCTAAATCCTTAGTATGTGAATTACAGTACTCGAAAAGTTCTATGACCTGGATTTTAAAGTATGCATACGAAGTACACTTTACTGTCCTATGAGGCTGTGGAAGAGAGATGCGTCAAGTGCTTTAAGTAGCTTTAAGTGCTTGAAGAATAAAACATTGTACCTTGTAGTTAAATTACACTCATTAAAGTTAAACATTATTCAACTGCTGTGATGTCACGTGACAATATAAAAATGGCGGATGTAGTGTGTTCAAACGTCATTCATACTAGCCATAACCATACTATGAGAATATCCTTTTATTTAATGGTCTGGAAGTACATACTAATATCTAGCACATACCTAAATATTATGCGATTTTAGATTAAGCCATTGATTAGGGTTGGAGCTAAACTCTGCAGGACACCAACCCCTCCAGGATCGAGTTTGGTGACCCCTGACATTTAGTATCAGAGATACAGATAGACCTCAGATTACCAGATCAGATATATGTTTCCAAATATACACATGATCAATATTTTATCAGCAATCAGTATATATCATTATTAAAGTTACAGAAAAAACAGACAGCATTTAATCAAAATTTATTTGAAATGTTGCTATGTCCAAATTTAGCATGACTGACTAAATGATTCAAGAATCTAAGCAACTCTTGACAAATTTATGTTCCGTTCTTTTTGTTATGGAAAATAGAAATAATAGGGACTTTTTATAAGACCATTTCTAAACTGTTTACTGGGAAGAAGTAATCCACTATATAGGTGGTATTGCATCTCCTGATGGAAACAGAATGACACTGTGAAAACCTTTCCATCTGGCTTCAAACCTTCTGGAACCAGCTGCTTCTCCATCAGATACAGCCGAAACATGATACTTGATTGACTGACACGGCATTTGTGTGTTCTTTTTTGTCACACTTTGGCTGTTCCCTGTAGATGAAAATTCAATATTTATGATGGATTTGAAACACAAGGAAGCAGTACTGCTGCATTTAACCATTGACCTTTTACCACCAGGGGTTTTTTAACCGTGGCTGTACTACCTGGAGAGGGTTCTTAACAAACATCCTGACACTTCATACAGACGATGAATATATAATTATATGATGGAGTGTCGACCATTTGTAGACCATACAATAATTATATAGCATTGTAATAACATTGTTATAACAATTAAATAACACCATTATTGTTTTAAGGGTGTAACAGTGTTTTAGGACAATTTATTTATAGCTGTTTCTTTCTATAGCTTTATAGCTGTTTCTGTGGCTAAAATCACATTAACTGTGTCTCCAGCAGGCCCCCTGAGAGGAAGTCTATCTATCTGAACCACTCCCCAGGAAGAGAACGCTGTCATGTGGCATCTACCCCCACTGTGCCAGTCCCTGTGACCCCTGTGGCCTTTCGAACCTCTTCAACTCCAGCTCTAAGCTCAGGCACACACTCCTGTCAGGGCAGTACGGGTGTAAGGAAGCGGCGACGTCTTGCTGCAAGCCCCGGGGGGCTGCACTGGAACGCTTCAGGTACTGCATGCCAAATAAAAATCATTGTTTTATCAAAGAGCTTTTTGGCCTAACTGTGTTTTTACTGTTAGATGTAATTTCCTGCTTATACTATTAGACATGTAAAAATGATTAACACAGCTATCTTGCCACATTAAATAATAGTTACAACTGATGCCAGCTGCAAACACTGTTCTGTGTGCCATTGGTATCCTGCGAAAATTGCAGGAATGTTATGCTATTTTGTGTGTGAATCTGAATCTGATGGTAACTTCAAACATAGAATTTCCTGTTTAGATGCAAGTGGATTTTATTATACTTCAGTCTGTTTATCTAAAACTCAGTTGTTGAATGTTTAAAGGATTGAAATGAAATCATTATTTTCATAAAAACATCAACTGAGAGCTTTCTGGGATTGATTCTGCTCAAATTCAGAAATATTTGAGGACTTACCAGTGCTGTTGAGTCCCACTTTTGAAATCAAATAATAATGTTATCCAGCTCAGTTTCTCCTAGTGCTGGACGGTATCACCGAAAATTTATATCATGGTATTTTACAAAATTATACCATAATACTGCAGTAGATTCATTTTAAATACCCTGTTTTACTGTTATGATAAGTGATTATTGTAGAAAAATTCCAGACTAATATTAAAATTAGGTTTTCAAGGCTCAACAAAATGACGCTGTTTACAAAGTGGCACTCGTGATTCTAATAAAGTGAAGGAATCAGAATGCATGACAGCTGCAGTAAAAACACAGAACGTTTTTTAACTAATGCTTATGTATCAGGGTGGCAACGGATTTGCACCGCACTTTGTTCCGAGCATTGTTTTAACAACATACACCAGTATTGTTATATAATAAAAAGTCTTGTATCTGAACCAGTATAGAACCAATTAAGAACTGGTCACCCCCCTTTTTTGAAATAAAACCTCTGTCCTTTTTTATAAATTAGGGCTTGTATTTGACTTGAAGATTAACCTAACATCTGTCTCATCCATAAGATCCAATAAGATTTAAGAAATAACCAAATAGTCCTGTATATGACCTTGATATCTGAATATTTTGACTGGCTTAACTAGTAGTATCACTATTACCCAGTAAGGGCTAAAGCTCACAAATTACAAACTTCTAAATAGAGACTTTCAGGGAAGTGGTAGCTCAGTGGTTAAAGTGTTGGACTGCTAATTGGAAAATCAGGTTTAATTCCCAGCACCACCACTGGTGGGCCCTCAGGTGTATAAAAGAGATCAATGTAAATCGCTCTGGTGTTCTGCCAAATGTCACAAATGTAAATTTGAAAGTGGAATAATAGTATTTCATTCGTTTAGAGGGCTGGGGCTTGGCTTTACTCAGTATTTGTCAACACACGTTAAAAAATGTCTGGTTAACTACTGGGAGAATTCAATTATAATTATATAAATACATATCATCATGATTTTAGTGATTATTATTTTATCCAAAGCATGTATCATCAAGTGCAAATATCTGAGAAAATCATATGTGCAGTAACAAAGAGGTGTGAACCTGCTGGTAAAACAATGAGCAAATATAGCAAATTAAAAGAAATATATATAATTATTACAGATTATAATTCATATTATTGTTATTACTGTATTATTATTATGTTAAAGCATAATGAAGCAGTGCGTGAGATGACAGCCAGTTCACACAAAGTAGGCAGTCTGGGAAGGTGGAGAGAAGGAGCTTCTGGAACTGAAAGGGTGAAACTAGCCTAGGGTCCCAAATATGCTGAATATTTATATGCATTTGTGTGAGAGCGTGGGTGTGTACTAAATGACTTTACTTAACCTGGCATGTTGGTTTCTAGACAGGAATCTTCTGGCAGTGTCCTCAACTGTTCAAACAGAAAAAAAGCTGCTTAGAATAATTACACAAATGATGTGGAGATTTATGCATGGCATGGTCTGTATATGTCAGATGGTTGCAGAGGTGTGTAGCGGCAGCTTTATTATAGCATGGGGAACACCAGGCCAAGAATGTAAGCAGTTAAAAACACCCAATCAGCAGAGGTGACCCTGTCATTAGTGCTGTACTTGGACAGGGAAATGGCTCCTAATTGCACACTGTACTTGCAGCAGCCACCTGCAGACGTTGTTAATTAGTGCTGTAACAATTGCTGTGTCAGACCTCGCTGATGGCTTAATGAGCATTTCATTTGTCAGGAAGCTGTCAACTAAAACAACCGCGGCTAGTGGCAATGGAGCCGAACGTAAAGCCTGTACTTGAATTTTCCCCCATGTTTAGGCAGAGAGCTATTATCACTCTCATAATGGATGGAACAGTGACAGGAAGTGACTTTGTCAACATAGCAGTAATAGTATGTATGTATTATATAGTTTATACCGTATAAGAGGGCTTATGCAAATGCGTCAATGCTTTTGCGCATAAAAACCTGCAGGGATTATGCATGCATCGATGTTTTCATAATGTTATGATATAGAACCTAGAACAAAGTGTTCTGTTGGATCTCCATAGCCCTGCAGCTGTTTTAATGCTCCTTTTATATGCTTGCATATTTAAGTGTTGATGTAATGCTGTCAGTATTTTTAGAAAAAGCTTTGACACTCCAGACATACTGCATTAGCATCAAAGTCAACATTTTGTGAAGGAGGCCTGTGGGCATTAGCTCTCTTGCTGCACTGTGTAATGTAACACAGTAGGCAGGAGCAGAACCACTATATCCGCTTCAGGGATTGCGGCTCAGTGTGAGAGTTTTAAGATATAATCAGCATCTGATAAGCACTGTGTGAAGCTAATGTTGAGTTGCTTAGACATGATTAGTTGTCAGAAATGATTAGTTTATTCTGTTGTTTCTTTACTTTTACATTTTTCTAGCTGTCCATTTACTGACTAATATATTCAGCTATTCTGTAATACAGTAATAGATTTTAGGATTTTAATTCTTACACTTCAGTTTTTAGTAGACCAAATAAATTAAAGAAACCCAAATGAAAAAAAGTTTTGATGCAGAATATTGTAAGGGAGACAAAACATCAAATACAAACTTATAGGCTATTAAATAATCTAATTACAATTATTTATGCAAATATTTGGTTCTAACTGTACATCTTTTCTAGATGTTAGCGATTGTCTAAATCCTGTCCACTGCACATGCGTGCATCTCTATCATTTTTTTAAGCCTGCTGCATAGGATTTCATCTGTCACGTGACAAATATCCTTTATAATCACTATCAATGCTCACCTATACAGTTTACACGATCGTGAATTGAATGTAAAAATACCCTACATGATAAAATTGGCTCTCCGATGCCCAAACATTACATACAACATAATCACCCAACTATATTTATGAGAAAATTCAAAAGCACTGAAATATATTTTTTCTCTTCATGCACCAGCTTGTTCTTATGTTGTGTCTTTTGCATTTTAGTATTGCGTCTATTATTATTTAACATTGAATACAGATTAATTGATTAATTAAAAAAGTTAGTTCCATCCTAGTGTGACTGACACATTACTGATTACACATAGTGTGAAAGTGACTCTGAGCATTATCATTAAATCATAATTATAAAAATCCCGGATCTATCACAATATGTCACGCGTAATGCTTTTGCATTACAGATCTGGTTTAGAAGTATCAAGTTTGTGATTGTGATCGGTTATATACCCAGTAAGACTATTTCTTACACATACACAGATACACAGATCACCGTCATGCAGTGAACAAGCATGCTATGCAAACTGGGTAACACCACTGCATGCTTAATTCCAGTGTACAGGCAGGCCAAATAAGAATCTGAAATCTATCTGATATCCGAGTGTCTCTTTTTCCTTCTCCATCATTACTGTGTTTATCCTGTAGAGGGCACTGTAGCCTTTGTACTTGTGTGCAGGAAAGCGTGGAAGCTGTGTTAACCTTTTAAAGAGATATTTTCAGACTAAACGTTTCAGCTACACATCTCTCAACTCACTTGAGTTTAATTGAATCATGTCTACGCAAGGAAAGTCTACATGATGGCTTCCTGGGCTTCCCTGGTTTACGTTTGTCTATAATAATGTCTGTACAGGTTTGATTATTCACACAGACCCATGGCATCAGTTAGCATAGTCGTGGACACCCTGTTGTTAATAAACTGCTATTTAACAGCGCTTAATAAAGTGAACCTATGGTATTATTCTGGGTAAAACAGATTTAACCCTAGGATTATTCTGTATTTTGCCACAGTCTTTTCCACAATGCCAATAAGCACATTTTCTTATTTTTTACTTAGTGCAAATTACATGTTTAATGCAATGTGTCTTATTACAAATTAATAATGTGTTTAGATAACATTATTGCACCAGGTTCCAGATTGATACATAATACAACAATAGATATTTTATAAGATCATCCATTTGTTTTATTTATATTTTTAAGATTTTGTTTGCTTTGTGCAACAGTCCAAATCTCTGGGGTGTAAGTGAGAGGAGCACTAATAATGGCTTACTTCATAGCAGGACGTGATCAGCGGATGCTTACTGTATGAGTAGGCCGGCAGCTTTAAACCACCTTCTTTATGATCTCTTTGAGGCAGTGAATATTATGATGATACATCTCAAAATTATTGCATGCAGTTTATTAGAAGACTTTTTTGGACCTGCTCTAAGGAATGCGAGTTTGTAATTTAATTGTGTTTTTTTAATCTTGGCTGCAACAGAGAAAGCATGAAGAAAGACTCGCTTAAATGTTTATGAGGTTGATTTATGGATCATTTAAACTTTGGCAAATGTTATATTGGTTAAAAGCAAACTATATAAACACAAAGGTATGCACAGGTTTGCAAGTAACCCTATGCAGCACTTTGCAGGATGAAAGCACACACACACTTAAAAAGACTTTGGCCTGGGGGGTGGGGTTGCTGTAGCCTTAGGAAACCCCTTACAATCACCTGTACAACAGGGGTACACTTCTATACTCATTCCCCCAGTCCCTAAATGTGCAAAGCTTTGCCCACTCTAGTAGAGGTAGGGAAATGCTATAATGTCATAGACATTTAATAACAATTTTATATATTTACAAATTTTAATATATTTACATATAATAACAATTCAAGACTGTATTTAAAACCACATACAGTGCAAGAAAAAATATGCTTTGAAGGTAAAAGCTCCATAGATTTTCTATACACTATCCACAAATACTGATGTACTATTTCATATGGTACATCTTGTGTTGGCCAATGATTCAACAGTGTGAGTCGTTATAACAAAAGTAATATTATAATGAAAAATGTGCTGTGACCATCAGCATGACTATAACAGGAGTGTTATAAAATAAGCTTTCAACAAGAGCTTGTCTTTTCACTGTTGTAAGCACTTACAGTGACTGCCTGATAAAGCAGTGTGCCTGTGTATTACTGAGTCAAACCTGCGATTATGCACTCGAGGGTATCATAAACAGCGGATATCCTGCAGAGCGTTCTAGTCATTTAAGTACCTGCGGTTGAAGGAATAAAACTGGCGATCTTACAGTGTAAATCTATGGCCTTTATGATATGTTGGTAAAATATTGTTCTGACATGCTACTAGTTACCAAAAATACAATATTAATAAATACAATAATTAGTGCTCAGTAAAACTCTTAAACAAGATGAAATACAGAGGTGTGTATTTGGAAATACACAAAAAATTAACAACCTAATTGTTATTCACTTGTTGGCTGTCATTAATTATTTAGCAATTATTTTAGCTTTGCTCCTGGGAAGCAAATAAATGTCTTGTCTGTTCGTTTAAACCTGACTTTAATCACAGAACTCCACGCAATGTAGCTTTGAATTAAATTAAAAGCAAATCCTGTGTAGCAATAGACAAAAAAATAATTGCTTTAATATCCAATATATATATTATTTTAATATATAGGCTATAATTAATGCAGTTAATAAACACCATCAATGGCTACGGTATATTTAACAACTAATAAAGTCACTGCATATTGATGCAATTAAAAAAGTATTAAAGCTATTGAAGTATGTGGCCCAAATATAAAAATATAGTGGACTAATATCAGGACAATACTGAGAAAATGAAGGTGATATAAGAAGATGCTCTCTAAAACAAAAATTCAGACCGGTTTACTGTAAACTCAACAAACCAGATGGTGCAAGAAGATTTATGTTGTTAATGAGAGAATAACGACACAGATCTGCACACCAGCACTCAACAGGAATCCTACGCCAGCAAAGAAACTCGATCTATCACAATGGGACATATAATATGAATCCCCCCCTCCACCAACAACGCTGTCGATGTCACCATAGCAATAAACTACAGAAGATATGCTCCAAACACGCACTCTGAAGTATGACCGCGAAACCTCAACCCTCTTTTTCTACAAAAGTACAAAGAGGCATTAAAAAAGGAATGCCACATATGAGCTTCAATGTGTAAACAAATTTGCTTAATTCTAAGCATTTAGCTTTCTTTTTTCCCCCATTACTACAGTGTCTTATTGCTAAGTTCCATCTCCGAGGTTATTCGTGTTCCCTCTAACAGCTTTTCTCCGGAAGACAATACATGCAAAGATCTCATGAAGTTTTAATTGCTGAGCTGATTAAACACTCTAAGGCTGTCAGTGACTCAGTACTAGATGACTGGATAGTCACAAGGATGAACTTGATCTGCTGCAGCTTTACAGATGGTGGGAATGAATTAGAGGAAACATGACACCCGCTAACCTATAAGAGTACTGTGTGTGTGTGTGTGTGTGTGTGTTTGTGTGTGTTACAAATACTTACAAATCCTTACAATATTTATTGCAGAACTATGTTTTAAGTTTAGGGTTCAGTTTTGACACATTTTTGGTTGCATCAATAATTATTACAGTGAATAGTGCACATCAGTATAAGATGTGTGTGTGTGCGTATGTGTGTGTGTGTGTGTGTGTGTTTCATTTTCGTACCAATAAAATATGCAACAGCTTTGAACCTGGCTTAAGATTTCGACCAGGTTCCACGAGGAAACGATAACTATATTGGATTTTTTATACATGTGGTTAATTAATTTCAGTTGAACAAAAGCGATAGTTTATATTGAAGTAATGCAAAAAAAGCTTTTGAAAAAAATTATATGGTAATAAAATTGTGTTTCTTCGTGTGTAAAAATCCTTTTTAATCCGCAGCTTTTGTTTATGATGTAGTTTTATTTCCTTTATGCAACCCTAAATACAAAGAACAGCACACGCTGGCTTTATGTAGTTTCCTCTAATACAATTATTTAAATGCTTTCCTTTTTCTTCTTCTTGTTCTTTAAGGAATAGTCTCAGAGTTAACACTCGTTTGTTGTGCACTGGATGCCTGCTTCCAACTTCGCATAACAATTATAAGTGTACGATCATGAGAATAAAATAATTATTCAAAGGAAGAAGCAGGAAATAGTTTGATTTATTAAAGGTGGCTAAGTAATAACTCAGCGGGACTAGAAGAGAAAATGAGTCAAGTGGTTGTTTTGGCAGTTAGTTTATTATGAGCTTCCCCACGAGTAAGACTAATAATTATCTCATTTCCTGATGTTTCCTATGTTCCCCCACAAGCTACTCTCTGATGCACCTTACCCCTCCTTTCTTTGGGTGTCACTTATCACCTGAGGTGTCTATTTTCCCCTGTCAGGCTCGGTGCTGCGTGAGTATGAGCGAGGAGAGACGCCTGGTGCATCGCAGGTGAAACACGTCCCTAAGCCTTTGGAGTCTGTGAAAGCTGGTGCAGAGCTGTGGAGTGACAGAGCGGCACTCAGGAAGTGTATGTCGGTGGATGACAGGCTGCTGCAGCAGACACCCACAGAGCCCGGCACGCTGCTGAGCCGCCTGGAGAGAGGAAAGAAGAAACTCAGGAACATCCACGTGAGTAGGAGTGACTATACTCAGGACATAGGGAGAGAATAAGAGACAGAGCAAGAGTATGTGTGTGGTAATGTTTTGCTGGGAGTGACGAAAGTGTGTTTTACATTAACATTTACATTATTGAGCAGACGCACTTATCCAGGGTGGCGTACAAAAGGGCTTTGAGTCACATCATTGAACAGCTCAATATTGGAACATTAGTTTAAAAAACTGTAATAAAAAAGTGTAATAACTTTTAAAACTGCTAAAAGGGCAACAAAAATATTTTGTTTTAGATTATTTTATGTCACGTCTTAGACATTTGAAAAAGTGTTTGGTCTTCGTCTCTTGAAGACAGCCAATAACTCGGCTGTTCTAACATTGATGAAAAGTTCATTCCACCATCTTGCTGCCAGAACAGAGTAAAGTCTTGACCAGACCTACCTTGCGTCTTAGTGGATCATGGGACCTTGGGACGCTTGTGGATCTGAGAGATGCGGTGCAATGCAAGAAAGGATAAGTGCTTGGATGTAAGAGGATGCTGCTCTGTTTTTCCTTTGTCAGCAAGCATCACTGTTTTAAATCTGATGCTTGCAGCTACTTGAATGCAGTGGAGGGAGTACAGCAGTGGGGTCGTGCGTGAAAATTTCAGGAGGCAGAAAACAACTGCATTCTACATCATCTGCAGAGGACGAATTGTGATCAGAGGAGAAAATACCTACCAGGCGCGAGTTGCAGTGGTCTAGTTGAGAAAGTCATGAGGAACGTAAATGAATGATGAGTAGATTTGAATTGTATTTATAAATTATTCTTGCTGGGTAGGCAGGACGTATTGGAACACAGCCACTCCTCCATAGCAGACTTCACACAATATGTGATACTATTTAATTTCCTGCCAGTTTCCGATGACTGATATATTTACACTCTATCATATGTTCCTAGAAATGTGTAAAAGGAGTTACATTTGTTAAAGGATATTGATTTATTTGGTGCATTCTGTGCTGTCGTTTTATTCCTACATAGCGACTAAAAATACTGTGGAATAGCCTTAATGCCCTGCACTGGCCTAGCAGAAGCTTTGCCAAGGTTTGTCCCCAGCCTACGAGTAAATATTTAGCAGGTACACTAGCTTGGTTTAGTCTGCAGTATATTAGAATTATAAAGCAACAAAAAACTATTAAAGACTATTAAAATTAAGTAAGAAAGATAATTTATTAGTAATTATCTAGTAAATTATTATTGTGCATACTTGAATGTATGAAAGGTGAGACAAACATTCAGCACAGTATGATTTGAACATGCTTATAAAAGGTATTTTTCAGTGCTTAAAATTCTCTTTTTTGCTTAGAAAACAAGTTAGTATGTGATGGTAAAAACTATAAAAGTTCTGGGTTAAGAGAGAGTTTTATTCAGCTTGTTTCTTATGTAGCTGTTTTTGTACTGTTTGTGTTTGTGTTAGTTACCGGTCAGGAACACATATCATAGGGGTGATAAAATGATGCCAACACTGACAAAGAAAAAGGTTTTGATCATTTTTTGGCCACAATGTACACAACTGGTCATGATACAACTGATCCTAATCATGATATCCTTCACTTTTAAACAATCTGGTTAATAAATATAAAGTGGTTAATCTGCTCAAAGATGTCTACCACTATGCTAGTCACTAGTCACTTGTCAAGAAAGATTTTTGTTATGTAGTGCAGTACATAATATCCTGCACATATTGGACCAAAGCAGTAAATGGAAAATAATGTGATATCACTGACCCATAGATGATCTCAGTCAGTAGATTTTGCACCATATGATTCCAACAACATCTGGTAAGCAGAGTTGCAAGAAAGGAGACCTTAATCTGACAGGAGTGCTACGGTAGCTTATCTATATATTAATTATCTCCTAATGCACAAGATAACATACAGTATCTTGGAGTCTTGGGGTGGACAGACTACAACAACATAGATCACATCTTTTAACCAAACCTGGACAGTTGAAGAAAAGAACAAGATGTACCAGTTACTGTACTTCCTGTTGGCCTCAAATTATTCCGGTTCCAAATTACTGCCTGATTGAATAACTGCCTGAATAAATTCACAAGCAAATGAAAATAGGACATTTGCACCAAGCACATGTCTCGGGAAAGCATAATGTCCTCAGAGACAGGCCCGATAAAATCGTAACACTCAAGGCTGACTGATCGAAGCAGCGTATTACGAAAGAGTGAATAAAAAATTACAGAGCAGCTGGAGATGATTTCCCAGTCTGGAAAATCCTTTTTTATTGTAAGTCAAAGCTTGACTTTTTCTTATTGTAGGATCAGAACGCTGTAGAGTCTCCAAAAATACACACTCTGTAATTGCATATTTACACAGTTGTCATACTAGATATTCAGTTTCCTGATACTGCCCATTTCCTTCACTTTTCTTACGCTACATCATGAAGTGTGTCGTAATAGAGTGGCGTGCCTGATTCCTGTACCTCTGCCAAAGAGCAGGATTTCTGAGAAGTGATGTGAATAAAAAAAAGGGTCAATCTAGCACAGACCACTAGCTCAGTTTTGTTTGCCATTCTCTAAATACTATTCTGAATGAGCTGTCAGGCTGTATAACTGTATGGCTGGAGAAAACACAGTGGCAGATATTCCAGCATTTTCCCCTTCTACCTCTCGTGATTGAGTCAATGGAAATTGGCGCAGGAGCGCTCCTTAATGTAACGGCCAACACCACCGTGAAAAGTAAAATCATTGGAATTTCAATTCTGTTTAAATTGTATTTTTCGACAAGGTGTCCATGCCGTGTGAGTATCTGTCCTTGTATTATTTATTAGCAAGCACTCCAAGACCCCGTAATGAAATAGCCTTGTTATGGCTCTCACATGCTGCAGAATATTGAGAGCAATATTAAAATATTAAGCGACACAATAAGAGTCATTTTCTCTCTCTCTTTTTTTCTCTCTCTCCAGTTATTAGGCTGTGCTCTAGTTGTTATTTAAGATAACAAATTTGCACCTTGTTATTGTTTTTCTAAAGCCTATGTTATGGTTTAGCCATACCCTCGGGTCAGTTTTGGACACAGTCACATGAGCTTATTGTATTGATGCGAATAACACCACATACATAGAGGTAATATGCAGTGCTACAGTATTGTACAATGCAGTGATTTATAGTCCTTAACCCACCTTGTTGCTATGGAGCTTGGATATGGTCTTTTATGGGCTTTTTGTTAGAGGTGCTTTAGAAAAAACGCTGAAACACTGGAACGGTTTGAGACAGAGAGCATGAAATCCAGTTATTCCATTCCAGCTCGGAATAAACCTGTTTCATTATACTGATACTTTGCAGATTTGTTTTGGCCAACAAGAATCTTATTGATTTAGAAAGCAAACCTTGGAAAATGCAAGCTTATTAGCTGGAATGTAAACCTTAAAATTGCACTAAGAGAGAGAGAAAAAGAGTTAAAAAAAAGACTTAGCAGATTAGTCCTTTATATTATGTTGATACTGGTGTTATTTACTTTTACAGTAACATGTCAGTATCAATGACTGAAATAAAATTGCCTGTTTGGGTTTTAGGTAATAATGCTTCACTGTTTAAATTTGCATTGCTCCAATAATTTAACATACTTTATGTTCACCAGCAGTAGTTACCCAGTGTAGCTGCTTCTTCATGCCCCTGACCTTTAGCCAACACAAACTCTACAACCCTGCCAAGGTTTTTCAGCCACTTCTTTTTATTCTGTTCCTTGCCTTGCCTACATTTCTTTTCTTCTCTTCTTTTCTAATATATTCGAATTCAAGTTTTATTTCTTACATACACATTTATACAGAGTACAACATGCAGTAAAACGCTTACTACGACTGTCCAACATGTTAACCTACAAGTAAGTGTGTAAGAATAAAAATAAGTATAAATAAGTATAAAAAACAGGTGTTAAAAAGTATGACTATAAGGTTTAAGATATATGGTATAGAATATAAAGTATAAGATATGTATATACATACACTAGAAAACGTAAATACTCATGTTTAACAGAAGGGATGGATGTGTTTACATAGATAATGATAGAAGTACGGATTAAAGTCGTCCAGTGTGATTGTCCCTAAAGGGTTCTTGTTCTGGAACAGAAGTGTTTTAAGTGACTCTCCTTACCATTTTTATCTTGTCCTTCTTCTTCCATTCAAGTCTCTTCTGTCCTTTTTTATCTACTTCTTTCCACTCCTATCAACAAAGGGGTTCTAACAAATACGCTGCAGAGAATCGCTCTACAGAAGCAACCAAGTTGTTTTTAACAGCCCAGTTCACCTATTTAAACGCTGGCTAAAAATCCTTCTTCTGCTGTTAATCGTAAGCAACGTTTTAAAATTGTTTGCTTACTAGAAAAAAGTGGGATAGTTTCATTTCTAAGGCTTTATAGTTAGTGTAAATTTAATTTCTTGGAAAGACCATAAGGGGGCAAACTTGCCCTCTCACTGTTCGCTCACTAGCTGAAACTGTTGTTTGGCCCAAGGTGACAGGAGAAAAGAACAGCACTATTTTAGAGCCACGTTGCACCAATGCACATTAGCAGTCAGAGTAACGAGAAAGAGATTATGAATGTTTTTTTTCCCTTTCAGACACACTTTTCAAGTCTGAAAATTTTTAGTACATAAAAAAAATTAATGAAGCCTTAGGTAGGGCATATTACTAAGCTCTGAAATCTATTGAGACGTTTTTAAAGGCTCAGACTGTATTAATATCTGACTTTTTTAGCTTTAATACAAAGATTTCAATTTTTTTTCCTAGGTGCTCCATGTATTTTTAAACAGTGGCCTTTATGCAAGAAAAATGTATCCATTAACATTTAAGCATCCCATCAGACACAGACTGCTTAGGCACAGTGTTTTATATTGCTTTTCACAGCAGGAGTTAAAATGTGTTTCACAGTACTATTCCCATCGGGGAAGCAATATTGCAAATTTGCTCAATCTAGTCTTGATATTGTTTTGAGACTGTCATGACTAAATGACCCCAGTCTACAACGGCGCAAATGAGTGCTGACACCTGGGTAAAATTCCCTAAATGTATGTTTAAAGAGAACAAGAACTACAACAAAAGGTGGGCACACTTGTTACAGTAGGACAAAACCCTGCTTAATTATGAGCCAGGATGAATTGCAAAGCATAAAAGAAAATCTTTTGATCTTGTCATATGCAATCAGCTTGTCGCCTACACTTATAAAACAGCTATGCAGGCCATTTATTTCAGCAGTCACTTAATATTGCAGCCATACAGGCTGGACGCTGCCAGGCTGGGCTGCCAGAGGCATCAGCACAGCCCCCCCCCCTTCTCCTCCTGCTTCAGCAGCACGAGCTCACCTATGAATGCTAGCATTGCTCTCTTAATTAGGTCTGGGAGAGGTTTAACAACCATGCTACAGTTTAGCCCACTGACAAATGGAAAAATAAAACCCTTGTTTAAATTAGCACAGTGAAGTGAGAAGTTCTAGGAGCCCTGGACTGTCTCGGCAGACGACTCGAAGCTCAGCGAAGCCTAATCTGTGGAATAAGGTTATTTCAGTTCAGTTTAGTTTAGACACGCTTCGCTGATTCAACTTAATTTCAGCCATGTTCTAGAAATATAATCAATTAAGCTGATAAAAAAAAAAAAAACATCAACATGCCATAGCTTAATAGTTGGTTTTTCATGAGCATTCTGTCTCTAGTATCACTATAACATAACTTAATTGATATTGACTAATCTACATATATAAAGATGTAGTTGCATCTTTTACGTTTGTTTGTAATAGACAGTATTCACTAAATTCTAAGCGGTTGGTAGAAATTTTACATGACATGTTTGTAAGGGAAAATGGAAACACATGATCCTCCGAATCCCAAGTGCACTACTTAAAGAGCGGTTATTTCAGTACGGTAAATCCTTTAACTTTGTCACAGGCAACGTTTGAGCCATCAGTGTAAGTGTTTGCTTATGCCATTTATTATCAAGCCAGAGTGTGCACAGCTGTGGCCAAGCCTGACCTAACAGCCATTGTTTGAGGAAAATCTGTAGGCATAAAAATATATGTTGTTATAAGAGTCGATTGTGGTATTCTGCTTTTGTATATATTGTGTAAGTAGACATTTACGTATACATACACACTGACATTATTTAGCAGACGCTCTTATCCAAAGTCACGTACAAAAGTGCTTTGACTCCCATTATCGAATAGCTCCATACTGGTACACTAGATCAAAAAAACAAAGTGTAGCAACTCACAAAAACTGTTGAAACAGCATAGATAAAAGCAACATAAAAGAAAAATCTATATAATTTTTGTTTTTTTAAAAACCCTTACACACTTCAAGCCACAACTGTGCGTGGGAAACAAATGTGGAAGTGGTAGCCCAGTGGTTAAGATGTTGAACTGCTTATTGGAAGATCAGGATTTGATTCCCACCAAGCCACCACTGCTGGGCCCCTGACCATAGCCCATAACCCCCAATTGCTTAGTTGTACAAATAAGATAAATGTAAGTCGCTCTGGATAAGGGCGTCTGCCAAATACTGTAAATGTAAATGATTCCCAGGACCACCAAGTTCCCACTGCTGGGCCTTTAAGCAAGGCCCTTAACCCCCAATTGCTCAGTTGTATAAAATGAGATAAAGTAAGTCGCTCTGGATAAGGGCGTCTGTCAAATGCTGTAAATGTAAGTATAAATCCACCCAATTATTTTAAACCTATTTCAGTTAGGCATCGATGGGTCGTAATGACAGTTTGGGAAAGAGCCAAACCATATACAGAATATTAGATATATCTTAAAATCTCAAAAACTAAAATCTTATTTGAAAAATCTTTTAGTTACAACACTAAATGTATATAAAGATTGCTATAAATAAAGATTTCTGCTATTGAAAATATTATTCTTTCTTTATTGGAACTAAACAGTATAGTAAATACAGTCGAGTGAAGAAGTATCACACCTAAAGTTTACACTGTGACCATTAACATTGTGTGGCAATGCCATTTGTACATGTGACAATGACAATGGTAGCCATATTTTGTATACTGTTCAATAATCTATTTAAACAACTCTTGGCCCCTCTCAACTCCATCAGTGTGTGACTTTACTGATGCTCCTGTGGCACATCCCTCCAGCCACACTTTATTAAAGTAGAGGTTATTACAACTAAAACATTAAAGTGTAAAAAAAGTGTTGTTTGAGGCTATGTTCTTATTCCCTAACAAAGTATTTAGTGGATTTGCTACATTAGGTCAGTCTGCCAACAGTTTACACGTCACCATATTGGTTTGTTTCCATCAATGTTTTCTATTATCTCAAGATCTCTCAACAGCTGCCATAGAATAAAACTGTGTAATTTATTAGTAATTTATATCAAATAAAAATCTATTTTAAAATAAATGCTGACCGAACCTTGTAAAAATAACAGCCCAGTTTTCATTTGCCAGGAACAGCAGTCAGGAGCCTAAAGAATAATAACCAGTATTAGCATGATAATAAATACATACAAATTATAAAATGTATTTGTCATCTATCACCTGATGTACATTGACGCAATACACATTTAAATACAGTCAGTTAAATGCCATGAAGCACAATTCGGGCTATAAAAAGGTTTCGACCTGTTTGGAACCACATACAGTGAGGATGCTGAAGTAAAAAAAAAAAAACAGTTCAGTTGTTGCTTGTGCTTTTTTAAAGTTAAGTCAAAATTAGCCATTAAATGTCACTTCCCAAGAAAGTAACACTTTCTGAAAGCATCTTATATGATGCAGCAACTTTAACTAGGTTAACTTCAAGCGTTATGGTGAAATAGGACAAACCGTTGCATAAAACAGCAATGATGAGCTCAGATTCCTGATTTGAAAACAACTAAAAACTTGGTGTGAATAAAACAAAAGCAGCAGACACATTAACCGAGATCCTTTCACAGGTGTCCTCAACATTTTTTTTCAAATCAAATCATTAAATTATTATTTTATTTTTACACAATGTCCTTGTCTTACAATATAAGTTGATATGATATAATAGTGATTGTTTAATAATAATATAGTATATAGACAATAGTATAGGGTTAAGGGCCTTGCTCAGGGGTCCAGCAGTGGTGGCTTGCCGGAGCTGGGAATCGAACCCACAACCTTCGGGTTGGTAATCCAACACCTTAACCATGAACCACCACTTCCCACATGTTTATTAGAGAGCACATGAAGACATGTAAGTAGACTAATGGCTGTGATCTTAAGCAAGGGTGTCAAAGATCTTATTAAAGCTGGAGGATGATAATGCAAGGAACATAAAATAGGACCAAAGATAAATAAGAAAGTGTTTGTACAATATTTCTTCAGCCATTTACTCCCAGACAGCTAGGCTCAGCAAATAAAATTTGTCTTTTATTTTTGGTTACTATGCACAATTATATTTTTTTACTTTTTAGCCAGTATAATTGGTGATATCTGCCACTGTTTTGATGCTAAACAAGTCAACAATTTGCAGGTTATGCAAAACATATCAGTCGTTTATACAGCAAGCTTAAAACCCAGTTTCACTGCAACAGCAAATTGTCATTCAATAAATCACAAATAATGAGATGAAACACAAGGAGGTTTGGAACATTTCTGTTCTAATATAATAATAATACCGTAGATGTAAGTGTCTGCACAACCCTTTTTAAAATAGTTGGGTTTAGTGATATTAAAGTAGTGAATTTTTTATAAAATTATAATTATTTAACTTTGGTTAAACTAAACCAGAGGGGGACCTGAGCCGTAACCAAACCCGGGTCGCCGAAGTGCAACCGCGCAACCGCAAGCGCATGTGGGTGCAGGCACCTGTCATGATTGTCATTACTAGTTAAAATGTTATTATTGTATTTGTGCGAGATAACTTTATATGTCAAGATTAGTTAAAAAGAAACTTAAGATTTTTCAGGATAACAATACAAAATAGTTGGGCTCCTTCCAAATTAATTTTTTTACATTATATAAATTAATTTGGATGTATACATAAACCAGAAGTTAAACACAATCAAAAATCACTAAACATGTTTTAAAAGCACAGATTTTTTGTGGCAAATTGTAATAGTTTTGTTTTCAAGTGACAGCAATTAATAGCTGGTATTTAGTCACAGTTTTCCCCCTTACGTTTATTTCTATCAGACAGACAGATTCTGTACTAGAAAATATTGGCCTCAAACTAATAATTGACAATAATTTATAATTACTGTTATCGCCTCGACAAGTTCTACACCCAACCGGTGCTCACCCTCGCCTGTCAGGTGCAGCTCCGTTAGTTCGTCACAATTACTTATTCTATTTATACACAAGCCTTTTACTCAGTCACTGACTTGCTACTCGTTACCATTCCGCATATGACCTGCATGCCTGATTATTTATTTCTCATCAAAAGCTCCAGCACCTGGGTCCAGATCCTTCTAGCACCAAAGCTAACTCTCTCCTTTGCTACCTGCCTGACTCGAAAAATATCAACTGTACAGTCACTCTCTTTAATGTGTAACAAACCTTATGGCAACATGGGTCGGCTGTTATTCTGAAGACCTTTTAAATCAAAAATAACATCTATTGAATATCATATATATTATATATTATACTTATATATATTTATATAAGATATATTTGAGGCCTCTTCTCTTCACTTGGACTAGTCAGAAGCTAGTAGAAGGAGTAATAAACAGCTACAGTGTATAGTACATACCACAAGGTCTCAAAAAGTAGCTGCTCAGCTTGATGTATCCTGTTATGTGCCATGTATATGCACAGATTAAAGAATGGTTTATTAAGTTAATTTTAATTCATTTAATTAATTATAAGAATATACACGCTACAGTTATTGCATATCTTATCAAAAATCACTAGTATGAATAGGTCAATTTATTCGACATGTACACAAAGGTTCCACATGATTATTTCTTTTGCTTTTCTCTGTCTGAACTTATTAAGCCGTGACAAAAATAGAATGAATTCAAAAGGGCTAAAGATCATCAAAAATTGGCTTAAATTAGCTTAATGCAATAATTTAAATCTAGACGTTATTAGGCTTTGAGTGGAACATGATGTACTGTAGTTAAGTAATGCGTTGAGTGTTTTCATTTAGAGAAAACTAATTTCTGCTCCTTTTGAGCAGCATTGTGTATCAGTCGATAATGCATGTCTTCTGAGGGAACCCTAAGCAAGTCAAACATCTTTTGTCTGCTTGTCAAACATTCTCTTAGAAATAGTATGTGTGTGTGTATATGTGTGTTTATGTAGAAACCTGGGTAGTTCTTAGAATTTCCTAAGACATGTTTAAGGGTAAAACCAAAATCATTGGCCTTTTTATCGGTTTTAAAGGCCCGTTTTCTTCATTGCTAAGTCTATTACTCAAAAATATTTGATCTGTATATTTATATAATATAACATAATTGATCTGTATGTTTACCCGGGTCTGGTTCGATAGCTGTTTCTTATTGATCCATAACAATGATCTTAATTTATAGATAAAATGGGAAATACATGAATGTTTGCACTCACAGTGTTATTTCACACATTTATGTCTGACAATTGCGTACAAGCATACATCCATCAATGACTTATACAATAGGTGCAACATGTCCAGTTGACGTTATATAATTACATAAGCTAGAAGAGAAGCTGATCCAACTGTAAAAGATTTTTCGACAATATAAATTTTGATGGTTGCTATAACAACAGTGCAGCTGACATTCTTAACATATCCTACAGAGCCTCTATTTCTTACCTTTTATATTTTGTGCAGTATTCCACCCATGTGCAATATGAATATTTTACCCATGTGCAAAATATGCTGTAATATTTTTTTATATACCAACGTTTTCTTTTTTACATGCTGCTTGTCCGCTTGTTAATGCGTCTAATTCTTGTCTTATGTTAATCCTGTCTTGTTCAGTCCTCCTATGTTAAATGTCCAATGTTGTTTGCTTTAAAGGAATCTCTTGTACTTACTTATACTTTGCTAATAAATTTAATTCTTATTCTGATTTTGAATTATACTGAAACACGTGTAAAGATAAACTTGTATAAGCGTGTATCAAGAAAGTGTTCCTAACGCTATTAACTTGGGTGCATTGTGGCTGAATCTTCTACACTACCTGGATGATAAATTGATGCCAATTGCATTTTTACTTTAATTAAAAAATCCAAGGCATGTGAGAATGCTATACGTGCTACTCCTCTTCTAGTACAGCTGTACTGGTACCAAAACGATGATGTCATTCTAATGATAAAACGTGATGGTTCTTGTTTATACTAGTGTACAATGTCATAAGGTAAATAAAGATAAAAATTGATATCTGTTTTTTTAATATGTGGATTTTCTTTGTGCTTTGGCTTCAAAGCTGTTATTTGTCCTTGTCTTTGCAGAGCTTTGGGGACACTGGAAGATACGAAACATGTAAAAAGTAAGTTTTTGTATTTACTTTCGAAATCCCTCTAATACCCATGTGGATCAATTGAAAAAACAACCAGATGCATTTTTAAAAGAACAAGTAAAGATCTAAAATAATTCTCTTTATCAAAGTTTAATATCTTGGGCTGTTGAAAATGTTTTATTGTTGTCAGTTTGGTATAGATTTTTATTTTTTAGATATTCTAGAAATGTCTCTAATCATCTTTCACCTTTACGCTAAACTTGTTCCTTGTTTCTACTTCCATTTTACTTGTCATTTGTTGCCAAAACCTTTAATTCACACGGTGCAGCACATTTTCACCATCATCAACATAATTACATATAAAACAATTTAAGTTTGCTTGGAAATAATCGCTTTTTGGTTTCTGCCATATTCTTTCTGTGAAAAATGTCACAATGAAACCATTTCCAATAAGTTTCACAATGAAACCATTTCTACCGCATAGTAGGATGTCTAACTTGATTAACAGAGTCATTTAGACGGCGTCTACAGGGAATAGCTCTAATGTTTATCTTATCAATAAGGTTAAAACAACAGTTGTCATCTAACCAATGTGCACCAGGGGACTAGTGGCAAAATTCAGTCCACAAGTGGTTCATTCTTTTCTATCAATGAACCTCTGTTAGCTATTATCTTCTCGTGAACGAAGGGAGGTCAAGCATTAGCAGTCAATGGCACAGTCAGAAAGGTGAGGTTGAGCCCAAACAGAGAGAACTCTTGCCTGATTAGAAGCTAATAGGCAGCACAGGCTATCTCCTTATACTGAGTTTCTGGAAACCTGAGGTTTAAGTTTAGAAATCCTAAAGATCAAAGTTAGAGTAATAACTCGTAGCAGTAAACAAATATTTGTTTTATCTTTTGGGATTTTAAACCAGGAACTCAGGAATTTATACAGTGCCATGTATAACTTCCAGTCAACTTTATTGGTTACATTCTGAAACAAAAGCACACAGCCACTGGTGCAACCAGATGTAATCAAAAGTTGCATAATTACTTGGTATTGGATGGACTTTAAAGATTAAAAATTGTTAATATTCGCTAAGGGTTAGCCAAGGTTAAGAAAAAATCAAAACAAATCTAAGCCAATGTTTTGAAAGAATAGTGCTTAGCTTTGATCACTATTAAAGCCAGTATTCAAAATTTGGCCTAGAAGAGTCTATTAAAGTCCACCAGGAAATTAGGCACCGAATTAGGTACCAAAGAGGCCAGGAGTAAATTCTTTTTAAACACTGCTTTTGGGTTAGTTCATTAGTTCTTTCTTTTTTTTGTTTTTCTTATCACTGGTCAAAAATGCATGGAGTCATTTGCTTTTATGCTCCAAGTATGTTATATAATAGATCTATATATATATATATATATATATATATATATATATATATATATATATATATATATATATATATATATATATATGAATGAGACATCCTTAGCAGTCCACAATCAGATGACAGCCTAATGTTAATAATAGAACCACATAAATTAAGCCTTTATTTAAGCTTTATTTGAATACTTTATGAAAATATTTGCATGTTGTATAGCTGATCTTAAAATGAAAATCCATTTTTTACAATGATACAATAATAAACACATTTATGAAAACTAATAATAATACTTATTAAATACTTATAAGATATGTTAAATACAGTAGTATGCAATTTGGAGAAGGCTTCATCTTTCTGCTTTAATCAAACATTTTTTAATAGATTTCATGGGATATAAGCCGTCTCATTTCGATTAATGGCATTTCAGTTCATTTCAATGGAAAATTGATTTGATATATGAGTAATTTAAGTTACGAGTGCCGTCACAGAACAAATTAAATTCGTAAGTCAAGGCACCATATAAAATGATGTTTGTGTCATTTACAGCTTCTGTCCCTATAGGAATGCTCAGGCAGTGCTATCTTTAGGGGATGTGGCTTCTTGGCCTGCCTTTTTGTGCCATTTCTGAGTAGAAGTATTTGTTTTTTCCGTGTTGGTTTTTAGCAGAAACCTGTTTGCAGATGCAGGTTTAATGGCACTGCAGAGGCGAACAGCTTTGAACACTTTTCCCCGGTTGTGACAGATCGCGGTGCCTGCAGCTAGACTAGCCCTTGATAGCCTTTAAGAAATATGGCACTAGTCTTGTTGCCATGGAGATCAACTCAATGCAAGCTGCATTTAAGCCTCAGGAACACATAATCAAGTTCTTTGGCTTTCATTTCAGCACAGTGTGCCATACTAGAAAGTGTTAAAGAGGGGATTTTTCCATTCTGAAACTAAGTTTAGGTAGCTGAAAACAAAGTGAATGAGCATTCCTGTGTTCCCTGAATGCATTTGTTGATACTTTATCAGCATGCATTAATTTATAGCAAATAGTTTGTAATAAAGAGAACAAATCAGAATATATGTAATAGGTGTTAGGAAGAAATAGAAAAATATCTTATTTCTTTAATATTTTGATTTTCTGAACAGGTTGCCTTACAGCATTCCTTGTTTAGCAATATAATTGCATCACAGTAACTTATGCAAGTATTCACACTCTGCTATTGTAAATGGATTTATATATTACAGCTATTCGCTTCTAAAGTGTGAAAAAACAGCCGTATTATACATATGGAAAAAGTGGAATTCTGTTGCAACCTGTGTTCATGATCTTAGTTCAAATACACCAGGATTTACAAGGGCCAGAAAGCTTTTTGGATCAAACAGTCAGTATTATCAGTGACAAAGGACCTGTAAAAATGTATCAGGGGCAAAGGAAAAGTATCCCAAACTGTCTGAGGAAAGCATTCACACTGATTATGTAAAAATAGAAAAGATATAGCACAATATTTATTCTGCCCAGAGAGAAGACTGTCATTTAATAGTCAAAAGTGATTCCAGAAGTCAGAATACTAGAGGTAAAATGTTACCCTAAAAAAACTGGTGAGATCTTCATGTAGTAAGAAAGACTCACGGGCCAACCATTTTAAGACACTTTTCAAAACTGGGATGACTACGTTGTGAGGAAAAAGTCCTGTTTAACGTTAAGGCATTTTGTATATTTGTTTTTGTACTTCAGTGAGATCTAAAAGGTTCTTAAGTTCAAACTACCAGAAACAAAGCATTATCTATGGCTGAAAACCATACGAATATCATCCTTCTCATGAAGCATGGTGATGGTATATGATTCTATCAACAGGCACCTGGAAACGATTCATGGTTGATGGTAAGGTTAGGTTTAATAAGGGTGAGAAACATGTTGTGCAGGTAGTTGGTAGGTGTAAGTGAGTCACTGCACTGGGCTGGAAACTTAGCCTAAAGCTTAACCTGAAGTAGTTACGGCATTTCTGTCCAAGATTAGGTGTTAAAGATAGCCGTTTGTATACCTGATATACATTTTATTGTGTCAGTCAGACTGATGAATTTGGTTGTAAGACTCTTATTCCCTCAAAAAATAAACGGTATATATTAATGCCATATTGTTCTAGCTTAGCTCACTACATTTTCCAAGTATATAGTATATTTTATAGTATATATATATATGTATATATATATATATATATATATATATATATATATATATATATATCATTGATTTTGATCATACAGATGAGAATAAAAACAAGGATTGCATTTGGTGCACATGTACATTGAATCGTTCTGTACAAATACGTGTACCTTCTCACCCCTGTTAAATAACGACCTAAACTGAATACAAATTGTTTCGGAATATTTATCTATCTACCTTGCAGATAAGCGGAAGGAAAAACTTTTTTTTTAAATAAAAATGAAGTTTATTCGGTAGTTGGCTGTTGCTAACTGTTGATGGCAGACTTGTTAGCAGAATTGCAATGGTTGTGTTAGCAAAAAAATTTCTGGTGTCAGTCCTGTGATTGGTTTATGATGCCACAGTCCGGAGCAAAAGGGTGCAGTAGTGTAAAAAAAAGATGGTTGCCATTTGCCAAGATTATCGTCATGCTGAAGTATTTTGCTGGCCTCACAGCTGATGGTGGTGGCGTCACTTATTGATTTAGGAATGGTAAAATATCAAATATGTGATTTCAAAAGAAAATTGTATTCTGTGTGATATTGTGAGTGAAATCGTTTGCTGTACACTTAGCTACAAAAATTGTACACTATCATTGCTTGAGTCACCATTTACCGATTAAAAGAAGCAGCTATTATAAATTATGAAATGTGTTCATACACTATGTGTAGAAAGCTTGAAGCAGCGCAAATATTTCCAGTATGGAGGTCTTATTAAACAGGTCAGGTTGTCCAGTTTTTTTGTAGTGTGCTGCACTTGTCTTTTTAAGAACCTGTAGTTGACTAAAATCTGCCTCCTGTATGAACATCTGACAAGCACATCCTTTGGTAGAACAGATAATGAATATAGACCCTGGTGATATGGCCTCCTCACAGAGCTATCAGTGTCACAGTTCATTAGGCTGCTGCCTTGTGAGCATCCACAAGCAAGCTTTTAAGCTGCAGCTATGGAAACAGCTTTGTTCTTTGTTTTTCATAGACATTGTGCTTGAAAAATTATATTTAAATGACAGACGTATTGTTTCTGAGTCAATTAGTTATGCCTCCGTGTCATCAGTATCCACCCTCTTCATGTTCACCATTGCTCTTCGCCATTAAATGAAGCTTGTTCACTATGTTTCATGTTCTTATGAGGATTTCTGCTTGCATCTTGTTGTACCTGCATCATTCATGATTAATTCATGACTTTTTTCAGTTTAAGCATAATTTTTTTAAGTAGCTGAAAGGACATGTCAGTCTGACAATAAAATAAAGCATGTAGCTAGGCTAAATAACATTAAGTATTGTTGTATATAATTATAAAAATAAACTATATTACCAGAATATGCAGATGTTGTAACTGACTGACAGGTTATGTTTCATCCTCTTGTCTAGGACACCTAAAGATAACGTTTTGTTCTGACTGCCTTAAAGCCAGAGTTTGGCTGTGTTTAAACCCATAAGGTTTGCAAGATAAAAAATAAGAACTGAAAGCTGTCATAAGGCATAGCAGGAGAAAACCTACAGAGTTTTAATGATACTTTAAAATTTCAAAATAATTTTAAAAAACAATAATATGATTTTTATTATAGTTTGCTTTAAAAGTTTTATTATTTTTAAAGATTTTACATAATATTTACATATATTCCTGTGTACGTGTTTGAATATATCATGTATGTTGAAAAAACAGCCTCCAAAAACACTTTGGTCTAAAATATTTATAGTGTTTAATGGAAATAAAGGTTTTAACCGTCCATCCAATATGAATTCAATGTGTCTGTCTTTTGGCAATATTTTTGTGCTGCTTTATGTAGGCTGTTTTTGGGAAATGCTTTTTTAGTTTGAGTCCAAAAAAAGGGAAATATATTTGCAAATATATTTAGTTATTTACGACTAGATATAAATATGTATAAAAATTAATTTTATTTGGATAGTAAAATAGTAGAAATTTTCCTTTCCTCAAGTAAAAGTAAACATACAGTAGCATGCAAATAAAATTAACAATTGTATTTAAAATCATCAAATAATTGTTAATTGATTTTGTATAGGACATAACTGTCTAAGACCACATATACACTGCAGGTCTTAATGCCCAATTCCGATTTGGTGACTAAATCCGTTTTTTTGGACAACCCACTTACATCTTTTAAAGTTGACCTGAATGTGATATCTGCATTTACATTATACACAACAAAATAACCCAAGGTAGACGTACTGACCAGAAAAGGAAGAAAAAATGGCATTATAATCAATGGACACAATGGATGAAGACAAAATGTATATTCAGCATTATGCTTTCCGCACCATATTTAGAGGTCAGCAAACAATGTTCTTTTTAGGCGAAGAAAAAAAAAGAGAGGAGAGTCCGGGTTGCAGCTTGGGTGAATGTAGCACTGATCTGTATCGATATACAGGTATATTCAGGTCATTGTTGGTGTCCATCTGAGTTGATGTAATTTGCCACCGTTGCTTATTAAATGACGTACAATTTGCATTGGCAGATGAAAATCTGATCTGGGAACTGGGTTACTTGATACATGCAGTGTAAATGTGGCCTAAATGTGCGCTTTGATCCATTGTGTTTACAGTGGCATTTTCTTTCAATTGGTTCAACTCAGGTAACTGGTAGTTGATACCTGGAGTAGATATGGTGTCACTGATAATTGCTTTTCTGTCTATATAACTGATTAATAAAATGCCAGAAAGGCTGACTAGTGGCCATTTATAATACAATACATGCTACTGTATTTGCAACCTTAGGAATATATTTGTATGTTGTTGTTTTTTTTTAACAGTAGGCCACAAAAGCAAGCAGCACACATGTGGGGAAAAATGTATTTGCTTTTCGATTTATCTATAATGCACTGTGATCTGTCTCTAAGGGTTGTGATTTGACTTACTAGGAAGATCACTGAAAGGGAACATATTTGACTATCAGTTAACTGGTATATATTGTCTTCTGTTCCTATTTTATGAAACATGGATCTATGATACCTTGCTTGTGATATTATCACTCTACTTGTCTTGAATAGGCTTGTCCTGATGTAGGCTTTAAGGACCAGGAGATAAAGTTTAGGAGTTCAGTGAGATTATTATTAATATTAACCTTATTTCTTAAGCGTCAATGTTAACTGGATAATTGGTCCATTTTATAAATAGTACATTACAACGTCAGTAAAAAATGCAGTGCATACCAAATATCACATAAAAGGACAGAGATTGTAATCAACCAATAGCTATTTAAAACATTTGCACCTGTTACACAATTTTAGTAAAAGCAAAAAACAAACTCAATTTAACATATTACCAGACTGGAGACACGAGTTAGTTCATCCCAGATGGGTGCTTTATTATAAACACCAACATAATGGAGATAATGGAAACGTAGCCCACTTGTGCTGGTTACTGGAGACCAGGGAAAAAGGAGAGGTTGCACAGATTTAGGAACTTGAAGTGGAGAACACTGGAGCTTGAAACAGGGTCACAGGATAAGGGCATGTAGGAGCTTGGAGTATAAGGAGTAAGTCTAGTAGTAGCACAATCGAGACCTGACCGTGACTGTGTGTGGATAGTGCTCTTATATAGAGAAGTAAGACTGAGTGGGGAACGAAGTGCAGGTGTGACTAATTCGTATTCGGGAGATTAGGTGTGTTGAGTGGATACAGGGACCTGGTGATGAGTTTATTTTTACCATGACAGTCAAGATCTAATAGCAAAATAATGAAGAGTAACAATTTGCTGCTAAATCAAATAACATAGATTTTAAGTATAAAGGAATTTGGTTTGAGTTTATTAGATTGTCTATCGTGTTGTTTTGCAGAATTACAGTACAACAAGATGTTAATGTACACATGTATATATTGATGTAAAGGTGCATGTTATATCTACAAAAGGAAACACAGTATTAACACCAAGGACCTGTGAACCCCCCCTCTGGTCTGACTGACATACACTGTAGTGCTTGTTAGGAGATTTCATTGCCTGTTTTGCAGATAAGTGACACTGCAGTAAACACAAGTGATGAGAGAAAGAACAACAGGTCCTCTTCTCTTCACGACCACCCCCTCTCGCACACTACACATTGTGAGCATGCTCAGTGGCCTCTTGCTGTAAATGCCTGAGTGCTTTTGTTGTCTCTATGCTACTCATCCTAGTGCTGACAGAATGCCCCTCTTCTCCCCCCTTCTTTTCTCTATTTTTCCTCTTTCTTTCTTTATTTCCCTCGCTCACTTTACCCTCCCCCCACCATCTCTCCTCTCCATGCTTCTATCTTTGCGCATTAACCAGTCAGCTCTCTGGCGAGATGCGCATGGATAGGAAGGTGGTAGTGACCACCAGGTGTTCCCTGTTGACTTTAAGGAACAGGGACTTCGGAGACATTCGGCTCGTTTTAACTCCTGAACGTCCAAGAGGCTGAATTGGGATTCTTTCCTTAATGTCTAATCAGATCCGAGAGCAAAATTACCCGCTTGGCGCAGAGACTTAACCAACGGCAGAGAGATGCTGCGCTGATCAAGGACTTTCGACCGCTTCTCTTCTTCAGTGTTTCTCCAGGGAGCTCACAAAGCCTTGACAGGTGAGTACTCACAAGCTTTCTCTCTTCTTCCTGACTCCTGTTTCCTGCTGTGTGTTCCTCAGGTTTTGATATTTTGATTAATAAAGTTGAACGATAGAAAAAAAAGTCAAGATAGCATACAGTGAAGAATTCACACTGATCATTTGCTGGTGTCAGAGGCTGTGCTCCTGTGTTGTGAGCATAGTGAGTATTATTAGCGCTGTGTGGGTGTTCTTTTAGAAACTTAGTAGAAGCAATGAAAAATAACATAATGCTTTAATATAATCTTATAAATGGATTATAACCTGCTGGGTGAGAAATATCAACCAAACACTGTGGCTTAATAGGTCTGGTCATCTTATTTAAATAGCGGGCAGTTTGAATCAAGTCAATTCGTTGTCTTATTTGCATAGTAATGCGTATTAATATTATTCTTCTGTTGTCTTTGGTTACTCATATAATCACACCATGTTGATCTACACCGGCCATTTAACTGAAATAGTACTGTTTTTTGTAAATCATTTTTCAAGATTTTCATGAATTCTCTGTGTGTGTGTGTGTCTGTAATGTTATGCAACACTGCTCATTCAGTACATAATTAATATAATAATCTACACAACATCTTTTGTTTTTTTAGGAAAACAAATTAGTTTCTTTTATTAGGTCAAAAGTGATATTTTATATAGGCTGTTTTATTAGATTTCACAAGTAACCTAGTAGATTGATTAATAAATCAATAAAAAAAGGTGACTGGTGTGTCGTTAAAAACTTGATTTTATGATGTGACACAATTTTGACATTAAGCTGTCTCTTTAATAGTAACAGAACTGCTCCTGTTCTATTCTGAAGAACAAGCATAACGAGAAGGATGAAAAACATGATGGCATACAAGCTCAATTATTTTTTCATTCAAGCTTACAGTATATGAACACTGGAACATATTAAAAGTGAACCCTTATATTGGTCAATGTTAAACCAATTCCCACCAGCCAGAGATTATTTAATAGATGCTTTGAATTCACTTATGCTGAAGTCAACAGAACACTTTAGTCTGCTAGTAATGGTGTTTCCTTGTTTCTCTTTCGCTAGGAGCTTCTGTGTTAGTATGACCCAGCAGATGCAGAACCTTCAGCTGAGCCACAGTAAGAAGGGGGCTGCTCCTGCTTCCCCCAACGCAGCCAAGCGACTTTACCGCAACTTGTCTGAAAAGTTAAAGGGCAGTCACTCTTCTTTTGAGGATGCTTACTTTTTTGGTCGTTCAGATCGCATCTGCAAAGCCTCAGTGAGTAACAACAGGTTTTTTTTAAAATTCTTCTTGTTCTTGTTTTTAGCTGTATTTCACCATATAATATATAAATATATGCTAAATAATTTCTGGATATTTTCTAACTTGTTATGCCTTGTTACTCCTTTTGCAAATGTCCCCTGCTAATGTCAGATTTAGAGCTGCTTCAGACATGGCCATGCAATTTTCCTTATAGTCTGTTTAGTGTGGGCTTAATTTTACATTTCTTTATAGTTGAGCTCTCTTAGCTCCTGAAATTCCTATTTTAGCTACTATTTCTATTGTACTATTCTTTTACATGCCATTGTAAATCCCAAAGCCATCTTATAAAAAATGTGTCTGAAATAAACATTACACACAATGCTGCACGATACGATTTGTTTTAATTAAATTCATTCATTCATTCATTTTCTATACCCGCTTATTCCCTAATTTGGGGTCACAGGGATCTGCTGGAGCCTATCCCAGCTGCCTCTGAAAGGGCGAAAGGCAGGGGGGATACAACCTGGACAGGTCGCCAGTCCATCACAGGGCCATACACACACACACACACACCTATAGGCAATTTAGAATCACTTATCAACCTCACATACATGTTTTTGGACTGAAACCACAGTACCCGGAGTAAACCTACGCAAGCACAGGGAGAACATGCAAACTCCACACAGAAGGGCCCCTTCCTTGCTGTGAGAAAACCTCGCTAACCACTAAGCACTGCCCTGTTTTAATTAAATTAAAAATTATATATTTTTTGCTTATAGGCTAATAAAATTAAAAAAAACAAAATAACATAAAAAAGTAATACATGTCTGCTTGTTTAACAAAATCACCATATATACTGTTTATCATTATTGATCATAGAGATACTTTCCTAGACAGGACTGTGTGGATTGTGTTGTCATGATACAAAATTCTAGAGCGAATATCAAACAATGTGTGTTTTTTTCTTGTAGAACATTCAGAGCGGTGAGGCTCTATTTGAGGCCGTGGAACAGCAAGACCTGGACGCTGTACAGATCCTTCTGTTCCAGTACACAGCAGATGAACTGGATCTCAATACACCAAACAGCGAAGGTCTTACCCCTCTCGACATCTCCATCATGACCAATAATGTGCCGATAGCCAAGCTGCTGCTCAAAGCTGGGGCCAAGGAGAGTCCACATTGTGAGTACTCCTGCCTTGTTGATAAGCCTTTAGCAAGATAATATTAAGAATCTACATTCTATTGGGACTATTTTGCCTGCTGAAAAAATTCATACTAAATTTCTGTGGGTCTTTTAAAGAAAAGAGTCATTTTTACTTTGGCTAGCTTTTTCATCTATTACCCACGATGCTATTCATTTACTCTTTCAACCCATTTAACATAACATTACAGATTGTTAATCAAAGACCAGTTTTTGACCTAATTTAGTATTTTTAAGATTAGGTTAAAATCCCACACAGACTTATTGTCTAGATCTAGATTTGTAGACTTGACTACAAGTCGTGTACAAAACCACTACGAGATTGAAGGCTTATTGCAGCAATTCATCATCATGAGGAGATTTGTCTCGTGTCAAAATGTTGTTTTTAATGCTGCGACCAAAAGCAGGCCTCACTAATGTGACAAGCCGTTTACAGTGAAAACAGGTATACATAGAGGGAGGCAGTGTGATGTTTTCTCACACATGGCTTTAGAGGCCTGTGCAGCAAGCGGCCCAACACTCAAATAAGTCAACTTTTCCACGACAGCTGTCATAGACGGTCAAAGTCGTGTTATAAAATGAGAAATCAAATAAGGACTGTCATAACCATTTCGATCACGTCTACAGTGTTTGTTTAAAAACAATCTAGCATAATTTTTTCCCAATAGTGTATAAAAAAGATGAATGAAATCAGTTCAAATATGGGATTTGATCAGTCTGAACTGTTCAATCTTTTTAAGTGCATAAGCAATGAACAATAGAAATCCTTTTCACTCAGATCATTATCCAGAAAAAATAAATAAAACTACCTTAAAGCATAATAGTTCTAAAACTCAAAGTGGACAGACTGACAGCAACAGTAGGAAGTGGTAGCGCAGTGGTTAAAGTGTTCGGCTTCTAATTGGAAGATCGGGGTTCAATTTCCAGCACCACTAAGTCGCTACTGTTGGACCCCTGAGCAAGGTCCTTAACCCCCATTGGCTCAGTTGTATAAATGAAATAGATGTAAGTCGTTCCATATAAGGGCTTCTGCCAAATGCCAGGAATGTAAATGTAAATGTTCTATTCATCACCCAGAGCTTTAAAATAATCAATAGCATATTCAGCTTTGCAAGCAGTTGGCAATTGAAGCAGGTGTTTCTTACCTTCCATGAGTCTGAAAGGTGGGCGCAAGGAAAAGCCAAATGTTGTCTGAGAGCAGACAGAAAACACTGTGCGGCCGTCTGGACATTAGGGTGGCAGGGGGACACATCGCACAGCATCCTCCTGAAAAATCTTAACAAGTTTTGTCATTTAATGGTTTAACTTTTCCAATGATGCATATAACCCATAGCAATTATATTAAGTGATTTATTGTACCCAGGTGGCAGTTAAATTTCAAAACATTTTACTGTGGCACAATTCGATCCTTGTAAACAAACAGTAAATAAACATTGCTGCTTTTTCCCCTTCTGGACTTTCTGCATTATATTTATGTCAGGCTAGAAGTGCCAAGTAAATCAATCAGCCAGACGCCATACAGTTTGGAGGTCCCAGCATGAGTTGAAGTTAAAGCATGTTTATGGCCTTTACTGGGCTGCCATAATTTCTATATTTAGGGCGATCTCTGCCTCCTGACAATGCCAACTGTGTAAGACAAGCCACTGTTGGCATAGTTGCTGGTTAAATTTATAGTATGTTCAATTAACCACACATAGTGGCCAGATGTCAACCTTCATAGAACAGGAAATTGCACCTCAAGGCTGCTAATATTGCTGGCTTTTTCACTGGACCATGGACCCCAAGTGGGGCTGGTTTATTTTTTAACGCCCACCTTCTCTCTCTAGCACCATTTTTTTCTGTTAGAGAAGACAACACTTACTTTATCATTTCTTCTGGAGAGCTCTCGTATTGGGGTTTGGGCCAAGCAGAACAGCTACAGTGAAAGAGTGTTTCTTCAGCCATGTATTTATTTGTTTATTTTGCTGTTATGGTCTATGACTAAGACTCTAAAACACCATGCAGTATTCAGCCTATGAGGAGCACTGGCCAGCAGCATTCATTTTACCTTGACAAACCTATATAGCCAAACACAGTGCCATGTGTTACATCTTACCTCCAAGTATGTCCATTTGTTTACCTCCCCTAAATGATTAAAAATACTACCACAGTGACAGTAACTGTGACAAGCTGCAGCATGAATGTGATTATTGGAGACATAATGTCTTTGTTGTTCTTTCATATGCCGTTTAAACAGTTCACTTGTTTTTGAACAGGAGTTTAAGGATTTTATTGTCATTTATAGCTTGTAAAACATTGTTATTTTCCTAATAAGAGGCTGTAAATGATGTAGTCACTAATGATGTCCTTGTCCCCTCAGCTGTGTTTGTGTCATCTATCACAGGTCAACAGCATGGAAAAACACACCCTATTTAAAACTCCTTGTAAAGCCGGTTTTACACTATATGATTTTGGCCACAATTTGATTGAGAAAAATGTTTAAATCTTATAAAAAATCCTATGCTAAAATCTGTTGCGCTAGTTTGACAGGTTCTCTCACAGTCGATTAATGGCCATTGTGCTCGTTTTTTTTCTCCAATAAAATTCTGGCAGTGTCAGAAGATGTCAAACCAAGAACCAATTGAAGTGCTGAACCTGATGAAGCAGTTAGTGCGTTACAGAAAAAATAGAACTGTTTGTAAGTGTATTTTTTTTTGCTGCTAGCCAAAATTTAGCAAAAGTTGCAGGTTTATGAGCATTTTATGGATTGATGACATAAAACTGAAACGGCTGTTTATCATGACTTGAAATACAGTGTGACATGAGGGTTCATGTTCGAACAGTCCGACAAGCAACGGTCTCAAAAGACTATCTAAATTGCATAGTGTAAGACCAGCTTTAGGCATAAGTATTTAGAAGATTTTGATTTGCTGTCTGAAATCTCTTCAGATCATATTGATCTCATGTTAGAGCGCGTTGATTTTGTAAGTAGATGTTTTTCTCAGAGACAACTGATGGCTCATTTGATAGCTATGAACTAAATAAAGTGATGGAAATGGTAGCGCAGTGATTATTAAGTTGGACCGCTGATTGGAAGATGAGCAAGGCACTTAACCCCTAATTGCTCAGTTAAAAAGAGATAAAAGAGATAAATGTAAGTCACTCTGAATAAGGCCCCAAATGCTGTAAATGTGAAAATGTAATTCAGACTTGTACTACATATAGTTTACAACTTATCATATGATATATGATATACATTTCGGATATTATGTTTCTTTAAAAAAAAAGCTAAATTTGCATATACTAGAAATGTAATCAAGTTTCTTAATCTACTAATCTAGACTGATCGAGGTTAATTCATAATTTAGCATTATGGTTTATATTTTCAATCTACCGCAGTTTCTCTGTTTCAGTGGCACTAGATCATGACTGATCTTGCCCCTCCTCCACCAGCTTTCGAGGCTTTTGAAACTTGGGTGTGTCAAAAAAGAATTTCTGTACATTAATGTTGCATAAATTCTGTCTGGTCTTCTTTTCCCTCTTTTACAGCTAAAATAATGGCTTTTTTTTATAATGCATACTGTACAGAAATGTTTGTAGGTCTTATTTGGGTATTTCCACATAGTATTTTTTTCTGTGCTAATTATTATATATAATTATTAGAATAGGCTATGACATTTAGACACGATTTTGTGGATGTGGTTTCTGTAAAAAATGAAGTAAAGCCCTGGCATTTGCTAGCCTTGGCACTTTGACTTCTTACTTAAAGTGATGTGATGTAATGTAAATTCAGAGCTGTCTTTTTGCCTGACTCAGTCGGTTGGAGGTTTTTAGTTCACATTTTGAGTTAGCACCAATTACCCTTCAATATTCTCAAATCCTAACCTTCGAAAAAAAAAACCCTGCAGTTGAATTTACATTTGTTTTGCTAGATTTTATAAACAGTCTTTTAGAAAAAAGTCTTGAAAGAGTGGTAAAAAAAGTTGCCATAGTCTATTGTATCCAGAAAGAGATGGATTTGGTGTGGTTCGAGCACTTCTGGTCCAATAATTTGGCGCCAAAGTAATTCTTTATTTTCTATTATAGTCTTCCTTATTGGTCAGAAAGTAGTAATTAGTAGATATTGGTTTAGCTGCAAGGTTTATATGAATACAGACAACCCTCGTCTATATATCAGCCCACGATATTTACGATCCTATTAAGATTTTCAATATTTTTAGTTAGCGTGGCACAAGAAAACATGAAACATTGCAATGTTAATGGAAGACACATCTACAGCCACTCCGTGGGCTACTTTAGAATGCATCATAGCAGGTATACCTATATTGACTTAACTATATTTTTTAGCATGTAACCCCAATGCAAGTCGAGAATTGTCTGTATGTTCATTCTATGATCTCAACTTTTTTTTCTAGTTTCACAATAAAACATATATCAGATATACAACTATATACAGATTCTATGAAGCATTACACCTAAATAAAAAAAAAAATAATAGCCTAAATAATAGCCAAGTAGGGAAAAACTGAGATAACATGAATTAATCTTTATTACTGATATTTCACAACCTCAAAAAAGTGAAACATATGTCTCGTTCTTAGAGTCGTAAAAACTCAAATAGTCGGCTAATACGTGTGGACTTCTTTTATATGTGTTTGTACGTGTATAAACGCTTTAAGAAATGAATTAGACACCAAAGAAAACCTGATCACTATACAAAGAGGTGAAATAAATAATTGGTTAAATGCACTGACAATATTGCTGTAAAATCCAGGCAAGTTGTTTAATTGAGTTGTCGTGTCTTTTTTTTTTTTACAGTTGTGAGTCAGGAGAGCCGTAAGGCACATCTCTCAGCACTGGTGCAGGAATCTCAAAGGCGAGCAAGTGAGCTTTCCACACAGGTGATGAGAGAAAGCCTCAGTATGGAGATTTCAGACAAGGAAAAGCAGCTGAAGGCCTGGGAGTGGAGGTGCAAACTGTACAAACGTATGCGCACTGGATTCGAGCATGCCCGTGAGTGTTTACTTAGATAATACTTTACATTTTAAACTGAAAACGGTTGAAATTATTGCAACAGAGACTACAGTTTTAAAAGATCTGTGACAAGGATAGTGATGCACAAACCCGGACGTTCTTTGGTATCTTCAGGATTATGATTAGCCCTCTGACACCAGAATTTTTATTTGTATGCCTTGGCTTATATTGAATTATGGCAAATTGTGCAATAGCTCAATAAAAACATATTTTCTCGCAATTCGGAAACAATCTAATACCCTCGAATGGCTTTTGTACCTTGTTAGTATGAAACGCTATCATAGCACATAAAGTGCTTGTAATATCAACCTGCTTTTGTAGTCCAAAGCTGCCAAAGCAGCTATTACAAATCACACAATCTATAGCGCAGACCTTGTTGATTTCTCAGTTCTTAAAGAAAGCTATAAAAGGTGTTAAAGCAGAGCAAATTTGCCTTTTTGTAGAGCATTGTGCTCTGCATTGCAAAAAGCTAATCAGCTCGAAAGAGATCCGATCAGGATGTAAGGAAAGAAAAGAGGTCTATAAAGTAGCAGAGGTACCACTGTGTTCTTCGGGTAATTTTCAAACGTTGGTTAACAGCAAATGTCACTGTGAATTTTAGCTTTTGAAATATGTTAGGCAACACTGTTGTTTTCTTCTGACAAAATCAATTTTTAAATAGAGAAAAGCAGCCCAATTAATATGACCAACAAAAATCTTTCTATTTGATCTGCAGTAAGAAAAAACACAATGAATAGTCCTAATATGTAGGCTTCATGTTTACCTTTTATTTACCCACCTTCTAAAATGTAATAAGGCTTTTATCGGAATAGGCTTTCTATTAAACAGTTGCTAACATGCTTACAGTGCACATTCAGATACCTGCAAGTTCACTTTTAAATCACTTTTTAAAAAGTCTTTGTAAAGTCTTTACTGTACAGTATCATGTCATGAATCTGTCACCACAATAGTATTATTCGTAGATTATTCTATTTTCACTATTCTTTATTGACAATTATGACAACGATTTTAATGAATGCAGAGAAAGTATGTGTCTTTCTCCAAGGTATGACACATGAGTTCAATGGCATCACGTCGAATTTGGGTTAGCGCTTTCGCTGCGGATTCGGCGTGATGACATCAGACACATACTGTAGTGAAAGCAGTAAAGATTAAAAATGTAGAATGAAGTTAGTATTTTTGTTTTCTCTATGCAAAAGAAACTATTTTTGTAGCTTCGAAATATTACAGTTAAACCGCTGATGTCACATGGACTACTTTGTAGAACATCTAGGTACTTTTCTGCGCCTTGAATGTGGTAGTTATCTTGCTGTCTATGGGAGGTTGAGAGAATAAACAGGTTTCTCAAAAATATCCTGAATTGTGTTCCGAAGATAGAAGAAGGTTTTACAGTGTTAGCATAGCAAGAAAGTAATTAATCAGTGACAGAAGTGTTATTTTTTAACCTTTCCCTTTAAATATAGTGCAGAAAGCAAAAGACTGAATAATCATTTTCTGTTGATTGCGTTCATTGATTATTGCACCATTTATTTTTATGTCAGTATTTCTACCTTGGGTTATTTTGCTGTTTAAAGTGTAAAAGCAAATATCGGATACAGTTTTAAAAGAAGATATGGGCGGGTCATCAAAAAAACTAGATATAATCACATTTCTTATTGGTCTTTGACATTTGACTTCCCCAGAGGCTCCAGAGGCTCCGACAGCTGTGCGATTGACTGTGAGCAGCAGCACATCTCTCACTGTCACATTTCAGGAGCCAGCCAGCATTAATTCAGCTGTGGTCACCAGGTATAAAGGTAAGAATTCCTTCTTCTACATCCTGAATCCATAGCAACAATACAAAGCAGTTAACGGTGGAAAAGCAGCAGCAACAGAAGACTGAATCTTTTTTCTGCATATTGTATAGAAACTCGAGTTAATTCATGAATAATTTCCTATAGTACTCTTCAGCACACTGCTGAATCTATTGCTTTATTTTTGTTCTATTACTTCTTTGGTCTCTGGCTAATCTTTTCTCATTCGTTTTATTATATGGGTTCATGGCAGTGGAGTGGAGCTGTCTAAAGGACTTCTCTTTATTGGCTGGAGAACTGATTCTTGAGAATCTACAGTGTCTCAAATGCACAATAACAGGCCTTACAACGGTATGAAGAAGAATCTATTTCTGTATTTTGTATACTGTATTCCTATTTATATGTGCTTGTACTATAGACATGTTTAGGGATAAAAAATATACAGTACAAATGACCTTTCTGATCGTTTGTGACAATTTAACTTGTCTTGAATGCTGTTAAAATGCTGGTGGTTTTATTATAAGAACTACCTCATACAGACAATTTGTCCATCAGTTCTTGATCAACAATTCTTACTCATTTGTAGGGCTGTGTAAAAATACACAATAGTGTATCGGTATTTCAATCTCTAGTATAGACCCTTGTAAATACACAGCTCTGAATATCAATGTTGTGATACATCTATTAACATTTCAGCAGCATAACTGACCCAAATGTTTACCCCTCTTTAGAATAAACATGATGTGGAACAACCCAGAATTTTAAGAAAGTAAAAATTTATGACATTCATAATCCCATACCCACAAAAAATTGAGCATGCAAATACATTTGTACATGTTAGTGCTTTATATAAAAATGCTGGTTGACTATTTTCTTACTATACAACCTGGCCTATTTGCCAGACACCCTTATCCAGAATGATCGAGGGCCTTGCTCAGGGGCCCAGCAGTAGCAACTTAGTGGTGCATGAAATCAAACCCTATTAGAAATCAAACCAACACCTTAACCACTATGCTACTACTTACCCTAGTTTCTAAGTGCTTTAATAGCGGATGTGCTCTAGTCAAATTTGCCATTTATACAAGTCATTTTAATAATCTGAACATTCTATTCTAGAAGTCTACAAGAAAAAATAACATAAATATATGTTATAAATAATTATTTTTGCATCTTTTTAACTTTCAAGCTCTCAATATAGTCTCAAATGAGTAAGATATGAATGAGCATTTATTTATTCTCGTTTAAACACTAAGACTAAGGCAAAAATCTAAGATTACTATCACTATAATGATCACTACCTTCTTGGCACAGCTGCCTGACTGGGTCTGCATTTATGTCAGAGTCATCTGCAGATCAGAGTCCACGATTCCTCTCGCCGCTGTTAATAAGATTCAAGCACCTATTACCTTTCAACCTTTAAGAGTTGTAGCTTGTGACAAAGGAGGTCTAGCTAGAATAAATTAAACATAAAATGCTTAAAAGTAACATTTGACAAAATTCGAATTACACTGCTTACAAAATGTTTTTTAATTAGCATTTTTGTAAAGGTCAAAATGATTTTAAAAAGAAGCTACAGTTATGTATTTTTTTTAAATTATATAACGTGTGTGTGTATGTGTGTTGCAGGGAAGGCAATACTATGTTCAGGTATCTGCCTACAACATGAAGGGCTGGGGGCCACCACAACTTTCTCAACCCCCTTCTGCTGTTCCCTCTAGTAAGTAAACACTTGTTCACTGATGTGAGGTCAGTCAGTACTGAGCTCAGATATGATGGAGAATGTTGGCTTGAATGCAGCTTTTGCATTTATAATCAGATACAAGGAAAAAAGGATATTTGTAGAACCTTCATAGAACCTTCTCTATTTTATGATCGTCACGACTTACATGCTTCACACTGCTTTGATAATGAATCGTGTCTGGCCTCAAGGTGCTTCTTTATAAACTGCATTCAATTGAAAATTAACCCCGTACTTGCTATTATACCTGTCTTGCTGATAAACAAGTCATTTTAAAGTTCAATATTACTGATTACTGTTTTTTTTCCTTCCGTTTTTATTTAAAACCACTCTTTAGAGTGTAATGATTAAAAATGTCTTAAATGTTGTTTGCAATGCACATAAGTTATGTGTCTTTTAGGGTACTGTTGATAAAAAGTGTGGGCTGTAAATCCCCATGGACTTAATGGGTTTTAAACATTGCGTGATATGACGTTTTGTGCTTGCGTGAATTGGTCAGGTGGCCTAAGCCCACATTAAATCCGAGAAATCTTAACATCTTAACAAATGATAATCGTTCTTATGTGTACAGAGTGACAGAATGTAATATGTAGACATAAATGTCAGTATTTCTGCAGATGTTGTGTTTTAATTTATATTTCTGGTCTTTATCCGAAGCAACTTACATTTATCTCTTTTATACAACTGAGCAATTAAAGGGCCAACAGTGCTAACTTGGGCTATTAAAACTTCCCAATTTCAACACAATTCTTTACGAATATTTGTAGTTACTGGAATAATCAGATGTCATGCTAATTTTATTTTGTATTAACAACTTTTAGGCCTTCAATAATGTTAGCGGACAAAATGCTGGCTCTCTCGTTCTCTATTTCTTTCTCTCTGTCTTTTGTTCTTTCTTTCTTTCTTTCTTTCTTTCTCTCTCCCTCTGTCTCTTTCCTTCTTTTTCTTGTTCTTTCTTTCTCTCTCTCTCCCTCTGTCTCTTTCCTTCTTTTTCTTGTTCTTTCTTTCTTTCTCTCTCCCTCTGTCTCTTTCCTTCTTTTTCTTGTTCTTTCTTTCTTTCTTTCTTTCTTTCTTTCTTTCTTTCTTTTACTCTCTCTTTTGCTCTCTCTCTCTCTCTCTCTCTCTCTCTAATATAAATTCCTGACTGCATATTTAATGCTTTTGTGGTAGTGTGGATTTTAAACGCTATGTTTATATTCAGGGGGCAGAATAACAAAATCTCTGAGGTGTAATATGAACTCTTGTGTGTGTGTGTGTGTGTCAGACTGGAAGGAGAGCGATGGTCGAGAGTCCCGGCAGAGAGGGCACATTGAGGCCATGGAGAGACTGCTCCAACAGGTCCGCGCCACACACCAACACTACAGCTGTGGAGGTACAACCACACACACCCACCCACACACACAAGCACATGGTACAAGCACTCTTCTAATGACTCTTACTCATAATATGTACTGTATGCAGAGCATGTTCTGTCTTTTGCCCTCTGACTCACTTACCCTCTCCACAAATTGTGTGTTTTGTGGTGAATAAACATCTTTGTTCATAATAATTGCTGCTATTAATTATTTTAATAGTTTTGTGTTACTGTCTGATATCTGAACCAGGAGGCTTTTCATGTGTGTCCTTAGTGTGTAAATTCTTATCACACATAATTATATTGCTTTAAAGTGACCATTTTTGCTTATAACAGAGTTCTGATTCATTTTAGCTAAAACCAAAGATTTTGCTTATTAAAAACATTCTTTACAATCCACTCTTAAGGATTTTTATACAAACCTACGCAATGATTTTTTAAGGCTTATAAAACCTATCATATTCGTATGTCATTTTTCAAAATCATTTTCCATATTCTGTCTCATTTATAGTCCTATAAACTACCTTTACACTTCTGGCAATGCTTCCCGTTAGATATTGGTGCGTGGCACAGAGCCCTGAACTCAACTTCACTAAACAACTTTGGGGTGAAGGGTAAGGGCTTTGTGCAGAACACCTACGTTCATCCAGACCTACCATAACACTCCCTGTCTACTTAGAGCACAGGGGGGTTGTGCAAAAGGGGGTGTATCAGGCTAGAACAACGCTTAAGTGTCTAATTTCTTAGGGAAACTCTTACAATGCTTTAGCATACAGATACAACTGTTTGCTATTAGTTTTGTGGCAAAAGTTTGGGAAAGACACAATTATAATTGTACTAGTGAAGTATCCATGAATGTTTTTATTCAGTATTTATCATAGTATACAGTAACTTGAGTATTTAGGTAACAGTTTCTGGATTGTTGGTTTTAGAAATTTTATTAATGACTAATTTCAGAACACCATTGCATAAGTAACGTTCAAGCCGAGCTTTGTATTTTTTTTTAAATTTATTTTGTCTCAAATATCGAGACACAAGTGTTCATTTTATAATGGAATTTTCAAGCCATATCAAGGCAGTATATTTAGCATTGAATAGAAGAAAGCCGGTTCTGTTTGCTGCAGTTTGCTTTACAATGCCTGCTCTCCCACGCTGTTCCAAAAGTCGTGGTTGAGCAGACACACATCGTTTCTGTTGTGTTTTGATAATACCGCAGCTACACGTTGGTTTGAAGAGCTCAAATGGTGAATGCAGAAATGAACTCATTCACATCAGCTGTGTTTTTCCTCAGCGTTTTGTTGCGTTCAGTCTTCCCTTTCTTCTTTTTTTTATTGTGTTTTTAATCTTTTCTTTATAACCCTTATAAGACTCTCATCCAGTTCCCTCTGCTTAATAAGAAGGACTGTTTTCTGTCTCCTTGACTTTATTTCTCCTTTTTAAGCCTCACTTCTATTTGATAGATTAGCTTGGTGATAAAATGGAAAAATGAAGCGTATAAAAAATGTATTCTTTTGGCAAATCTTTTGTGTTCTCTCTTCCTGGAGGAAAAACTGAAGCAGAGTTTAGGGGACACAAAATATATTTTTAGAAATGTAGTCATTTTGGATTGCACACCTGTATGCAGCTTAGTAAGTCAGAGCACAAACATTTTTCCAGCTTAGATAAGCTGGATGCTGTCTATACATGAGAAGCACAGTGCCAGGTTTGGCTAGTCGCCCACTCTCCTTATCCAAAAGTAGACGAATAGGGCATAGAGGAGTGTTGTTCAGTGTGCTGACAGTAGCTCGGAGCTTACAAACACCAAATTCATTAGGCAGCTATGTGGGCCGCCACTGTTTGGGGGGAAAGAGTGAGAAAAAAAAGTCTCCATCACTCATCTGTTTATGAGTCAACACGTGAGTCAGTGATGTCAGGATGGGGGGGGGGTGCTTCCAATGTCTCAAACAACTTTATACTGGATAATTGATTCTAGAAGGAAAAAGTCTGTGTTTATGGTAAGTGTTTTTCCCCACATCACGATTCGTGATGTTTAAGGATTTGCACCAAAACATTAAAAAAAAAAAGAAAACAGAAAATGGCCTCCCACTGCGCATGACAGAAAAACCTCCTTTTACATTCACGCTTCATGTAGGATTACGCTTTTGGGGCTGTCTAATTTAGAGTGCTCAAGACATAGTGCTCTCTCACGTCTGTTTGTCCCGCTGAGCTGCGCGTGTGTATATGTGTGTGTCCTGTGCTTGCATGCTGGAAGACATTGCTGTATTAACTCAGTTTATTTTTGGAGAAATGGTGTTTGAAAATAAATCTGCAAAATTAATCAGCGCTGGTACAATGCCACTACTATAAAAACCACGGCAAAAAATGCTGCTCATTTAAGGGGAGGTTATCTTAATTTATGATGTGTATATGTGGAGCTGAGAGGGTGCTCACAGAAAGAGGGGTGTGTGCGCTACACACAGCTCCCTGTGTTCCACATGAGACACAGTGACACCCACACACACGCACACCTCCTCAGCTGTAAGCTGCTACTGCACGCGGGCGCCTGGAAAGTCTTGCACTGGCTGTAATAGATGAGCTTGCAAGCTTCACATATGTAAAAAAAAAAAAAAAAGGTAGTTCTGACCTTCACTAAATTACTTCGAAAATGAAGAAACGCTAGCAGCTTATGTTCTCACTCACCTCTTTTCATGGTTACACACAGCACATACAGTAGACAGATGGGTTGCCAAGTCATTAATCAAACCTGATTCGGGGTTTTTTTTTTTCATAAATGAAAAAGCATTTCTATATTTATTTGGGGTGACAGTTTGGCGGCACAGGAGGCCAATGCACTCATGTTGTATAATCCAGTTGTCAAAGTCAGTTAACCTCCAGAGAGAGAAATACAAGTTCAGAGGCTGAGTTATCAGCACGTTCGGTGGTAGAGCAGTAGTCGTGCTTGCTCTGACTTTCCCCGTTGCCTAATTTATTACAGCTTTCTCACACGCTGGACATAAAGACTGTTGTCTCACATACGAATAAGTACCACACCATAGGAGACTCAGGATGGTATATGTTCTGTCTTCAAAGTTAAAGCTAATAAATCAAGCCGTTGAAATAAATGTCCTTGTCAGTTTTCTTGTTTTAATTATAACAAGAAAATCATAGACATAACGAAGCTCTTTTGGGGCTTGTATTACACATGAGTCCATGTGCCAGTTAATAGCGGTGTATAAATGGAAAGTTCCCCCTTGTCCACCCTCCCTCCCATGGAGACAGCGAGACTAGAGTTAGCGTGATTAGTTTTGTGGTGACTATTTTTTTCTGATGGCCACTTGCATGCTGTAAACAGCTTCTCAGCCTTCCGAATTGTTCAGTCTGCCGCACTGTTTACACGGGGGGCAATTACGTGACGCTTAATTTCATGAAAACAGGGTCGTCTGAAGATAGGCATCACTGAAAGGGCCACTGATAGGACTGCATTTGAAGCAAGAGATACACAGCTCAAAAGTTTTAGATAATACTTCTTTCTGTGGCATGACCTTCCTGACTTTCTGAATTCAGCAGCCCTGAGGCCCATTCTCACACGATGTGCCTGTTTTATCCAAGCCCAGACACACCTCGGCCATTTTAGTCGAGCTCCAGTCGTGTTCGCTTTCATCTTTTGTAACATCAGCACACAAATGCAGCTTTATAACAATGCTCTACTCTGGCCTTCTCTTTAAACATTGTGTTTCTGTTTATTGTTCGGTTAAATGCCTTCACTTTTATAAAGAGCAGCTATGCTGGAGTAGGCTGTTTCTGGTGTAAGTTTGTAAGTATTGACCTTATATACCTCTTCCACTCAGACATGTCAAAGCTGCAGAACCCTAGTCGCAAGCAGTCCGTCTCTAGAAGCCTAAAACATCTCTTTCATTCCTCCACAAAATTTGTCAAAACTCTCAAAAGGTCAGTATACTTTATGCGCTTAAATCAGCACTTATGGTGACATGTGTTACTGCCTTCTGTCATTGGGGGTAATCCCTCATGCACCGAGTACAGTATGTGCTCTCGTCACTTCTCTAGGGGGATCTACATAGCAGCAGTGTTTTATCATAAGGACAGTCTGCTGGTGACTAATGAAGATCAAATACCCATCGTGGAGGTGGAGGACTCCTACAGTAATTCCCTAATGCAGGACTTTCTGTGGTTTACCAAGGTATGACAAACACTCCAGCTGACCGCTTTGCCTGGGTAATGGAAGGAGCAAAATGACTGTAGTTAAGTAATGACACGCTGGTTGGTCTTTTCATAAGTGTGGATTATTTCACAATGACAACCAAGTCCAAATATTCAGCAAAGGTTGTTATACTATTTTTAAATCAAATTAACGTGTGCCGTTCTATTCTGCTCAGTGTTCGATGGTGATTTCATAATTTCTGGTTCCAATGGTTGAACTTTTGATTTTTCTATAATAGTATATATACCTTACAGCTTTCCTGTATGTGGGAGGATGTCCGATGGCTCAGGCAAAGCATGACAATTTCCACCTCGTCCTCGTCCACACTGCAGTCCAGGCAAAAGATGCTGGCTGCCGCCGGCCAACTACAGGTCTGCCAGCCCTCAGCGATTAGCCTTTCTAGCATCTAATTAACCTAATGCAATTCTAGTCTCACAACACAGTAATTGAATTGAGTCTAAAGAGCACAGTGAGAAATTTGTACTTTTTTTAACTGTGCAGTTTATCTGTGCAAGTTGTGTGAAATGAGGCAATTATACCTGCTGCTTCCTAACAATTTAAGTTATTTATTCCAAAGCCACTCGTGTTCAAGTGCTGACTCCTACTATATTGTTGTACCCACTTCTTTTGTTAACACTGTAGACCCAATGAGTACACATGAGAACTATTAAGGCAATATTTTAATATTCTGGAGTCCATGCTTTCATAATCACAGCTATGCATCTTTCTGACCACAAAGAACCTTCTGGGCACACACAACCTGGGCCGCGTCCACTATGAACCCATTAAAGACCGGCATGGCAATGTGCTGCTCGTTACAGTCAGGGAGATGGACAGCTCCTATTCCTTCTTCAGTGGAAAGTGGATGCAGGTATCCAAACTGCAGAGCCAGAGAAAGTCTCTGTCCACCCCTGAGGAGCCCTATGCCTTAGACATTCTGCTCATCACTATACAGGTACAAATTGACTTGCTAAATTAAACCCTTAGTATGAGCTTATATTAACGAGTAAGTGAACTGATTTGGGCAATATGAATACAGGATATCCTGGCATATCAGCGGCGAAGTCAGCACCGTCTATCTCCAGGACTGTACCTTGGCTACCTGAAGCTCAGCAGCTCTGTGGATCAGATCAAGGTGCTGGTTCCGCAGCGAACACCCAACATGCTTTGCCATTTCAAGATACGAGACAACTGGAACGTCTCCAGGTTAGCTTCAATCCTCATTTATACTTCACACTCAAATCTGCAGCTGTTTTTATTGGATTTTTTTTTCTCTTTTTGTGATTGAGTTAGTTAGCTTAGTGCAAACTACATAACTATCACCACTAATTTAGCGGAAAAATGATTTTCTCAGTCAAAGCTTTTACCAAAGCCTCCAAATTGTTCACTCATGTTCACATTTATTCTCTTTAGCAGATACATCTAATCCAAACGACTTAAATGTATTTTATTTTACTGTATATGAACAACTAAGCAGTTCAGGTTTAAGGGCCTCGAACCATTTAAACTCACAACTTTTCGAACCAAAATTCCAGAACAGAACAGTGGTGTGGAAGAGTCAAAGCGTAAGAATGTTTTTTTGCTGGAATTCTTTGTGGATCCCTAAATCTAGTATATCTGTTTGTGTGGGACAGCACAGTAACAAAGTGAAGGCGCAGGTATAATACCTGCTATATTTAGTGTGTCAGTCCCAAAGGATTGTTGTGAACAACAGAAATAAAATCATTTATTTTATCAAACAGTTTAAATAAAAGTACTTTTTGAATTATATTTCCAGAAAATTTTTGCTGTCTACACATTCCCATCTTATATTTGCTAAATAATTTCAGTTTCTTTTCTTCCTTTTTAATGAAAAGTGTAATTTGGTTGTACATTTTATTTATTTTTATTTAAAATTTGCAGTGTTTAACTGGGATGGTGTGCACCTGGCTTATATGCACTAATGTGCTAAAAAAAACCTAAAATAATGTCAAAATAATAAAATAAGCTGCCAATGATGATGACATTTAATATTATAATAAAAGCATTAATTAAGAATAAATTGTTAATAATGTTTTCACTTTTCATTTCTTGTTGGTGATGTTTCTTCTAAAAATCAATAAACAATAATAAATACTAAAATTTAATTAACTAATAAGCAGATAAAAAAAAAATCGAAAGAACCCTCTCAAGTATTAAGTGTAATATTTCTTGGATACCCCAAAGAGATATGTGTGTGTCTGATGAATAAATCCAGCTGTACACGCTCTATAACACCAGAGCAGACAAACAGGTTCCTCATTGGTACATTGCATAAATGAGGAGTGCGTATGCCTGTAAAGATGAAATATTGAAATATGTCAAAGCACTGGCTTGTCATGGAATGCTCCCCCCTCACCGCAGGAGCACATACTTTCTTGACGTGGTCATTTTTTATGAGCAAAACAAAACTCCTGTTTGTTTTTGTTCGGTAAAGGAGCTATTTATTTATTTTCATCTCAGGTCATGTTGTTGACCCCGGTAGGTGGGTCCAGACAGGGAGAGCATTATCCTGCCGCTCAGTGTGGTAGTAAAACTAAATTTACTATGGGGCCGGAGCGTGGAAGCTAGCGGGAGGCTCGCACAGGATGATGCCCACTCACGGCTCGAGGAAAATCTCTGAGGCAAAGAAATTCTCTTTTTTTTCCACCAGCTTAGCCCCAAGACACGTATTTATCATTATGAGCTACACCGAAATGCTCCTTATTGCACCATCTGCGGCTTATCAGTCTCTAGCTGTGCTGATGAGACACAAACATTAGATGAGACAAGAAGCAGTGGCAGTGTTTGTTTTTTTTCTCAAATGTCAGACATTTCCACCTCTTTGATGCCAAGCGGTAGTATTCTCACTGTTAAAAGCCTAGCATGTTAGAGATTATAAGAACGAGCTGTCTGTTACCCTCTGGGCATCCGCATGTTCTCACACAACTTTTCTATAAACTCTGTAGAGCATCCTGCTTAGTATGAGGGTGGCACGAAAGGAACTTTCCCACATTTTGTCTAAGAACATTCAGACTGAAAATAATGGGTGTCTAGTGGTTGGTGGCATTTTCTTCACTTTCTGAGCCTTCGTTCTGCATATCAGGCTCCTTAAGTGCTAACTGTCTCCTGGAAACTCCTCCGTCATGTAATGAAAGCGTGGAGTGGCGCAGTCTATATAGTGATCACCACAGCAGAGACGGATGTTTCAATAGTGTTTTTCCATGTGTCTATGTGTCTTTACTGTGTGCCATGTCTTCTCACCCAGAGATGAGTGGGAATGGCTGAATACTCTGTCTGGCCCTGAGGAGGTGGAAAGAGCAGATCAGGCGGCAGACTGCAGCTCTCCTTTACTGTTCTACGAGCTCCAGACAGCCATTAAGAATCTGCTGCGCCAGATCAATCTACCTCTGCACCAGGTACTAACCACAAACGGCGACCTTTATACTGGTATAATGAAAGATTATATACCGCACAGAAGCACATATAGTGCTTTACGTTTCTGACGCCGGTGTGTAAACATACCATGTTAAATCAGGTCTGAGAATTGCACAATGACCGTCTCAAGCAACTTAAGGCTCTATGCAAAAAAAAAACAATTTGTTTGTTTGTTCCATCTCTAAAAATACAAGAGAGTTGCCAACAACATGGTTTCTTTTATTCCATGGTGATAAAAAAAGACCCCTGTAAGCTGCACAACTCCTAACTTTATGCTAATTTGCTAAAACGAAACGTAGAATTCAATAGTAGTGGTTAGTTTCGATTTAGGGAGACTTGAACCCTACCTGAGGTGAACCTCAAACGTTTATAAAAAAAAGCCTCCTAAGTCATTAACAAGCAAATACTTCTTATTAATAAGACACAATTACAACGAATAATTTCTATAACACACATCAACAACAGTTCTATATGTGTATACCTTATAAGGATACTGTAACATTGTTCATCGAAACTCTAACCACCATATTTGTAGCATGCAGGCGATTATCAGCAGCAAGAATTTCTGTGTGTCCCAGTACTGAGAAAAGAACGTCAAGTCTGTTTACTTAGTACAGTGCTATAATGAAAGCCTACTGGCATGTGTTCATGTCTGAGTGTAATACCCTGCATGCTTTTCATGACACGGAAAGCTCAGTGTATGGCATGTGCAGTACGGTTTGTGTGCAACAGCAGCAATGGTTTTGCAAAGCTAAACTTGAACAAGAACAATGTGGTTAAAAAAAAAAAAAAAAAAGTCAATACAGAAACATTTTTTGGCAACTATGATACCGTCAGTTCCACACAATTCCATAACACATAAACACAAGATATTTCCTCTGAAAAACCACCAATTCTGCAGATTTAGATCGTAACAAATACTGTTAAATAAACTAAAAACACATATTACAAAACATTCAGTATGTTTCCAGAAACTGATTATCGTCCTCAGTGAGCTTTAAGTAAACATCCTTATGGTTCTTTCTCAGCACAGAGTAACCTGTTAAAGTTTTTGCTTATAATAATCACCCGTAAGCTCCAGATATGGTAAATAACGAATTAGTTCAGAAAACATTGAAATACTTAATCACACTAAAATAAATAACCCGAAATAAAACAGAACTCTTATACGTTCATTACACTGTGCATATAGGCATTGTTGGTGAATTTATAACATACTGTATGTGTAATATTTATAATTTAAAAAAATATAAATATCCATCAAATCATTTTTAATTGCACTTTATCCTGCAGCAAATGTTTTAGACTGCCATCCTATTCTTTAACTTTGTAAATTGACCAGCATTGATTGTGATTTTTGTTGGCCAGCAGACTAAAATGGCCTGCCATTGTTTTACTTCAACTTAAAGCTGTGTGTGTTCCATTTTGTGTCTATTTCTTGCACAGGCTAAGCACTTCCGTCTCTACACACAGGAGGTACTCGAGTTGGGTCACAATGTGTCCTTTCTTTTGCTGCTGCCTGCCTCAGACGCCGTGTGTACTGCCCCGGGCCAGACCAATCCCTACACACCCCACACGGGCTTCCTCAACCTCCCTCTTCAAATGTTTGAGCTCGGTACACTGGCTTCTGTTTCAAGCTCTACAATATTAGCTCAGTTGGCCTTATAAAATCCACAGATTCCTTTCTCTCTCCCCCTCCTCTTCTCCACCCCCTCTCCTCAGCGTCCAATCACGCTCCCAGCAGAGCCTCACTAAATCACACAGACCCACAAATACACACGCCAGCAGGGGGGCAGTCTGCTTTGCGGCTAACCAAATACCCCCTACCACCCCAGACAGGGTACAAATGAAGAAAGGTTAAACAAGTAATTGATATTGTAATTAGACCAGATCTGGGCAAACACCAGTAAATCATTTTTTATTTTAATCAGTCTGTGAATTTGTGTGAAGAAGCAAATCTCGTTGCTGTGTAAAACAACGCCTTCAATTTAGAATGCTGAGTTGCTCGTTACTTGGCCAACGATATGATGTTATTTGGAGAGTTTTGAACAATTACATTTAAAATGAGATCCTGTGGAGCAGATGAACCTTCCAACTGATTTCCATTAAAAGCAAGACTTTTCAAAGAATTGTCAAATGGCTTTACTCAATGATTTAGTATCATTGTTTTTTAAGCATAAGGCTGACTAAATAAAATAAAGATTTATGATGTAGCTTATGTAACAGAACATTTCTGAATTGCTTTTCTCTTTTCTTTCCCCTTGTATGTGTGTACAGTTCACTTCTGTGCATATAAGGAAAAGTTTATAAGCCTGTACTGCCGCCTGTCCTCTGTGCTTGACCTGGACGCCTTGATTACCCAGCAGGCTTTAAGAGAGGCTATTACGGATTCTGAACTGTCCCTTGCTAAACAAAGACACCAGCACATTCTTAACTATATTCAGGTATTTTTACTGCAATCACCATATTCTGATGTCGTTGCTATCTTTTTTTTTGTACTTTCGGCATTTTTATCACACATAAATGACTCCAACAGCAACACTGAGATTTGATGAGACGTAATTTGTAACACAGTGTTGATGGCAGTACCACGTATTCCCAGACACACCGAAGTGTGTGAAACGTCAAGCTACAAAAACAACTTAAGCTAATAATCCAATTAGAATAGTTTATTGATGTTGTAAAGTATAACTACTAGACATATAAACTGTAAAATGGCTTGTTTTTCTTATGTAGAAGTTTCAATACGAGCTTAACAGAGTTTCACTACAGGACTTGAAAGAGAGCTGTCTGTTCAGGGCACTGGTCTGAAATAATCCCTCTTCGCCACCACGGTCTGGACTATTAATTGAGATTGACCACAAAACCACAAGTGTTTGTGTGATGTCAGATCCAAGAGGCTGTGGAAAAAAGTGGCACACTGACCGCAGATTACACACCGCCTGAGAGTGGCGAGGGGAGTGAAAAAAAGACCAATCAATGTAAGGAACTGCATGGCCTGTGTGTGGCTAAGCAATGTGGCACCAATTAGCATAAACATTTTAATGTTCCACAGAGAAGCATGCTAAAAAAGCGCCACATCTGTCAAAATGGCACATTAGTGCAAAGCACTTAAGGTTCTGCTCTGGTATGAGAGATAGATTTTTCCACTGTCAGGTCCTGTCAAGGAACTAATACAGACTGACCACAAAAACATGCACGTTAAATATTTAAGCCAAATCGTGTCATTCACTGACAAAGATTCAGTGACACATTTCGTTTCTTAAGTGGGATCCTGTATCTCATCATTTACCAGATTGCTTATCTGTCATATGTCATCAAAAATTGTCCTTGATCATTACTTGTGTGCTGCTTTAAATACGTGTAAGCTTTGCAATCTTAGTCAGTAACACGTACATGATGGATCAGTGTTACGGACAGGCCTTGTTTTAAATCAGTTTAAAAAAGAAAATGCTTGGAAAATGTTAAACAGCTTACAAATCATATTAAATTAAGTCGGGAATTGAGGAATAAATCGACAAAAACAAGATCCTTATTCTAAAAAGTGGAAAAAGAAGGTTTTTGTATGGACTACTCCATCCTTTAGGTACTTCAACCGTATTTTCTGTAGTATCTCCAAGCCAACATCAAAACGAATACTGATTTGTTAAATTGAGCCTTCGCAAACTAAAAGCTGCCCCTTCTATTCTAGTTCAGTCGCCTTATTCTAGTCACTCCTTTTGTCATTAGCGCACCAGCATACTTTCCAAAGCAGTCATCCTTTGGTGTCAGACCTCATTCCCATAAGTTGAATCTCGCATGACATTTGCAAGGAGGTGCTCGAATTACAGATTTTTTTTTTCTTTTTCTCTTGCTTTTTTTTTATGCTCTACATTTTCCTCACCATTCTGCACTGCACTCTGTGTAAATACAATGGCATAGTAAGTTCTAAGAATGGAAAATATTAAAATAGGAATGGAGGAGATTCACTATGTGCAAGTCAACAGCTTTGATTGAAAACACATTCTGCTTCTCACTTTATTTTAGCACAGACTGAGGTTTGCTAAATCATAAAGATTTAAAGGCATGCAAATTTAATATCTTGAAAAGATTTGATAGCAGTTAATTAAGAGCTTGATAACGAATAGCGTTTTAGCTGGCATTTTTATTAGATATTTATGTGCCACCGAGTAAATGTTTAAAAAAAAAGCTGGAAAGTTAAAATGTCTTTGAGGTTATTGAGGTTCGATATCTTAACGTTAGACACTGCTATTTTAATGTGGTTTTAGTGCACTGCTTATTAACTAACTCGGATTTCAAAATTGTGTCAAGCTTTTACTACTTTTACGCCACATAAGCATCATTAAAAACAGTGTAACAGGGCCAAGGAAACTGACAATGCCGGTTTTGTTTTATTAATTTATCTCTGTGTTTTTCTACAGCAAATGGATGAGATGTGGCGAGATATTCGCTGGATCACTGATGCCCTGCAGTATGCACGCTATAAACAACCTCTGGGCGGTGTGCCCATCACACAGCTGGTGGATGCCAGCTCTGAATCCATAACACAGAAGTACGACTCTATATCCTCCAACACAGACTACCTGCCTACCCCGTCTCCCTCACCTGAGTTAAGAAGAAAGGCTACAGAGGGTAAAACATGATTATTATCATGAAATGGTGATTCATAAATTCACAAAGTTGTTTAATGAGGCATCTTACTGAGGTATCAAACTAATAAACTGATGTTGTATTGAATTGATTTATTTTTTAAAAATTGCAACAAAAAAAAAATCAACAGCAAAAAAAAAAAAATTTATTACAAGACAAATGTGAAAACTTTACAACACACTCAGCAAATTAGTTTTCTTAGATGACCTTTCAGGGCTCACATAAATAACTGCAAATAACTGTGCCTGATTAACTGAAAGGTTTTTTTATTTATGCATGATAAAGTATATTTGGTTATGCTTATATTTGCTATTCATGTATAAACTCCAGCTCTCTGTTTTAAGTCATTAGTTAATCTGGCTGCTAGGTTTTTGGCTTGATATTCTGCTTACAGTTCAACTTTTTTATTTGTTTTAAAAATGAAAAATGATCAGCACCAATTTTTTGATTTTCCAGACTCTCAGGCCGTCTCAGATGAAGAAGGCTGCTCTGAGGTCTTTCTCCCGACAGACAGTGACTACGACTCCAGCGACGCTCTGAGCCCACGAGATCTAGATCTGGTTTATTCTTCAGCCCAAGATCTTTCCCATCAGGCTGTGCACACGCTGAGCGGCAGCGCTCCTGACGTCCTGCAGATGCACGACCTGAAACCCAGCACTTGCTCTAAGCCAATGCAGGAGACTGAAATCTTCACCAAAGACCTGGAAGAACTGTCCCTGTCCTCGTATTGCAGCAGATCTTCAGATAAGACTACATCCCGCTACAAGCGCAGGCTGCTGTCTAGGAGCCAGCCTCAAAGAAGCTGCTTCAGTGGAACACATCGCTGGCTGAGGGTCCAGAGTGAGAACCACACAACTTCACTTTCAGAGGGGGTTTACACTCGGCAGAGCGAGCTGGACCTGCCGCTAGAGATCCCGGTCTCTTTCCCACAGTCCTCCAACAGCATGGACGAATGGAAAAGCAGTAACAGGGAAAGCAAACCCACTGTGCGCAGAATTTTTGTGGCAGCGTGCAGTGAGACGTCCCCTAGTAGAGACGGTGCCCGATGGCCAGACGAGAATAGCAAGGCATGCGAAGGAGCTGCAGCAGGAGAGGCGACAGTTCAGGAGGTGGACTCAGATGACCAAACCAATGAGCTGGTTTCCGAAATACTTAGCAGCACTCTTTAGAATGAAGCGTCCTGCGCTATTGTATGTCATGTAGATGTGTTTTTGTCATACTGTACATTGCCACCAGACAGCCTCTAAGTGAATGCAGTTGTGGCATGCAGACTCTATATGTAGTAGTATGTGGAAAATTCATTACCAGAATTTGCAGAAAGAAAAAAATAAGTTGCTGGTCAACTCTGTAAGACTCGTAAACCGTGGCTATGACTGTTAATATACTTACTAATAATGCAACATGAAATAAAGTGCTGCTTTAACTTTTGAACTTAAAACTGCCTTTGCATAGAATCTGCTATGACAGCTAAAAGGTTAAAAAGTAGTACTTTAACTCCCAGTCTTTAGAAACCGATTCCAGATTCAGTAAGTGTGGTTTAGGCCCTGTATTGAATATATGGGTCGCCTAATCATTAAATCAGATTCTAGGAATGATCTGATGGTTCTGAATTAAAACAAACAGATTAAGTTACTAAAGTTTTTGCTTTCAGACCCGCTCAAGCTACTGAAAATACTCAAAATAGTAATTTAACAAATCACCTTTACTGATAGTATAGCTCATAAAGTGGACAAAAAAATCCTTTGGACGTTATACATTGTGGGCTCGACTTGCGTTTACCTCTTTTGAATGATTTTTGGTGTAAGTTTGTTAGTGTCCGAATGTCAACCGTGTGAAGTGTTTGTCGAAGTGTCTTCGGGAGAGAATCACTAAATTTCTGGCATTAAAACCAGTCAAACGCAATTAGAAAGTGCACTTTATAATCCTGTTTACATTCTTTGTCTGGCAATTACAATTAAAAATGATATTTTTGTTCTCTTGTTGGCCCTGGATTAAAAAAAAAAAAAGGATCACATAACTTGTTTTTTTGTTTTTAAGTTAATTACGTGTTCTGGACATTTAAACCACTTTATATAAAGGGTATATGCACCACTTTTTTTGCTGTTTCTGACTTTAGAAGTAGATTATGAAGGATTACTTTAATACTTGGTATCTTTAAAGCCATAGAAACTTACTTTACTTGTGCGGAGGAGTATATTCTTACAAATCAATGCTGTCTGAGGATTCAACACTGCACTGATAGAAGAATTATATTTATTTAGCCGTGAGATCTCTTTCTATGTTATGTAGAATGGCTAATCCATGTAAAGTTTCCATGGACAAAATGGTCAAAAATCAGGACAGAAGAGACAGCAAGGGCAGCTTATGTGAGCAACATTGTGAATTTGTCTGTTGCACTGTTATGACTCATTAATGTTGCAGTGTATTATGAATATGTATTTGCAACAATGTTTCTTAAAAAAAAAAAAAAAAATGTCTGCTGCACTTTGAAATTGCATCATCCCCCAATTTCTATACAGTGATGGTGGTTAAATTAATGTTGAAATGCACTACTTTATCACATGCATGTGTTTGCTCTCAGCCATGAGTATTAACAGTGAGTGTTCTTTATGTTCCAGGAAGATTAATAAATTAAAGTATAAATTTCACTCTAATTAAGCAATTTTGCGGTAAAGATTGTTATTCCAGGTAAAAGTCGGTGATTACTCATTATACCTTTATACTGTCCACACAGCAAGCCAAAAGTATTGAAATTTTGCATTTATTGATCTAAATAATATATTTGTGTATCATATTTTTGACAGTCTCGTATCCCTGTTTCTATTGTTATACATCAGCTTTTGCAACACAGCTGAATCTGACCATGTGGCAAATGTGTTTATAAACTGATAATCAAATAATTCACTGGTTCCTTGTCGGTATGTTATAAAGTGTTCTCAGTCAGACATCAGTTTGAAAAAAAAAAAAATCTCGTATAACTATTTTCAATAAAGTTGTTTGTTTGACTAAGAGTTTATGTATGAATGTTGACTTCTCTAAATGTATTATGTTCTAATAAAAATATAAATGTACCAGACTTTTTTTTTTTTTTTTTTTTTACAATTTCTGGCATCACATTTCTGTTTTCTGTAAGTTACTTAAAATTTGTTTGTGTTGATGGTGTGATGCATCTACTACTGAGAGATTCAGTGATCTCGGATGAAAAAAACAGACTTTTTAAACATGAATGAAAAGGGAAAGAGGTCAGGAGGGAGAGTGGGACTGTGTATATGTTTGCATTTAAAACTGAGCTGACCTTAAGACAGCTACAGAGAAACCGTAGCTCGTAAATCGAGCGTTTAAATTGGTCTCCTGTTAGATCATCAAAGGTCTCGGTAAGGAATTAAACAAAAAACAAATTACATTTTTATCTAGCTGGATCATGAAAGAATCAGGAATATTTGTGCCTCGACCTGGGAGGGCCATTTGATCCATTAGCAAGATTGAGTGTACTGTGCACTTTGCATGAATTGTAAAAGACTAGTGATTTCCATTTAAGTAACAGGTACATGATGTAGCTTTGATAAAAACCAAATGCAAAAGAATGTTCAGGGATTGTGTGATAATTTTTTGTGCGTAAGAAATTTTACATAACGACAGCTACATAATCTAATTAGAATACAGTATATGTTTACTTCTTCAAAAATTCGTCTTAAACTTGGTAACTGACTTGTATAATATTTTTTGTCTACTAATGCGCTTTATATTATTGTCTAAAGTAGTATTTTGTAGTATTTGCCTCAGGGTTAAGGGGCCACCAAAACCCTCTCTCTCACCACAGTTGGTTGGCACTCTTATCTTGGAAACATAATTTCACCCCATTTCCTTTGTCTCGGGTAAGACCTCACATCCTACTGGCGCCGGACATACATTGTCACAGTATTAGGCCAGAAAATTACTCCAAGGTCAATTTAGACATTTAGGGGAATAGAGAAATATCGGAAACACCGCCCAGAGGAGTTCCCAACACAGAGCCTTTTTAACCCTGCATGTCCATATACCTTTTTTTCAGTTGCTCAGATCTTGTGGAGGAGACCACTGACCGAAGTGATGTGTTAAAGCAAATGTAAATGTATGAATAAGTTCTTAAATAAATGCCTGAAAATATAATTCGCATGTTAACCTGTCTTACAGGTTGATAAGACTTTCTCTAAGTGTCACACCAGGACAGGTTGTGATATCTATGTGCGCATGCATGCCTAGCAAATTTGTCTTCCAACATAACCCCCCCCCCCCCCCCCCACCACCCCCCTGCCCCCGTAATCTTGTCCACCCCTCCCTCTGAGGGAAGGAGGCGCCGGGGGAGCCCTGGCAAAACCTCCGGCATTCACACTAGGCTTTTTGCGTTACATCACAAATTGAGAGCATAAATCGGACGAGCCATGGCGCATCTCAGTTGGACGCGGGACGACAGAACGCGAGGAGGCACCATGCGTATCCGGGGCGGTGCGGAGACACGCGGACGCAGCAACGTGGAGCTGAGCGCCGAGCGCGCGCCGTGTGACCGAGCCATGCGCTTACTACAGCACTGGCGCCTGGCATGACCCTCAACTAAGCGTCTTGGTGGATGCGCAGTTCTCACGTGTCTAACTGCAAAACTCGACTAATTGCCTGGAGCGACCCGTTCAGCAACCCGAACTTCTCAAACAGGACACTGTGTCATAGTGTTTTGTAGTCAGGATCAGGAGTTTGGCGCTTTGCACGAGTGGACGTTTGCGCCAAGCTCTCCAGGATTTACACCCGAAATATCCTCACGTGCCAGATCAAATGGATAACATGGATAACGTGCCTCACTTTCTGGTCATGTGCGTGTTTTTTTTCGCTCTCGGCTTCCGGATAGAAGGCGGCTCGTGTCAGCACCACACATCAATGCACTACCTCCTCCGTCCTATTCCTAGCGACAGTCTGCCTGTCAAGGTGATCAAGGAAGATCCCGATCCCGTGCTCGACCCCAAAGAGCGCGACCTGAATGAGACGGAGCTGCGCAGCACGCTGGGCACGCACTTCGACGCGCGCTTTATGTCCGTCGTGTTGCCCGAGGAGAAACGCGAAGACCCAGGCATGGACACTGAAGGGACCAGGCAGCAATTTCTGTTGCGTCCAATGCCCCAAGAAATCCGCGCTTTGGACTTCGACACGGCGCACGACGCCAAAAAACACAACAAGAAGCTGCGCAGGCGCCTCCAGCAGTGGCTCTGGGCGTACGCTTTTTGCCCGGTGGTGTACGCGTGGCAGGACTTGGGCATCCGCTTCTGGCCGCGCTATGTCAGGGTGGGCAGCTGCTTGACAAAGCGCTCGTGCTCAGTGCCCGAGGGCATGATGTGTAAACCTTCCAAGTCTGTGCACTTCACGCTGCTGCGCTGGCACTGCATGTCCCGGCGCCCGTCCAAGTGCACATGGATTTTCGTGCAGTACCCAGTCATATCCGAGTGCAAGTGCTCCTGTCCGAACTGAACCCGAACTCAACCCGAACTCTCACCCTGTTTCTCAAGCACTGCCCGAAGTGTAGGAATGTCTTTGCAATGTATATGTGGTGTTATTTTAACATTTGTTTTGTTTATACCTTATAAAAGAGGTCAGTATTTACTTATATCCAGCGTCTACTGTATTTGTTGAGCATTAATGTATTTATGTGGAGAAAATTTCGCGCTGCGAAAAAAATTAAAGGACATTTTTACTGAAGGAACTGTAAGCTTTTTTTTCCATTATTCGGAAAAATATATAAGTTTTTTTATAGACCTCAAATAAAGTATGAATTACGGTGTAATTTCTACAGCTTATTTGTTACAGCTGTGAATATAAAGTGGCAATTGAGCAATCATAAATCTGTAAATTAAGAGAAACACCTATTTATTCTTTATTTCCATGTAGTCCAAAGTCATTTGAAATAAAACCACTTAAACTGCATTTTTGTTTATTATTTTTATTCTTGTTTTAACCCTGTTTATTAGTTGATTTCTGTAAATGCCATGTGCTTCAGAAAGTATTAAACCTACATGAATCTAAATCTATATTACTTAGCCTGGTGTCAAAACTATTGAGCCAGTGACATATTTCTTGCTGTTTTTATCCCTGAGATGGAGTGGATCAGTGACTTCAGTTTTTTCCCCCCCCCAGAGACGCCATCCATTCCTAGACAGTCTGAAGGGTCTTTGTAAAAGGATTAAAAGTTAAAGACCTTCATTTTCAGATTCTTTCATTTAATCGGTGTGGCGCCTGAAAACACATAGTGGCTGAATGATCACACGTAAAAACATTCTTGCTCTGTCTGAAGCCTAAAGTCTGTTGGCATGGAAAAACAACTTGACCCTGGTACAAAAAAATGAAGACACTAATGTTTCATTCTTCATCGATTATCGAAGTTTAATGCTCCTTATATGACCAAAATGACTGCCATGCTGTTGACCTTTTTTTTTTTTTTAAAAAAAAGCAACCTCAAATAAGAAGGAATTTTTTTAAAAAACAATGTAAAACCTTAAAACAATATTAGTGTAATAATAAGCTTTACATTTTTTCATGCATGCAGATTAGAAGTGTTAAAACTGTGCTGTTGAGTGATTTATTGCAAGTTTGACATATTGATAGTCGTCTGAGAGGGTAGTCATAACATGCTCGAGACTATGTTACATGGCCTAGTGCGCTGTGGGTGTTTGGCAGTTTTCAAAACAGACTTTAAATTTCCCCCATGCAGAGTGAGAAACACTGCCCCTCTTTGTGTACGTGATGCCAAAAAAAAGACTGTCTAATGTGCTCTGGCCTCATGGGTTACAAACAGACTTGCAAAACCAAGGACATAAACAATGTGCTCTAATAATTATTTGTAAATCGATTTTATTAACGACCAAAAGCTGTGGTCGGTAATAGACCTAGCTGTAAAATCTTCTCTTCGTTATCTTTTCTTTATGCATCATAAATATCATCCTTTCTTTTTAGTATATTTAATAAGATCACAGGGTTGCAGTTTGCTGTTCAATAAGCGTCTTATTTTTTAATCACACCCTATTCCCTGTTGTTGATGAGCACTGTGTTATTTGTCATTTGCAATTTCACTGTTCCACATTAAGGAGGCAGGGTTACAATCCCTCTGAACAATGCTATCATTAAGTTCTGCAGCTTTAAGCTAAATGCTAATAGTTTCTCAGAGGCCATATTCCCCCCACGCACACACACACACTTTTAGACCATCTCATTCCTGATGATATAAGAGAAAGCTCTGTATCATTAAACCACAGCATGCCACCCAGGCACTGGCATTTAACCGGAATCACTAACAATCAGGTGTCAGGGCCTCAACCATGAGGAGGGCTTGCTTGGCCACCCACAATTTCACTTTCACTATGCCAAAGTGGTAAAAATCACTGCTTTTAAATGTTCACACTGGATTTTTCCAGCCATGCCTTGGCAACAAAACTGATTCTTATTGCTGATGTTTGTTGCTTAGTAACTAGACTAAATATCTTTCCAACTAGAATGTGGATACCAGAATGTAGACGCCTGAAGAAAGCAACCAAAAATACCAGAAATGACTGATAATATCTGTTATAGCTTTAAGCTCACACCTTTTTGCCAAAACATTACAAAATTTGTTTAACCAATGAACTAGAATAAACTGGTCTTACTTGGAACACATGCATCATGGGTAGACTTTACTTGCCCAAATTAAAAAAAAATCCTTGTCAATTAAAATAGAAAAAAAGACAACTTTACTGCGAGAAAGTGTATATCTTTATCGCCTGTTAAGGGCCTTGCTTAGGGGCCCAGCAATGGCAAGTTGGTCGTGGAGGAAATCGAACCTTGATCTTCCAATTAGCAGTTCAACAACCCTAACCACTGCGCTACCACTTTCCTCCTGGGCTTTAATTAGGCACGCTTTTACTGTGTATTAATAAAATAACTACTCTCCATTTAATTAAAAATTAGAGTCACTCCACTGTATCACATTAAGCGATACTTTATTTATGCACTGTGCCAGTTCAAGTAGATAAACAGCTAGTTAACCAGCATGACCGCTAGTAGACCGCTATGCATAGTTAAACAGTTAAATAGTACTTTATTAAAGAAGCAGGTAATTTACTGTGTTTGAACTGACAGGCAGAATAAACTGTATTGACAGTGATGCGTGCTTTATCTGTCTGCTCACTAGCGGTTTATACTGACACTGGCATGAGTCACTGTTTAGATGAGTGAAGTGCAAGGTTAACGTTTTCTTTCAATGAATCAGAGAAGTGCACAGGTGTTAAAAATGGTTCTGTCAGTCAAACGTCTGCTATTGCTTAGTATGCTATTGTGGATAAAAATTCCTCTGGATGTGATTCATCTGTAAGACATTTTTCTCTCGGCTGAATTACCTATCTAATAATAGCTGGAAGAGTTAATAATTTTTTGCTGCATTGATATATTATTAATTATTTTTGAATGGCATTGATTTTTTATATAACAGAATCTACTTATTTTACTCTTTTGGATCTTTGTAAAAAAACGTCTATAGAAAGAAACTAATGATGTTTAAAAATGTTGTGGCAGAGCTACCTACAAAGAACATATCAGAATTGTGTACTTAGAAACAACCTGAAGATTAATAGCGTTTCACATCAATCAGCAAGCTTAAAAAACAAAATACTGTGAACATTCTCCGCTTGCTTGATTGACATCATGGATATTTATTTTTTATCAGCTCAAAAATTCTTCTGCATTTCTAAGCTTCACAAAAAAGAACCTTTATATGCTTGAGTCGATTTGGCCTAATCGAACCACAAGCTGCATCTCCTTTTGTTCTGCCTGGTTTATGGCAGCAGAAACTGGCAGCTTTCCCCTGTAATTTTCTCCCCGTAGCCAGGCCTGTGTGGGCTGCATGCCATCATTCCACCTATTCCTTTTGTACCACTGGGATAATTTCTACAGCACTGGCAACAGATATTCTACTGCACTCAGAGCATTATTCGCAGCCGCCAGCTGTCTGCTGCATGATGGTTTTTGACATTTTATCAAAAGAAGTTTGCAAGTTGGCTGAAGTTTTGTAGATCCTGCTTTAAGCGGTTAGTTATAGTCAGAGGTGGACAGTAACTAATTACATTTACTTTGTTACTGTTTATTGAGTACATTCGTTAGGTAACTTTTTTTAGTATTTTTTTTTATGTGTATTTTTACTTGTGTATTTTTTATTACTGCTACTCAAGTACATTTTTAGTTAAAAAAGTTATTTTTAATTCACTACATTTGGTGGCGTTCCACCGTTACTGTCAAATGGTAATAAATATAAGATTTTTAAAATAATTAGTTTATACGAATTGTTTGCAGGTTTCGCGAGAATTTGGAGAGGCTGCTTCTCCAGAGGCTGCTATGAGTTTAGAACCCGTTTCATTGGAAAACGAAGCAGAGGAAGACACGTGTGTATGTGTGTGTGTGTGTGTGTTATCAGAGGCAGATTATTACCAGTGGCTTCAGGTTTAGTCTATGTTTTTACTCCAAGATGTCAAAAAGAATAGTTTTATAATGCGATGCATGCTGTGTGCAATAAAAACGAACTGACATCACAGTTTACAAGAATTCCAGCCCCAACCTGAACAAACCTTTTTGAATCCTATTAATAATCGTTTGATATCGATGGGCACTTTGACCTTATTCGACCTCATATACGCGCTAGTGCAAGCAACGACAAATAATCTTCTGAATCTACAAACAAACACGCATTCATGAACAAACATTCATTCTAAACACCTGCACATTTATATCCATTTAACACAAAACTACATAAACTAAACATCAAAACTGGGACGTCCTGCATTTATACAAAATTCTGGATACGTCAGTAAAGTTTATATTGACTTCTGACTAAAGTGTAGAACATACATATAAAATCCAAACAGGATTGTATTTTATTTTATTCCTACTTAAGTAATGTACGTACATATACATAAAATGTAAAAATGAAGTATGTTTTTAAAGGAACTGCTCATAAATAGGATGTGGTAACACAGTGGTTAAGGTGTTTCATTGCTTATTGGAAGACCGGGGTTTGATTCCCAGCACCACCAAGTTACCGCTGTGGGCCCCTGAGCAAGGCCCTTTACCCAAATGCTTAGATGTAGAAAAGAGATAAATGAAAGTCGGTCTGCCAAATGCTGTAGATGTTAATAAATGGTAGAAAATAAAGACAAAATTAACCTCTGATTGTGCTTGAGATCTCAGTGTAAATGACAGGTGACGTGATGTTAATGTCCATCACAGGACTAAGATAAACTTTACATTAACCTGTGTTATTTAAGCATGACAGAGAGACTTTGGAGGAAAGGGATGTGAAAACTCGCCAAGTGTCAATCAGATCCGAAGTAACTAGTAACTAACTACTTGAGTAGTTTTTCATCTTTTTTACACTTGCTTGAGTAACTATTTAGATATATTGGTTAAATATTGCCATAAGTACTTGTACATTTTTTTGAGTACAGATTTTGGTTATTCTACCCACTTTTGTTTATAGTTACTTTAGAGGGCATATGTAGTGGAACAAATCATGTTTATTCGAGAGACAAATATGCAGTAAACCAAAGCTTTGGGTCAGAAAAGACGGTCTGAATCTCAGTTGTCTCAGTTTGTCTGTCCAAAATTCATCATTTGGAAGATTCAGGTGTTGTGAGGATTGTGAGGATTTCGGACTCCAGGATTGGCAGAGAAGACATGAGAACTGTCTGAATTAGACATCTGGGGTGGAATGAGATCCATCATGTATCAGCTTGTAACTGTTTGGAAAAGGCTGGACTGGTGTTGAAAGTATTGGCAGCGCTGATCCATAATAAATGCACCCAGCAGACTGTGGCGCCACTTCTGTATTATGTGTAAGTGTGTATGCGCGTATCTGCTGTCTGTACTATATTAAAGAGAGAGAAAGAGAGAGAGAGAGAGAGAGAGAGAGAGAAGGAGAGTGGAGAGCACATATTGTGGGTGTGGGTGCAAATGAAAGTTCATGTCTCTCTGTAATTGTATTAAATTAGGTGTTTCAACAAGAATGATAGACCACTTTCTAAAATGCCCTTATATGAAAACTTCTGATTATACATTCTGAAACAGTGCTCTTTTCCAGCATGTGGAGTAATGGAAGAAGAGAACAGCCATAAAGAATATTGGCGTGTTGAGTCTGTGTTGTGTGTGTTTCAAAGTAAACATGTGTCACGGTTTGATGGATGGAGACAGTAAAAAAATTTACTTATACAGTTTTCAAAGAAAATCTATCTTTTTAATCCCCCTTTTTTTTTTATCCCTCAACGTTTTCACAGCCAACAAAACCAGTCAAACAAGACAGCTCCGAGTTTCTGTGGTTTATCTAGTCGCTAGAACAGCGTTGGCTTTCAGGCATCCTGACTCCGAGCCCTCTGACACCTCTGACATGTCTCAGCATACGCTTCTTGCAAGTGATCCAATCTTGTCAAAAAAGAATTACAATCCTGTTGATGAAAGACAAGAAATGCATTCCAATAAAGACTTGCTGTTATTGCTTGTGTATGACATTTATTCAAGGCATGAGAATCAAGCCTGTAAGTTAATCTCCTTAGTTTTTATCCTTTAGTAATTACACTTGTTTCAAAATAAAAAAAACTCCAGAATCAGTTTTTTGTAAGCTGCTTTCCTAACTAGGCTAATGACAATGTGCCCCCTAGTGGTTCGGGAGGGAAAATATTTGAGAAGGAATCTCTCAGCATCTCTCAGCTTCAGCTCACAGCCCACATTTTTAATTACCTTTGTGCAAACCTGACGCTAGAAGCTGACATAGTTAGGAGACCAGATGGAACTTGTTGTCCGAGATAAAGAGAGAGAGAGAGAGAGAGAGAGAGAGAGAGAGAGAAAAGAGAGCGAGAATTTAGGTAAGAAAGTGAGAAAATTATATAGTGGAGAAATAACCCATTATTTTGGCTCTAGAATAAACGTTTACAGCATTTTTAAACTGTAAAATAAAATATTAACATAAGTGTTTTGAATGTATTTGAAAAAGTGCTTGTGAACAACATTACTTTGGGAAGCCACTACCATTTCACTTCTGTATTTTAACACAAAGCACCTTTATGTGGTCTGCTAGGTGCATCATCTTCTTAAAATGTGATTATAAAAAGCCTTACCTGTCTTAAAATGAGTTTCTGAATGTGCTTTTTTTTTTAGATCATTCCGAGGGCCATGGAAATGCAGAAATCTGATACATTAAGTCAAAATCAGATAAAAAAAAAAATAGCAAATGTCATTCTCCTGAATGTAATTACACAAAGTGAATAAGAAAACTGGAAATCTTAGATTACTTCAAGTGAGGTGCCAATCTGTAGATCACGTGTGTAGGATAATATTTGAAATGTCTGAGTTTAAAATTGAAATGCATGCAGAAAAAAAAAATTACCTTGGGATTTGAAAGTATTAGACTTTAAACGTCATAGCAGTTGCGAGCTGGCAGTCTGGTGTTGAATTGCCTATCTTATTATCCATATGGATATGTTCAGCCACATTAAAGTATTCTCAAGGTCTGGCTGGCACGAAGCATTTTAAGTCTTGTGTCTGTCATAATAAAAAGAAAAAGAAATTTATAACCTCCTACTGGGAGCATTTTCCCCCCACACAGTCGGATGATATTACCTCCTAAATCTTGCAGCTATGGTAGAGTTATTCAGGCTAACAGTAGAGAGCCAAGCAGCGGGGGCAAGGCCTGCCCCTACATGTTGGCATCAGGGGAAAGTTATCATGGATTAACTCCTTGTTTCAGCTTGAAGGTATGCCTTCGTCTTAACTGCCTGGGCAGGATGGCAGGGACAGCAATGAGCTCACACATGCTGTGTGGGGATGTGGAGGTGTCAAGTCAGTTTTTCCGTGGTTTTAGCCACAGAAGAAAGAAAGCCCTGCAGGCACGCTACACAGTGACACCTCACTGACAGGTATGTTGTGGTGTCCGTGGCCAGCCAGGCTGGCAGGACTGCTGGAGTAAATCTGCCGTCACAAGCTCCTCTCACCCGAGTGCAAGGCGACACGGTTCTTGTCAGCCCCCGCAGGACATGGCCACTGGCAGACATGGCATTTGACCAAGACCACCTAAGTATCCTGGCCAGTTCCTGTGAAATAGCTCACGTGGTTTCAAACCTCATCAACTCTCTGAGATTCACAGACCTTTAGAGACATTCCACTCATGGGAAATACACATATTTCCAGTAAGTGAAATGAAAAAATAACCTTTTAACATAAACAAATAACATTTTAGGATCCCAGAGCTTTGTCTACTTTTTTCAGGTGTGATATCATACATATCAACATAATAGGTCAGAATGGTACATCCTTTAAAGTCAGATTTGGGAAGATCAGATCAGTAAAAAATGCAGACACTAAGTCTGCTTTGGCTCAAAACCATGCTGGTATAAGAAGAAGAAATAAAGAGAGACAGACAGAGAAAGACAGAGACAGAGAAAGGGACAGGCTCCAAAGAATGGGAGTGTTTAACATGTCCTGTCTGAATTTATGGATGAGTCAGGAAAGTATTAGTGTGTCCCAGTCTGGTGTCAGATTGTTGTCATAGTGTAAATGTGCTGTTCTCTTTATCCAGGGCTTCAGAGCAAAATTCCCTTTTGTTTACTTTATGACGCTCAGTGGCAGACTTTGCAGTCATAACAGCTTTACAAAGACAGTTAACACAAGGCTGAAATCTGGTGCTGCATACACACTTACAATGACTGCGATAAGAGCAATAGAGGTGGCGTCTCCCGCTCTGCTATTGGTATTAAAAGGGGCAAACTTCAGCTAGAAATCAGATTGCTGCAGCTACTAAGTCTAATTATAGGCCATGTAGAAGCAGAGATGTTATTGCACTGAAAGATGGATTGGAGTCTGGCACATGTGCCAAGGGGGAGACTCCACATTTCCAGACTGGCTCTGTTCTACTCGGGCGGGTGCCTGAGTATATGTGTGCTTGTGCATGTGTGCGTGTGTGTATATGTGTGTGTGCGTGTGTGTGTGTGTGTGTGTGTGTCCAAATGGGGGTTACACTGCAGCACACTGTTCAAACTGTTTATGCATACCAGGCTGCACTGAGTGGCTCTTTGTCATGAGCTGTTTACATAAACTTATTTTGGGAAAATTCCACATGACTGAACAGGATTTTACTATAAATCATTGAATCTGCAGCTTTGTGTAGTGATAACTTCTGTCACTTATTTACACCTCCTGAACTGCCTGTTTATCCTAAACCTAGTTAACACAGGTAAGTTCAAAAATTAATATTTGATAGGTCTAAATGTTAAAAGAAAATGGATTCAGATTTTTTTTTTTTCTATTGTTCATTTATTATTAAAAAGAAACAAGGTAAGAGTACAATTTTGCTACGGTCAGCTGAATGATCTCCACTAGATGGCATTAAAGAAGCAGGACGCGTACCTGATACAATCGCAATAAAATATGAGAAATTTCCTATATCAAATTAAACATAAATGATACATCACATTAATTGTATAAAAATGTATGAAGATATTCTAATACAATATAATTGAATAATTTTAGTGATGTTTGCTTTGAATTTTGTCCTTATATTTTGCTTCACAATGGCACCTAGAGAAATTAAAAGAGAGAAAATGAGTTTAAAATGAATCCGGATTGAGTTGTAATAAAAGCAAATGTGTAATATCGACTTTACCTTATATTTATTCTTTTTCATTGAAAGATATTAGAAGATAAAAACAGTGATGATAACTAGCAGAAACCCAGCCACAGCAGCATGGCCAATATCAATGCTCATCGGATCAGGATCTGATAAAAGAAGACAATCTGAAAGCTCTAACATCAAAAAAAAAAAAACTGTAGGTTTTAATTGTGTCAGCATTGTTTGTATTTTTAAAGCCACGTCACGTCCAACAAATCTACTGGGATTATCGTGTAAACTGTATATATATTTTCTTTTTTAATACATTACTCTTATTAGTTGTATTTCTAATAGTTGCGGAATTGTTATTCATATAGTTACACCAAACAACTTTTTTGGTTTATTCAATGTTAAATAAAATAAAAAATAACTAAAATAAAATACAAATCATGTACCACTACACACAGTTTTCTAAATTTATTTCATCATACTGCATGTATAAAGAAATGAGATTCTGACAGTCATAAATAATCTTTAAAATATACTGAAACACTAATTAATAAATGTGGCATGATTTGCTTATCCATTGTGTTTTAAAACTTTCTAAATCCAAACCCTACACAACTTTGCTAAAACACTGTTCCCCACTAGAGCCTAGCAGATGTCTGTTTTAATTATGAGAGACATTATTAGTCTCAGATTTTATTCCATGCAGATGACACATTAAGGGATAAACATGAATTGTTTTAAAAGTTCCCACCACCAGATTCTTGTAAAAATCTGTTCCCACTGCCCTGAATAAAGCCATCATGTCTAAGGCTTGATTAGTGAATCCATGTTCTCTGTTACTGGTCTGGAATGGGAAAAGCTGGAAAATAATATGACGAAGAACAGTTTTGTATTGTGTTATGTATTATGTATAATTTACAGTACAGTCAAACACTAACCCCACTGATTGCAAAGAGAAAGTAAGGTTAATTATGTGGATGTTTTGAATAATACAGATGAGTTAGCATGTCTTTCCTCTTATAGACATGGAGATTAGGGTAGGCATTTTTGTGGACGGTATAAACCTTCCCCAGAATGCCCTCCTTGGGCAAGCGCATCCCATTAGGACCATAGTCCAACAACTGGAACATAATATCCTGAAATGAGAAGCCAGAGATTTCATTTCATTCTCTCAAAAAGTACAGTAGTCATACCGTTATCTGCAGTGATAATGAGGTTCAGGTGGTCAGCTAAACCATGTTTTTGTACAGTGTCCACTTTCCTGTTGCACCACGTAATTCTCGGGAGTCAGGCCCATATTTATGGCCCGTTTGGTCTGGTTCACCGTGATATAGCAGGACAAAGTCCAAATCCATAACAATTTATAAACATTCAATCTCTAGTCTGTCTCAATGGTGTGGTCATAAAATTGAGATTCCACCTCTTTAACTTGCGCTTTCTAGTTCTGCTTCAACTCCACATGCACTTCACACAAGTTACTCAATGAAACATTAAAATTTTAAATATTATAAAAAAAAAAACACCTATAAACCTTTTTAAGCAGATTAATTTCTTTTTGGTAGCGTTTACGATTAAACATAACCATAACAATATACGCAATATACAGTACAAGCTGCACAATATGTAACCCACATAATTTGTAAGATTTTAACATGACCTTAATTAGCCATTTATTTGTGATGGTAGATGATACACATACTGTAAATTAAAATATACTTTTAGTACTATGCAAAAGATTAAGCAAGATTTAAAATATTAAAGGCAGCACAGTGGGTTAGTTGTTAGCAGGAGGGTCCCAGGTTCGTATCCCTGGCAGGGCTCTTTCTGTGTGGAGTTTGTGTGTTTTCCCTCCGTGTTCTCCAGTTTCAAAACATGTATGGTAAGTTTTTTTTGCTGATTTAAAATTGCCAATAATACAATAATAGTGTGTGCGATTGGTTGTTTGTCTGTATGTGACCTGGCAACCAGTGACAGCTGAAAGAGGAAACAGCAGTTCCCTGTAAATCTGGTTAGGAATAAGTGGGTATAGACAATGGATATATGGGAAAAATGTCACATATATTAAATATTTGCTGTGACATGTCATTTAAGTAACTTGAGCCAGTAGAGATGGTGACTGGTTTTGCCATGGTATTCCACTAGAGGGCACTATCCAAATCCCTAAAATCCACTGAATCCTTCGACTCATGAATCTTGCACACACTGCTAGATCAGGTCGTTTTACTACCTGCCATAAGTTCAACAGATCCCCTGAATCTCACAGTTCAGATGAATCAGTACCAGTGATTTTGAGTCTCTTATATGACCATGCAGGACGTTTTCTAAACAAATCAGCCAGCTACATGTTCCCACAGTTACTAACAACTACTTAGAACAACTGACTAGTGTCATGAAAGACACATCAAATCCTTAAAGGTGTTTGGAAAAGCATAGAGTACCCTCCTTTAAAAACGGTGCAGACGGAATCTGTTCTTAACACAGGGGGGTCTTAACACAAAATGTTGATTTGATTTAAATATATCTTAGGTTCAAATACCTAATTTTGTTAATTAATTAACTGTTACAGTTTTTTAGAAAGCATTTTTGCTTTATGTCATACCTACCTAAAAATTTTGCACAGTACACTGGAAACTGAGGATACTATTTATTACAGTTTGTTGCTGTGGTTACTTAAGGAACTTTATTTATTTTTTTAACAATGGAAGTGCAATCTATTTTCTTCTAGATTATTATTACACATAATGAGCAAATGTACACGTAATTTTTTCAGCACATAAGACTGAAAAATCACACATAGTCGTCTAAATGTTGACTTTGGAGAAATGTTTGCATTATTACATAAAGAAAAATATTCTTAAATGACAGTTAGTAGGCTGGGCATTATTTGATTATTATAGGTTGAGCTTTATTATTATAGCTTATTCAAGAGATCAATAATGAACATGTATATATGATGTGACTCAGGCTAAAGATTGTTATAAAAAGTGGGATGACACAAGTAGCTTTTACGCCAAGTTGAGCCATCTTGTTGAGATTTGGTATGTCAACATCTCGGTCATAATCCTACCTAAATCCATTAAAGGAGGTAAGAAGCAACTTGTTTCTGTCTGTCGTACAGGGTTCTTTAAAAAGGAAAAAAGGAAAGCTGGAAAAAAGACTACCAGCAACATAGCTAGAAGACATCTGCAACTCTAAAAGTGAGTAAAAGTCATGCTTAGATATTTCTCTGACTGCTATCAACCTTTCTCACATTTTAAATTTTATTTTACCCTTCCTCTTATAGCCAGATTAGCTTATCAAGCTATATCAAGGTGTAATAGTGGGTCAGTTTTCACTTAGCACTTTTTGATAACGCTTCTCAGGTTATGCGGAAGCAAATGATTTCAGTCAATTGAATTCTGTAGTAATAATGTGTATCTGAAAAGCAATATTTCAGCATGGCTTTAAGAGAGTTTACACTAGTTTAATTTGTATTAGGCTTGGAAAAAACTCTAGGAATTGAATTAAAAAACTTATTACAATTATTACCTTTTATATAGCCTGTGCACTGTGTTTTTACATTTACTGATGCTAAACAAAGTTAAAAAAATAAGATAGTACAGTATGTACACAGCATATTTCAACTTTCTTGCCTGAGGGGTTTAAGCTTAGCTGCCTTAACAATTCAGAGCAAATATTTCCTAATAGCATTGAAGTGTGGACAATTTTCTGAGGAAAGATATTTTAACTGCATTCTAAACTTTAACTGAAGCATTATGTACAGTATGTATATATTATGTTTAGGCTAGAATAGTTATATTAGAACAACACATTTTTTTAAGTTTAAAAACATTTATACATATAAAGAATCAACTCAGCTTATGTAATACATTATTCTGTCCTTTTATTCTTTTTGTTGTTCCTTAACTTGATTTTTTTCTTGGTTAATAGCTAAGTATACATTATTTTTATTAGAAGCACAGCAGCATTGCTGATTGTGCAGTTTTGCATGTTTTTTCTGTTTATGTGGGTTTGCACTGACCTCCATAATGTCCCACCCCACCAGTGTCGAAAGCATGCAGGTAGATAGACTGGTGACAGTGAATGTCTACAAGTTGTGAATGTGTGTGAGAAAACATATGTGCATTGTGTTCTGCAAAGGACTGGAGTTTATGTAGGATAAATCCTTTCACCTTACACCCAGTAATCCTTGGGACAGGGTTTGGCTCAAACACGACCATAGACAAAAAAGCAGCAAATTACAGCCGCTAATAAATCAATTTTTATCCCTAGGTAAAGGCTTTTTTTAACTCCTGACAGCGGCTCTGGTTGTAGTTTAGAGAAATACATGAGAATGAATGTTTCAGCAGCATTGTAACACATCATACAGACCTATCATAACCCTAAAAGATTCCTTGGATAATCTTTCACTGCTTCTACTTTTAGCGGTTACATTGTTAAATTGTTTAACCATCATGTTGTAAATGGGTCATTAACTGAGAAATCTAAATTCCATTGATATTTTAATATATACCAGAACATTGTGCTACAGTATAAAAACTTCCTGTAAGTTTTAGAACTCAAAGCGTTGTCTTTACTCTATAAACAGTTTATATTGCAAGCAGTTGGACAAAACTGTATGATGTAAAAGCGTTAAAAAACTGTTCAAACAAAGCAGTGGACATTTTTACCACAGCAACAATTTGCCATGTCAATGCAAACAGCACATTCTGAGGAGAGGGTAAAAAAAAAACCAGGTCAGAAAATAGCTGATTACTTCTAAATTATGATGTGTTTTAATGTAAAAATCTTGCTAGCATTACAAAAGGCCATTAAAAAACAGTACAAAATAAACTGGGTAGGTTACGGCCTGTTCAATAGAAACTATAATATTTGCTGTTTTATAAAATAAATATTTTGATCAAAATAACTAAATGCTTAAAGTTACTTTAAAATGTCGGATTAATAAATTGAAAGCAAAACATACAAACTGTGCATACTAAGTTTATCTTGAAATAATTATAAATTTTAATTTTGGAACCCACATGGAAATAGTGGTGTATACATTACTACACTATAGTGGTGAGTAAAATGTTTTCTTAGACTGGAGAGGTGATTCCACATAGCTGAATTTCCAACAGAGGGCGATGTTCACTATGGTTTCAAGTAAAATACAGCTGAGCCTAAATGTTTTTTAGTTTTATCTTATAAGAAGACTGCTTTTAAGAAATATATATATATATATATATATATATATATATATATATATATATATATATATATATAATATATAAAAATTTAAGATCATATAGGTTTCTGATTTGCTATGTGAACCTCAAAATAGCAAACTTTTTTTATAGAATTAAAATTACAATGATTTTATTGTTAAATTCAAGGAAATACAGTAATTGTGTGGTTAACATATTTTCTATCTGTTCAAGATTTTTCAATATATCCCAGCTTATCAAATCTGCAGCTCTAAAGCCGGTAATTAGCTCTGTCTTTCTGCGTTTTGTCTTAATAAGCATGATTTCCTTTATAACCCATGTAGAAACATGCTGTTGCATTGATCACCTTCGGTTGCAGTTTTGTTCCTCCTTGTATGCAGACATTCATCTTTACATACTCTGGGGATCAGAACACTTTTCTCTGTAGTCCCTGTGGCTTTTCCTGCACTGAGTAGTTTCTATTCAACCAGTTCTTTTCCTGCTGAGCTGATGTGCCTCTTAACATGTTTTATCTTTAAATATTCCACATTTCTGGGCAACTAGCAGCCACTGATGCATTGCTGGAGTTGTTGAGTAGTACTCACTTGACATACAATGCACTGACAGTTGCTGAACCTTATAATTTAGATGCTAATTTGCAGTGCCTTTTGTCTCCACATAATGATCCTTTTTTCTTTACACTTGGGTCCGATCACTTCAATAGTTCATGATATACTGACTGAGAAGCCATAAATATCCATGCTAAAAGACTTGCGCCCATGTAATCTGTATATAAATCTCTTGGAAGGCAAGGATTGGCACCAGCATATGTTCTCTGCCTTAGACTTGACCATCTCAAGGACACTGTGTCTGACTTGGACATCCCCTGCATTGAATGCATGGTGATGCCAATGTTGACATGATGCACTTGGCTGGTAGATTTGAATCCTGGCTCAGAGTAGAATTTGGCCCAAATCCTTCAGTCTAAACAGCTTGCTGGTCACAAAAGGCCCAGGCCCGGCAATGACCAGCAAGCACAACAAGAAGCTTAGAAAACAGCCTGAATCACTCCCTGGAGGAATCAAAAACTTGGCAACAGGCAAAGCTCAGCTAAAATCAATGATACAGGAACTGAGACCATACATGTCTAAGGCTTCTCTAAGGATGCTTCAATATAGCTTAATTTAAAATCAACCTTCTATCCACTGATCATATATATATATATATATATATATATATATATATATATATATATATATATAATATATATATATATATATAATAATAAGCTTCTTTAAAATTGATAATTACCTACTAATTAAAACCACAATTTTTCCAACTTTTGGCTAAGCAGATTCTAGCTAGTTTACTCTATAACATTTTACAGGTGTTTGCAACTGTGGTGGTTCGAATGATTAAGGTACTGAGTCGTTGATTGGAAAACCAGGAAGATCAGGAAGTCCTTAAGCAAGACCCTTAACCCTTTCTGCTCCAAACAAATTTTACTGTGCTGTAGGGTGTATGTGACAAAGACATTTATTTTGAGTCTGTCTGGATGACGCATCACAACCAACAATAGACAAACTCGTTTGCACTGCCACCTGACTGCTGATGCAGATGCCCAAGTAAAGATGTAATACTTTAGCTATTTTGCTGATAGCATTGGAGTAACCTGGACCAGGTAATAAGGGGCTTCTCTTCTAACTTGTTATAAATCGATTGTCATGTGTATTCAATCTTTAACAAATATACAACCAAGTCATGTTTGTGGAATCTGCTTTCTGTGCAATTATCGCTAAATAACTGTGCAGATAGGTCCTAAATAGGAGCAAGTATGTTTAAAAGCACAAACTCATGGCTATAATAACTGTCAGTTTTTAGATTGCAACACCCCATTTTAATGTTTCTACACCTGTAGGGAGACCACCTGCCTCACACAATGTTTTGTCGGGAGATGAAAATGAGGCGTTTAACAGCTAAAACACCATTGGAGAATGACTGAATCTGTTCAGTGAGTCCTGTTGAAAGTGTCACAAGTATACAAATTACACTTCTGCTGCCAGCTGCCAACATTGTGCAGTATTAATGCCTCATTAATCCGCAGGTCTCAACAAAGTTATTGCTCTGTATTTAAAACTTTATTCCATTTTTAGGAAAGAAAACATGGATTATATGGTTAATAAAGTTACTGTTCAGAAATTTTCAATTTAGGAGGGTAAGAGAGTTTATAAATACCTTTTATTTTCGTGGTCAGCATGTTCCAAAAGGTTGGTTTATATCTGTGGACCCTGCCTTTCTTCTGAAATAAAGATGCCTCTCCTAGGGGCAGACATTCACACTCCTGGCCTTTAGTGTATATGATAACAGTCATTAGCAAATGTAGGTCTGCGTTTTTCTAAAAAAGTTTCTAAAATACTCAAAACAGTCTGTCTGGCACCAACAACGATTCCATAGTCATAATCAGGATATCTGAATCTCTATCTGCATCATTTTATAAAGATTTGCCTGTGACCACATGATTGGGTGTTTGTATATTTGCAGGAATTTCGGTACTGGTACAAGTGCAAATGTAAAATGTATATTCTAAATATGGGTATAAATGTACTCTCCTTGCAGTTATTAAGTACATGGTAAATAAATGGTTAAAAAAGCATCAAATTCAAGACAATAAAGTAGCACATGCAAAGTTTTAATAATTATAAGGCCCAATTAAAATAAAAGCAGTTTCCTGCCAAAAACTTCAAAAGCCAGATGTTAAGACCGCAGATAGTAAAGACAGATAACTGTCAATTTTAAGTGATTAAAAGAAACTAAGATGATAAAAATGTCTTTGCCTTTTGTAAACGGAGAAGGGTTAGAAAGGACTAGCAAGGAATTTGTTGCCTGTGTGGAGTGGGTGTTGTTGAGCAATGATTCTCCATTCATGTTTGGCCTTGAAGAGGAGACTTTCAGCAGTCCCACTCTGATTGTAAAGTCCAGCCAGCCACCTTCTCAGCTTTTGAGGGAACAGTTACAGGCCCACTGTAGACACAGAGCCTGAGCCTGCCTGTTCAAACTGGTAGCAGCGTCCTTTCTGGAGGAAAACTTGGTGGCGTATCGGGACATAAAGGAAATTCCTGTTCCTGCTGCTGCTAAAGTAAGGGTAAATATTCTTTGACTTTTAAAGAATTTATTGATGAATCTCTTATGTTTCTTTTGTTTTCTCTGGACTTGCTTAATGCTGAGCTCCCTGACTCGCTTGTGTTAATTTGGATCCCTCAAACCTTCCACAAACAATTAAACCAGATGTGTTTTAAACTTATACTTTTCATTGTAATGTCATGTACATGGTGATGTGTGTAAATTTTTAACTAAGCAGTATTCCAAGCAGTGTGACTGAAAACCGCCAGAAGAATAGGACAAACAGAATGCTCATATTTTGTTGCATAATTTTTACATCTAGTTGATTAGTATTGTTTGTATAGTAAGTGAAGGTACATGCATATTATGGTTAATTTGAAATCTTGAGATTTTTTACTCTCAGAACACCATACACACAAAAAAGTGATGTCACTTGATAAGGTGTGAAGCACTGAAAAGTGCGCTCTCTTTGAGAAAATATTTTGATTTAACAAATTCCCACACCAAGATTTATTTTTAAACTCTCATAATTGTTACCACGATTTCAAAAGGAAATTGTTTCCAGGTTAAGTATGTAACCATGGTTCCCCGAGGTAATGAGACGCTGTGTCAAAACACTTTGGGAATGGACTTTTATAACCTTTGACCTTAAGCATGTGTGTAATTCGATCAATCAGAGAGCATTAGGTTACAGGTGAGTAATGTCATTATCCAAGAGGTAACATTATATAAACACAGGGTTAGGGTTAGGGCCATCAGGGCCACTGGGGTATGGCACGTCACAGGCATCTTGTTCCCTTGGGGAACCAAGTTTACGTACATTACCTGAAGACCGACCTGACAAGACCTGAAGTGGCCGACCATACTTCTGGTAGAGTGGGTATCAAAGTTGGTACTTTAGATACGTATCCTGGCCTTGGGTGGAAGAAGGCTTTCACCATGCCAGGTGCAAAATATGGACAGTGGACAGTGCTTGGATGTCACCTGCCGGCAGGTGGTGCCGGGAGACCTAAACAAGTTTACATTCACTCCATCGCTTCTGTGTGGAGGCTCCATTTCTCAGGCCTCAGCCCCTTGTTCAGCGATCATGACCGCAGACCCCTGTGCGCAGTAGCACGTACATAGTACTTTTGCATTTACATCTCCAGGCAATTATTGTCATGAGAAATGAGCATCGTCCCACTAGCCTGGGTGTGGCTGTCGCATATGACTGCCCCCCAGCCTGTGATCTGGCATCTGTCATTATAGTTGCATTATGTGGCAGACTGCCTGCAACTCCATACCTTGCACCAGAAACTGAGGGTCCCTTCATATATCTAAGACCCGAAGACATTGTAGCAAGACCTTGACCTTCAAAAAAAACCCTCTGGTTTTCAGCCACCCCTGCAGTGCTCTCATATGCAGCAGGCCAAAAAGCCTCACATTGGATGTTGCAGCCATGAGGCCCTATAGCCTCTGAAAGTGTCTGGCAGTTAGTGACTGCCCCTCACTGAACACCCTGACTGTTGCTAATACTGCTTCTATACGGCCATGAGTAAGCCTGACCTGCATTGCTAGGTCTGGGCTGGGAAGAGAACACTCATGGTTCACTCTTTTTGAGTGAGAACACCATTTCGATGGCAAACTGCCTGTTGTTGCCAGTCACCTATATAGTTTAGTACACAGATGCCCTGGAGTCTCATAGGAGCCAGTGCTGCATCCATGCCTTTTCTGAACATACAAGTTCAGAGGGAGGGGCTGAAAGGAGAACCCAATATTAGAAATGCTTTGCCCCTGAAAGTAAGCAAACTGTATAAACTTCCTGTGTTGTGGAAGGATGGATATGTGGAGGCGTCCTCAAGGTCTTTGCTGACAAACTATTCCTTGGATCTGATTTGTGATGCAACCTTCTTTACAGTCAGCATTTTGAACCTTCTTTGGAACTATGAAATGAAGTATAGCCGCCGATTGTTTCTTTGCCAAATGGAACCTACATTACTGACTGCACTGAGTTGCCGAAGAGATGAACGGGGCGTCCAGGACAAAGGCTCTGTTCCTGAGGTTGAATTCTGGCCCTCAAGAACCACTCGTCCAGCCTACTACGTGGACCCTACTATTTTTTTGTTCTCACATGACTAGTCTCTTTTTAACTCCTCAAAGGAGGAGAGTTGTGGTTGGGCCTCTCCCTGGAGGACTTGCAGTTGGGGAGCGAGATAAGGCCAGGCTCGTCTCGTGCTCCACCGCTTAATCTGCCTAGGAGCCTCGGTGCATCAGCCTGCACTGCGCCTCGGAAACATTGGGCCCTGAGCCACAGGGACTCTGTGTCTGACCCTCCTTATTAAAGAGGGCTAGACGCAAGCACATCTGAAATTTTTCACAATGCTCACAGTTAGCGCTCTCAAGTGCTTGACTGCTCATGCTGCAGCCCCAGGCAGCTAACACACTGCAAAAGTGTGTGTCTATGCCTGATATGAATCTGCCTAAAGCCCTGTTTATTCGTATACCTTTTAAAAATCTTTTTTGGCATATCTATTTTTCTGTTCAGTCTCTTACTCACATGAAGAAAAAGAGCTTACAGAGGTGTTACTTTCTGGGTGATGTCACCTGCCTGTGACATAACTCTCTCGGATTCGTTGGAGTACACACATGCTTCAGGTCGAAGGTTATAAACCGCGTTCCCAAAGCTTTTTGATGTAGCTTGAGTTTTGGAAGGGTTATCAGTGATCACAAACACTCGCATATATGCTCTTAGCATTTATGTGAGCAAGTAGACTTTATGTTTAAAAAGGTTGAAAAAAACCTTTGTTACCCAGGTTATTTCTACACATGACTTATTTGTCTGTAAATCAGTTGATAAACAATACTAGAAAAATAATCTGTTTTTTTTTTTTTATTAAAAGTTAAAAAGAATGTTGGTAAGTACACTGTAAGTGTTTGCTAAGCATGGACTTAATAAATTAAAAACTTTATAAATAAGATACTGGAAAGAGCTTTCCTGTTTTTTTCTTTACTTTCTGAAATGCCAAATGTATGAAATTCAACTTATCCAAATATAGAATGTAACACCCAAATTATCTCCAATTATAGTATATAGGGTCACTCATATAGGATATAAATTAGAAGTGCTGCAAGAAGTGGGAGGTGGTGGCTCAGTGGTTAGGGTGTTGGATGTGGATTGGGGATGCATTTCCAAGGACCACTGTGGGGCCTCTGAACAAGAACCCTTAACATTCAACTGCTCATTTTAATAAATAGACTCTCTCTGGCTCTGGGTGTCTGACAACTGTCAAAAATGTAAAGATGTTCCTATAGAACAGGACAGACGTGAGGGTGTCTAGATTTCTTACATTTTCCTCTTAAAATTGTAAAACATCCAAATCTAAATTTAAATGATACCTAATGGTTTGCTATTTTTCAGCAAAATACAACATCGACAGCTCCAGCAGCTGTGTTATGTTATGTTATGTTGTGGGTATTGGAAGTGTTTTCTCCAAACAGCTTTGTTCCCAAAAGGTTTGCAAAGTCGTGATCCATTGCTGGTATCAAGCATGCAGACAAAATGGCATAGACTGATCTGAAATGAAATGCAGGGACCCAGGAAATAAGGGTGAAGCTGAAAAAAAGTTAGCAAGAATGAAAATCACCAAAATCTCTATATTTAAAAAATACAGCTTTCATGTTTTTGCTAAAAAAAATGTTTAAAAACAAGATGTTTAGCACCATGTTTGGCAAAGGAACATTTAAAGAATATTAATTGTTTTTATAATTCTGATACATTGGGATTTAATATAAGGTAAAATTAGTTGATAAAAGATAACAAAAATGTTATATATATTTAATCTAGACCATTTTTGACTGATTTTCCTGCTATTAAATTCAACTGTATTAGAATGTATCAGAATGTCTGTATTATTTTATATTCCAGTGTATCAGGAAATACAATTGGTCCGTGCTTCTTTTATTGTTTTAATTGTTTTAACATAGAAGCAAGTTGCACTTTTATGCTGACACCTTAGTAGTAACGGACTCACAGACAATTCACTATTTATTTGTAAAATTTATTTAAGAAATATGTAGTATAAGAGAGCTCTTATATTTTGCCTAAATTTAAAGTGTGTAAGATGCTAAAGCTATTGGTCTGTATTCCAAAAAGGTATGCAAGCAATATTTTAAGCATTAATAAAGCTCACAAGGCACTATCTAACATCTATTTAACATCTTAATGTACATTTGCCATATAAAGCCAGGTGTAAATACGTGATGAGCATATTGTGCATTATCTAAGGGTATATACATTTAAATGTGATTACTTGTGGTGCTGTTATCATCTGCAAAATGTTTATTTCATGAGTATTTACCAACCCGTATCTTCTAGTAGGACTGACCTGGCAGTGGTCTATGGAATTAAAGTTAGACCCCAAAATCTGTAGGGGTATAAACAAAAGCTTGGCAGATGATTGTGTGTTTGTGTTTTTCTGTACCAGCGGGGTTAGAACTAAGCCGTCCTAAAGCTATGTTCTGAGTTTGTTTTTAAACACTACACTCGAGCCTATGTCAAAGATACTTGTTTTATTGCAGACTTGAAAAAACACTTTGTAACAAATACGGTAAGCCTCTGATAGTTCCAGTGCCTTATGTTAACCTGGTTAAAGATTTGGGGATAACAGAAGCCACAGTTTAAAAGATTGAAGGGCTTATAGCCTTATGTGAGTGAAAAGTCTGCAGTCACAGGCTGTCAGACAGTCATTGCCATCGTCTGCAAAAATAAAGAGTTATTAAAAAACACCAGACTGAATATAATTATATACTAGAATAGAATCAGTGGGTTGTTTTGCACACATGAGCAGGTGGAATTCTTTGCTGTGGCGCAGATGGGTTTGAGTGGCGAGGTTCTCATAACAGTGTTCTCGCAAATTAAGCCGTTTGTATCAATGTTGCATAATAAAGGTGCATCACAAATTAATAGTAACCCTGTAGCGTTTAAGCACTAACCTGAACCAGCAACACACATCTTAAAAGTGCATGTTCCTGTTATTTTTCTTCCAATACAAATCCATCTGGATACAAGAAATTCTCACATGCACAATCAAACAATGCATGTATATCTATTCTAGATTGTTATTTAATTCTTATTTAGTTTTATTTTCTATTGACTTATACGGGTAGATGTACAGCAGACTTCATTGAATAAGCATTCGATAGACAGCATTGAAACGGCAACACTCAAAAAGATGCTACGAGGAAAAAAAAACATCATTTTCTATTCAATACTGAATGAGTTAAATGTCATTTGACAATAAACAGATCAATAGGGCAGGTATTTTTTAAATTAACAGCAAAAGCTTTTTGCTGTTAGATTATCCACTGGGGTAAAAAGAAAGATAGATATTAAACTGTACTTTTTTGTTGCTAGTGAGGATCTTTTTTTCTATATACCTTTAAAGCTTAAAAAAGTGATTTTCAGCACAGCATACTAACTAACAAAATGTGTACCGTTTATGGTATTACCCAGACACAGTGATAATAAAGGGCAGACCTTTTGGAAATATTATGTTTAAATTGAACTGTTTGAAGAAGACAAGTGGATCATTAAAACAGAAACAAATATCACTTGCATAACATAACATTTTTAGCTATACTTTAATATAGATTTGATCTATTCCAATATTGAATACACAACATTATAGATTACTATATTAAGCAGATATTACGATTAGCTGCAGAACAATAACATCCTGCTTGTGCTTCATGCGTTATTTGTAAAAATTAAAACTGCTGCTCTACTACGCTGTAATCAATGGTTATTGCTTAATTTCTTTTAGCAGAAAATGGTGTTACACAGCGGCAGTCACATACTGATCTTATACTGATATCTCTCCGATTAATTAAGTGTGTTAATTGTGATTGTGACAGATGAAGACAGCATGGTTGGCTTCCCCCAAGCTCTCTCTCCTCCACACCTCTGTTCATCACTAGGAGATCAGCTTTTCAAACTCCACCAAAGCTGCAGCTGACTAATTACCTGTCATTAAGGTTGAAACTGCTTTAAACACACTCCACGTAGACACACACTCAGCTAGAAATATGTGTACATGACCGGCCTCATTTTGTGTTTTGGTTTTTGCTTCATGAATATCTGATGTAGTGTATTCAAGATGCGCAATGCAGATTTGCATCAGCCTAGTCATAATTATATTAGTTGAATTAGACAGAGTGGAATAGATGAAAGCAGGTTTATCCCATTCATTTAGGCTGGGAAATCAAACATGGCTGCCATAGGCTGTTGTGTAGTAATTACTGTCAAACATGAGGCATGTCCGTGGTGACAAAGTTAGTCTGTAGCATACAAGCATAAGACATACTGCCATCTGCTTGTCTGGAAAAGACGATGTCAACATGCCTCCATGAACAACATCCTCATTTAGTTTATTTAATTACTTATTTGTAGCTGCTTATTGGCTTCCAGAAAAGCATACATACAAGTAAATCTAATATTACAAAACTACTATACATGTGTAGATTAGCTTTTATTCTAAACATTTAAACCTTATTTCTTGCTTAACATTAATATAATAAAATATATTCCCTGAAGTATAACAAGCACATTTAATTGCATTAATTATATATAATTTCTAATATTTTTTGTTTTTAACTTTAGTGGTCTTTCAAATAAAAGCCATTCGTTTGATTTTTTATCAGTGAAATAATTATTTTAGGATCAAATACAGAAACCTTCACCAAATATATGGATTCTGTGAAAATGTTGTTGGTTTGATTAAATTGATATTTCTCCTCTGCCTCTTTTTTACAGTCTTTAAGTATTTCTGCTTAAATGTAAGTAATTTAGCAAGGAATTGCAAAATCAAATCAAAATTAAATAACTTGTGCCCATTCCTTATCACTTTTTATGTTCAGTTTTGTGTGTGTGTAAATGTGTACTCTATGTCTTTTTCTTTAACTTTGCGTTAGTGCATATATTAGTCTATTTATATGAATTTCTGTGTACCTGGAATGGCGCAGTGAGGCATGCCACAGGGTGTGAGATTGCTGTGCCACCTATGCGCCCTCCTCTGACTGCTGACTGGCCACTGGAACAGGGGCCCCTTATGTGCTGACAGTGATTTATAGGTAATTTAAAAAGTCATTCTTTTCTAAGCAGCTGGCTGCTGAGTGGGCATCCATCTGTGGCTTGTTCCCCCACAGTTAGGGGGGAAAAAACTAATTTAAATTTACCTTACAGATTAAGGCAAATCAGGCCTGCAATAAATTGGCTGCATCCTTCCAATGTTCCATCCTTGTACGTCAACAAACAACCCCTTCATCTGCCCTCTGGTCTTTTACCTTTACAGTGTGAAGTCAAGAAAATTTCTGCCCAATAATCCAAAACTTTTACTGAACGGTTAATAAGGTCCTATGCTTGTTGAACATCTCTTTCAAAGTTATTACCCCTTTTTGTTTTTATAATCGTTTTCACTATCCTTGGAAGGTTTTTGGTACATTTAGGACAAAACCACCAAAGCATTAGCGGAGTCTGGAAATGACTAAGGAGGCCTGGAGTTCAGTCAGTGTGCCAGTTTGTCCGGAAGTGTTTTCATTGTGTTGAAGGTCAGGTCTCTTTGCAAGCCACTCATGTTTTCTGACTTGTTTAACCATGTCTTTATGGACCATGTTTTGTTCACAGGGGTAGTATCACACTAACCCCAGGTTGTTATAATGCTACAGCATAAAAAGAACTGTGTACTTAAGACCTAGCCCTTGTTGATGAAGCACATACGATGGGGTATTTAAGTTTCGAGACATGTCAACAATGGAGACTGCCAGCTGTTGGTGTGTCTCAAAACTTTTGGAAACCCCCTTGTATGGGTGTAATGGTCAGGTGTTCAAATGCATATAATATAGTAGGACTGTTTTAACCTAGCTAAAATAAAAATTGATTTAGACTACAGAATGTGTTATGGATTTTTGAAATACATAAATGAATAATAAATATACAGCTTGATAGACAGTTCTAGTTAGACACGTAATTTTTTTTGTTTTGCAGCATTATACATTAATTAAGCAGATTTATTACTTATCATTATATGCTTATATTCTTTGAAGATGGTCTGTGAAATACTTATAAAATACTATTCAGGCCAGTTAAATTTTTCAATCCAGTTGTTTTTTTTTCTTTTTGCTATACTGTATGTCACTCCATACTCTATGGGAAGAAGAAGGGACATGAAGAAGGGTTTTGTTTCTAGCTTAATTAAGTGATTGGTGTAGAATCATTGGTTTGTAAGTTCCTTGATTTGACCTCAAGGTGTTCATCATGGATTAGAGTCCAATTGTTAATGGCGCAGCTGCACAGCATCCAGATTCTGCCAAGCGTGTATCACCTGCCTGTTGAGTGTGAGCAGAGAGTGCCAGTGTTTATTAATAGAGAGGTAGAGGTGCCAGTTCCTAACTAGTTTCAAACAGCTATCTGGGTTTGGGATAACGACAGCAGCCAATTAGCAGTGTGGACACGACTCAGCAGGCGGGGGCCATGCAAACAGGTGGGATTCCCTGTTGCCTGCCAGCTGATTGCAGACCAGACGGCCTCTAATCAGCCAGGAGTGACAGGGCTCCTGAAAGCAATTCTCATGCAGTAATCCTCCCCTCTGAGGACAGCGTGGGAGATAAGTTGGCCGGGTTAATGCACCATGGTCTCTTCTGCAGCCAGTGACAGGGCCCTGACAGCCAGACACAGCCACCGTCACTTGTTTATGCTAATTGTGTGTCACGACTGGGCAGATAGAGATGTCGTGGGTGCGAAAGAGAGCTGGGTACACACAGACTCTAGGACCTGCAAAGCCTTGACCTATAAATGGACAAGTTAATCGCACCTATAAAATTAGACGCATCATCATTGTCAGCAAAAATTACTTTTTAATCCCAAGAATTGTAATTGAATTACTATTATGATTTAATAAACTTGTAATTATCACATCTAAGATCATATATGATTTTTTTAATCTATAATACATAATAATTATCAATTTATACATCCCAGAAGGTATTAAACATAAATGTGGGGGGTTTGGAAGTAATTCTGAATAAGAAGCTAACCAGAAACACAGAGAGTCTATTTTACACTCATACATACATTTTAAAATAGACCTGTACTTAAACATCTGTTTAAGAAACTCTTTTTCTGTTTTTATTTTCTCTGAAGGTACAGAAAACAGACAGTGTAAAAAAGATTTCACCACTTCACTGGTGATGGAATAAAAAACCATTAAAAATGATTGAAGTAAGAAATCATTTTTAAGATTTTCTAAAATCTTTTCATTTTCTAGATAAACCTTTACCTTACTGTTTGTAACAAGAAAAATGAATCTGAATCCAGAAGCAGAAACTATTTTGCTGGGTTTGCATGTTGTTATATATATTTTAAGTGATTATTAATGTGTATTTAGGTGCTAAATAGCTAATCCTTGTCCTTTAGTGCTTGTTCTTTAGGCACATCAACTTCTCCATAGGGAGATAGGTAGAAGGTTATTACTTATATTTCAGCACACAGGGAGGAGTTGAAGAGGTTGGGAGCCATGAATCAAGGGCGAGCAGCCATCACACAGAGATTGATGAAATGCCAACGCATGGTTAAGTCTGATTTCATTTACAACCACAATTTTACTGGCGGTATGTGCATGGATGCACGTGAGCTGAGGGGACAAACAACATACCCCAGGGCTGTGATTTAATAAAACAAATACTTGTAATAAATAATGGCACAGTGAGTTTGATGGAATGCTGGTGGTACTGCCTTGATTGTTGATGCAAAAAAGCTCATCCTCATCCTCACACCTGCATCTGAGGTCAAATCCTCTTTTCTACATGTTTATGGCCTGCAGAGGTGCATGGAATAATTGCTATCAATTTGTCTCAGGTATTAATGCATTAGAAAGAGGCAGAGTGCATCATCTGTCAAAGAAATGCAAATGCAATCATGGGAAGATGTCTGAAAAAGCGTTTCAAATCATCATGCCTTGTTAAATCATAGTATGTCTACATGGATCACTAGACAGTGTTGATGTGAATTTAGTATGTAATAGAAGTGAAAAAAATGTATAAGATGATTTCAGCTGCATGTAAATCAGTAAGGATGTGATGGGTAATGTTGAGTTTTGGAATTCTTATTTGTATGGTTTATAAAATTTAACAGTTAGGCTCGAATATTTTAATATATTTTATGTAAAATATATTATGTGAGCAAAATATAATCTAAAAACAGTTTGGTGTCCAAAGCAGAACAATATTATATACTATTTATTATATTGTACTGTACACAATTACTGTTATAAGTATACATAAGTATAATTACTGGGGACACAATAATTGTACACACATCACAAAGATCACTTTTACTAAAGTTAAATAATTTTTTTATTTAATTTTTGTTCATTTTTTCATGACATTTAGGCATATGGTCAAGCTCACTATTGTAAGTATCTAGGAGGTCACTAACTTCCCTAAAAGATAAATCTTAATAAAAATTGTAATAAACATTTTATTATAAATAAGATTATACTATAGAATATAATGTATAGAATTAAAGGTTTATTAAATGATGACTAAATACTATTGCCACATCTCTATCTACTTTTCTACCATTGTAAATAGAATAATTAACCCTATTTCAATTATTTTACATCACGCAATGGATGTGCAAATCAATGCTCAACAAATCAGTATTTAATGTTTAATGGGATACAACAGAAAAGATATATTTTTATAGTAAATAGAGCTTATTTATTTGTTATTGTAAATGAAGTTTGTCAGAATGGTTCATAATTCTTTATCTGTAGCTAATCAAATGCCTGTGATTGCTACAAATTCTTTGGTAAACTGTATGTCGGTACAGGTTGAATAATTTCAGAAGACTTTAGAAGGGAGTTATGTGATAGCCTTTGCTACTTTGTGTATACTACACCATTTAACTTCCCCAGGGTCCTCCATCCAAAGGTGTGCATGATCCACTCTAGCCTTCTGCTCTAATTTTATAATAACGATATTTGCCCATGACACCGTCTGCTTGCACAGTGTAATTACTTACATTTTATATGATGTCCATTATTGAAATTTGATGCTGATAGAAGTGCTCTATAAGAGGTGGTTATTATCGCAGCTCACTTTTTGCCTCACTGTCATTATTATTTTATACTCTGTGGACTGGCAAGCTTTATGGCCATGCTGAGGAGTCAGTGTGCTCAGAGGGTCTTATTGTTTGAGGAGTTTAATTACATGTGTTTGGATGACCACTATATTTTTATAGGAACATAAATGATGGACATTTGTCTGGCAACACATATATAACAATATTATTTATAATAACAGTCAGTGCAACTTTTTGGCTGTATAAACCTTTTAAAATCTTTTGACTAAAATTTTAAGTGGACTTTTTATTCTGTGGCATATAAACATTGTAAAATTGGATTTCTTACACAAAATATGATTTAATAAGTGATTCTAACTAACATTACCCTTTTTTTTAAAAATGCTTTTGAACCTATTACAATTTATGTTCCATGAGATCCCAATACAAAACAAACACGTCATGAACAAACATTCATTCTAAACATCTGCACAATTTTATATCCATTTAACACAAAACTAAATACAGCACTGAGCTGAACAGCAAACTGACGACCTGCATTTATACAAAAATCTGGACACGTCAGTAAAGTTTTTTGACACCTGATTAAAGTGTATTTATTATATTCCCAACTTGCCTTAGTCAGTACTAAGGTCTATGATGCAAAATGTGGGGTCTAAAAATATTTAATAAAATACACCAGGAATATAACAAAAAAAAAGAAACACAGCACATGTCCTTAGTGCAGTAAAGTACTAAATATAACTATAGAGGCTTTGATGAGTTTGTGGTAGCTAAGAGGCACATAATACGCTGTTATTTTTAAAATTCCCAGGAGAAGACCCTGTAGATCAAAAGGCCCTGTCTATGACTTGCTATGTTTAGACATTTTTATCACATTTTCATGTGTTTGGTTGTTTACAGACAAAGACTATGCAGTTATTTTCCCCTGCTTTTTGAAGAATTAATACTATAAATAAGTTAACTGGTTTTACTGAAACCACCGTGGATTAACCTTATAGAAATCCTGTCATATAACATTGCATGTACCTTTGCACTATTACAGGTTCATAAATTAACTGCAGCTATAGTGTACATTCTGGAAGTGGAAAAAAAGGACTTAACATTTATACTTAAATACAAGTATGGTAACATTGCTAAAATTATACTCAGTTACAAGTAAAAGGATTGGCAGTAAAAATCATTCAGTACAAAAGTATAAAGTACTCTTCTCAAAATCTGCTGACCGACATCAACTGACCTACAAAAATTGGCAAACAGCAGCTGGGGTGAAGGGAACTGTATGGACAGGTCGAAACACATCTAAACAAAGCTATAAATAAAGACCCGGAGCTATATTTCTTTGCCTTACAACAGGTTATCAATTAGGTAAAAGTATAACAGTTGATTGTCTTCAAAAACATTTATTTTTTTGTTTGGTATTCTAGTACTGTTACTAATCTAGCCATGGGGTCACAGTCCAGTGACTTCTGTGCCAGTCTCAAGCCCGGATAAATAGAAAGAATTGCATCAGGAGGGGCGTCCGGCGTAAAACATCGACAAATCTAAATATACAAATATTTAGTTCTATAAATTACACACTGGATCGTTTGCCTGGGTTAACAATGACCACCACCAGCACCGTTGACCTACAGGGTGCCAGCAGAAAACAGGCAACTGTTGGTTAATGGTGGAGAGGTGATGAACATGTTTATATGGTGATTTAATGAAAGGGAAAGGTAGAGAGCTGGCTACCAGGTGAAAATGTAGCAAGGTAGGTATGAGTAATTCTGAAGGAGGAATTTGTGAGTAATGGTCTGGAGAGTGTCAGACAGGGTGATGAGCTTGAAGTTGGAGTTGGAGAGAAAGAAAGATTCTGGATTAAGTTGGATGTGGTGATTGTAGCATTTCCAGAGGTGAGAGCATGGTGATTGTAGCAGACTTTAATGGAGATGTTGGTGAAGGAACAGGGTTGACGAGGAGGTGATGTGCAGATATGGCTTCAAGGAAAGGAACCTAGAAGGACACATGGTAGTAGACTTTGTTAAAAGGATGCAAATGTATGTGTTAAGTACTTCCACTTTATCTATACCATTTTTTTTAAAAACAAACAAAAAAATGGTATAGATAAAGTGGAAAAGAAGTTGATCCTGACTAAACACCATTAATGTATTTAAATGTCTAGGAGAGATATCAGTGTAATTTTTGCCTGAATGGTTTAACAGGATTTTGGAGTATAAGAAGGAGCCAGGGGAATAAAGAAGTGTACCAGTGCTGGTTTTTAACAAAAGGGTTAAAGGGTTAAAATTGATGAATCATACAGTAAAGGTATGAGAAAGAGTAGTGAAAGCTAATGTTAAGAAAGGAATTGGTAATGTGTAAGCAGCAGTTTGGATTTATACCCTTAAAAAACACTTTAGATGCAATTTTTGCTCTGAGAATGTTGAATGGAGAAATATGATGGTGGTCAGAGGTATTGGTGTTGTGTCTTTGCAGACATGGAGAAAGTATATGACAAGGTGCCAAGAGAAGAGCTGTGGTGATGTATGAGGAAGTCAGGAGTGTGGGTTGATGCTTGGTGCAGAATGTGTGTTGATGCTTGGTGCATAATACGTTGGAGAAATGCATGACTCTTGTAAGGTGTGCAGTAGGTCAGACAAAAGATTTTAATGCAGAGATGGGACTGCATCAGGGATCAACTGTGAGTCCCCTCTTGTTTGCTATGGTGATGGACCGGTTGACAGAGGAGGTCACACATAAATCTCCTTAGACAATGATGTTTGCAGATGACATTGATTTGTAGCAGGTGGAGGTTTGCTTTGGAGAGAAAAAGAATAAAAATCAGTCATAGCTATATAGAATACAAGTGTGTAAATAAACGGGAGGGAAGTGGAACAGTGAGATTACAGATTAAAGAAGTGTATGTACTCGATGTCAACAGAAAGTTACCGTGGAATAAAGGTGAAGAAGTGAGTGTAGGCAGGTTAAAATTGGTGGAGGAAACATTGTAAAAGTCTGGTGAAGGGCACCTAACATGATTAAAAATTAGGGTTATTCCAACAACCATTAATTTACAAACTCTTCCTAAGTTAAAACATTATTATGTTGTTTGAAAATTAATATAAACTTGTTTTCTTTGCATTATTTAAATTTTAAAAGCACTACATCATTTTGGGTCAATTAAGTTGTCATTTTCTGCAAATAAATGCTAGAAATAACATGTTTATTTACATATTTAAAACATAAAAATGTTGGCAGTACATTATAAAAAAAACCCTAATTCTCTGTTGGTTTTTCTTAGAGTTATAGAATTTAAATGTGACACAAATAAAGTTATATAGTTTTTTTTAAATAAAAATCTGTGTAATTTGAAATTACAGCAGATGGCAAACAAGGCTACAGTGCATTATTATGCTGTTGTCTTTGCAGCAGGTGCTTTGTTTTTCAATCCAAATATCAGGGTGTTCGTTGGTCCAGTATATTTATTGGCTCACAAAATGCTGCTCAATGATTTAAATATTGAAACTAAATACAAAGTGGATTACTGAGATTAATTTGTACAAGTAAGATTATAAACTTAAAAGTATTTATAAAAATCCATATACCAAGATTTACCAAAGTACAGTATCTAAGCTAACATGAATATTTGTAATTCATCACTTTCACACCTGGTGCTTTATCTTAAGTCAGGCTTCCACTGTGTGATTTTTGGTTACGATTTGGTTGTCTAACACAATTGAATAAATCTTAAATGATTCCTATAATCTTACGATAAAATCTATAGTCTTTAATCTGTAGTTTGTTCGGTAACAGCTGATTAATGGCTGTTTGCTATCAGTTTTATCCTTCAATGATTATCTGGCAGTGTCAATCTCCTACGACTAACATCAACCCAAGAATCGATAGGAGCGCCGAAGCTGCTTTAAGCAAAATTAACACTACCGATTTTCAAGACTACTGCTAGATACTGTTTAGCAAGAGAATGCGATGCGTGAATGTGTCACGAATTGCTTCCCTTGTACGTCCGTTTTTGATGCGGCTTGTATATCATACATTCTGAAATTATGACAACTGAGCTCTTACAGTTTGACATGGAGATCATATTTGTACAGTCTGACAAGCAACAATTGAAAAATACTATTAAAAGTCTTTGCGTTTTCTAATGCAAAACAAGAATAAACTTACATCCCATTCCATCCCATTCCATCACATGAATGTATTGTGTATATTATACCTTTTTCCATCAAATAAATAAAAAACTGAATAAGACCATAGCTCTGTTTTTGTTTGTAAAGAGATATTTCTGTTCATGGTGTATAAAGGCCTTAACTCCGCAAGTTTAAAATGTAAGCTAATAGCCCTGGGGATGTTTGTAATAATTGTTGGCGGTTTGATGCTCTGTAATCTCTGATCATCAACAACAATGTTTTTTCTTACAATGCCTGCAGAAGTCTTAAAAAAGTCTTGTCATTCTAAAGCTCTGCTCACATGTGGTGTGTAATCTGATGCTGCATTGACATAGCGCTTAAAGGCATAAAAAACACACTTTATTCGTATGCTGCTGTTTTTTTTTTTTTTATCTAAGCTCTAATGGCATCACAGACATTTTGTGTAGGAGGGGATAACTTGATGAAATGGATACAGAAGGATATAATGACAATGTGCATAAAAAATGTTTGGAAGCTAGAAATTTGAAAATGTGCAAAAAAAGTTTGTCACAGTTAATGTTACTATACAATCATTGTTAAAGTGTAAAAAAACTCTGTGGTTGTAGCAATGTATTCACGCCAGCTATGTACAAATAAACAATTAAACAGTCAAATAACCAATGATCCAAACATCATAATTACCAGGTAACTGTATAAAGCTAGCCTGTTTAAGCTAGCTAACTTTATTACCATAACTGGCACAATTTATTGGAGGGTTACAAAAACTTTGTTAGAGCAGCCACTAATAAAATATTAATATTATATTCTGATCTGATTCTCATTTATTTTAAATAGCGGATTTTTCCCACACATAGCTGGATGAATGATGATGGTCAAAAAAGAAAAGAGAAGTGGAAGAGAGAGAGAGAAAGAGAGAGAGAGAGAGAGACGGGAGGGTAGTAAAGACAGTAGAAAGTGATGGACCAGAGTAGGCAAATGAACAGTCAGGTTCTAAGGATTCTGATCGTATCACCTTAGAACCTGATATCCACTTAAAGTAAATCAAACAGTGCTGTTCAACAGAGACAGTCAGTCTGTCGTGTCTTGACTGGGGAGTCTTAACTGAAAAAAAGGAAAGACTTTAATCCAGTAGTCTGATACGCATAAATCTTTAAAACTTTTAGCGCTGACTATAAAGTCCAATCTGATGTGTTAGTAATGAAAATTCCTACTACAATTAATCATAAAAATTATACTCATTAAATAAATAAAACAAGAGTAATATTTGGTTAATTGCCGTTCACATTTTACCTGTATCAGATGTACGAAACATCCATGTGAGATTTGTTATAATAATGCCAGGCACGAACACATGGAGCTCAGGTCATGTTTACACTCTGCTTTGGCTTCATGCCTTGAATTTCATGGCAGCTGTATAAAAGTTGGCCATGATAAAGAATTCATGGATTAAGAACAGAAACGAGAGATGCAATCCAACCAATTGGTTGTAAATCTGGCCCATTTTGTGGTTGGGGGGGCACTTCATAAACTTTATTTAAAAAGTATTGGGACAGTATACATCCATGTATTAAAAAAAAAATCATATCCAGATTTTGCCTCAATCTTCCTCGTAATATCCTCCACAATAATACATCCAAAAATTAGTGTGCGAAAATTCTTATTCAACCACAAAGTATTAGTGAGATCAGGTGTTAATTTTGGGCAAGCAGATGTGTGGTGCATTCTAGTTTAGTCCAAGGGTGTTCAATGGGGTTCCTCACTATGTTTTCATGAATCTCAGGGGCTTTGTGCACAAGGACATGCTGGAACAAGCTTTTGGATGATATAAAGGGAAATATAAATACTACAGCATATAGAGATGTGTGTGTTTGGCCATATAGTGTATATAGAATGTTTAGTATGCCTATTTACATTTACAGATGAAGAATTGCTGCTTGTTTAGTATCAGGAAACCTAAATACAGATATATACAGTACATTATTTACAGAGCATCTAAATAAGACTAAATGAAATTATTTTGTATCTTTTACTTTAGTGCTTTCAAAAAGTTAAAAAAAGGAAAAATACTGGTTTACTCCACACCCACATTCAAACCTAAATAGCCCCAAATAAATAGATTAGTTTATTTTGAGGCAGAGATCCCAAAATATAAGTACAAAGCAGACACAGATCGAATGTATCTAGGATCAAATCAGTTTTGGGCTATGCAAAATAAAGTAAAAACTGCAGAATGTTTAAACATTTAGAATGAAACCCCAAAAAAAGGATGTGTATGAAATTAAATATCTCTGCCCCGGAGGCTTGTGTCGAGCTTAGACTCAGATAAAAATGGCAAATGGTTTTAAAGCCAATCTCAGATTTTATGAGTTGTTAGAGCTTTTTCTGTTTTTCCTCATTTTTTTCATACAGAAAAGGAAAATGAAAGTATTGATTTTCTGTCTGTTTCTCTCCGTTTGGAATATTAAAATAGACAATGACGTGTTGCACAAAGCCCTTTAACTGATTGCTAGTGACGGCTGATGTGAAAATGTGTAACTCTAGAAGCTCTTAGATTTTCAGATGGAGCTTTAGAATGTCATAGGGGTTAAAACAATTTCATTTATATTATAGCAGTTAAAGATAAATTGTTGCTGTTTTCTTTATGACCATGTGTTTGGCATTTTAAACCTTATAGATTAATTATTGAACATTTTAGCAAACCGTTGGCATAATCATAAACATTGTCCTGTGCTCACAAAAGTCTTGAAAAACATACCTTTACGTTTATTAACCGCTTCGTTTGCCGAATGCGCTTGTGGAAGTGTGACGATTTATTAGCCAGTGTTTCCAAGTCTGGTAGTGAGTCTGGTTTCTCTAAGCTTTTCTTCCTTATATCATCCAAGGAAGTTTTTTTTTTTGCCTCTGTTGACTCTAGTGTGCGTATTATAGATTCAAATCTACATCTGGATTATTGTAAATCTACTTTATGACCTTATCTACCTTTAGAAGTGGTTTGGATTGCAGTTAATGGCATGTGAGAAGATTCTATGGCAGGCGAGTATAGAACTGAGTTGCTAATCTATGTTTAAAAATGTCCATACCACAGAGGATGACATTCTCTGGTCGAATTTAAGATTGCCAATATTTTTTGTTATTGTATCTAATTTTCATGGGGTGTAATATGTCATACATGTTCATACATTATGTTCAGGGATGTGAATATGTTTCCCTGACATTCGTCAGCTTTAAATGCTGCAGTTATCATCATTATTCTCTTCAGCAGAGGTTCTAGAATAAAAATGAAAAATTCTGATATAATTTATTATTTAAATGATTAGGTAAATTCAGTGAAATGTTAACACCGACACTATGCTTACTCCTCAGACTTCTCTTTCGTTTTCGACTGCTGTATGATTTAGTTAGTTCTATTTTGAAGCTGAAATTGTGCTTAAAGCTATAAAGCTAGGTATTAGTGGAGGGCAGAATAGCAAGTGCAAAACATTAAAAGAAATAATAACCCAAACATTGGATGGAGGTCACTTTGAAATCTCCCCAAGCAATTGTTCCAAAGCTGTATGTCTTTTTGCTTTAAAAACACCCTTGAGATTGGCACCACAAAGGTTACAATGTTAAGGCAGCCAGTATTAATGGTGAGTCTGCTAAACTGAACCATATTCTCAGGGTTAAAACCTCCCTGAGTGACCATGGAATGCGATGTTTGAGAAAAATATGTGATTCTGAGCCTTACATCGCTACACAATCTATACGTGGCCTTCTCAAGGTGAGGGCTGCCACAAATGCCAACCATTTTAAGTGATTTTTGGTCCTGTCAAAAGCCATTGCAACTTTTTTATGGTTTCTCGCTTTGATTTCCACCATACTTTCTTTTGAAGCTGTAAATTGTTTTTCACTGAATGGCTTCTCCTTGAGCTCGTTGTGTTATTTTTATTAAAAGAACCTTATGGGGAAAGTTTGTTGTGAAGAATGTCCTTGCCATTTGACCGTGTTCTTATCTTGTATGTATAACTGTGAAATAAGGACATGGCAAGGTATTGTTTGTGACAAATAAGAGTGAAAGCCTTTAAACTCACAGTGATAAAATTTCCGAAAAGTTTCCATGGTGCAGTGTGATAAAAGTTGAATAATGTACATACAGCGGTTTTAGCATTAAATGTGTAGAAAAATTATTTAAACAGCTATTAACTGTAATCCAAATCTAGCAGTTATATTTAATTATTACGATTCTTACTATTTGTACATCTGTATAAATATACAGAACCCTTCCCTATTGTTATGTTCGAAATACTGTGTACTGTAGTGTATATCAGACGTTTCAAAAAAAATGTATATTATAGTGAGCAAAGGTCCTATTAGTCCTCACAAACACTATGTGTTTTTATTTGCTGGCAATGCTTATTTCAGTCTGTCAGTAGGTAAAGTATTCAGTACTATATAACACAACTTTTTATAAGTACTATTAATGCTTTTGCAATATTTCTTCCGTAGAAATCCAGTCTGTTGCCTTTACTAAATTTTTAGGAATGCCATTTTTTTCTTAGTTTTTTAGTGTTTTTTTTAAACAGCACTACACAAAACACAAATTAAAATGCCCGTTAAATAATAGTCATATAGACGTTTACATTAAAAAATAACTTTAATAAATATCACAGTTGTTAACTTTTGCCAATAAAATCTCTCAGCTACTCATATTATATATATGTGAGTTTAATTATGTCTAAATTGTAAAGTTATTTTTAAATAGTGATTATATAGTGTTTCATTTTGTTCAATTTATTCTATTTTTGCTACAAAGACAAATACAGTCGATACTGTGTATTAAATAGATAAAAAGTCATCAAAATTATTTGTTATATGGTAGACATTATTTCATGCCTCCAATGCATATAGATACGACCAAATCATACTTTTTATAAGAAGGTACTTGATTCAAAAATGTATTGTACTTATTTCTTTTTGCTGAAATGTTACAAAGGATTTATTATACTATTCATAATTTCATATTTCTTTTTCATTCACGTATTTATTCATTCATTCAAGACTGCATTCAAGACACTAAGTTTCACAGGCAACATCTGCAGTCTGTTTTACTGACCAAAGCACAAAGGCAGACAATGTATCAAATTACTGTGTAACTGTCCTTCAGGGAGGTATCCAGCCCTGAACACAGCCACACTAGACTTTTTAACTGTGACATCAGCTCATTAGATCACAGAGGTCAGTCGCCCCTTGCACATTTAGCGACCACGCCAACAATAATGCACACTTTAGCCATCATTGGAATGGAGCAGTGTGTCAAAGCAATGCTGGACTTCAATTTGAAAAGTATCTGAAAGCTCCAATGGGAATCTGTCCTGTCTTAACTCCATTTGTCCGATGACCTTCAAGGGTCACTTTTTTGGGATTATAAAAGCAATTTGTTCAACAGCGTTCATCCTAAATTCCGAGTGAAAGAAAGAACAGGGACTCTATCATGATTATGCTTTCCTAAAATCATTCTAAATAAAATGTATTTATTAATGCTACAGAACCAAAATTGTATATTTTCAGAATTAGCCATTTTAGATCAATTAATAAATAAAGTAATTAAAAACTATAGTGCTACACAGACACATTTCAACTATTGCATTCTTAATAACCTTCATTGTATTATAAGTAGTCTTTTATAAATGAGTCAGTCAATATAAACTGTCATCTCTCATGCTGTTGCTATTTCTTTTGAATATCAGGCTTTCAAATAAATGAGCTTCAGTGTGGGGCATTATGTATCTTTCATGTATATGCTTAAGAGAAATTTGTTCAGTGAAAAAGTTAAAGCACTCAAGGCACTTGTGATTGATTTTCTTATGTGTGGCTTTGAAACAAAGCAATGCAAGAGTCAGATTCACAGGACAGCAGTGATCATTGTGTGTGGTGGAATATAATCTTCAGTTTTCCTCAAGGCAATCTGAATTATTTCAGCTTCAATAACCATAAAAGTACTTTATTTATGTACCCCCACATGCTAGGCACAAAATAAAATATTTCATATATCTTTGACTAATTGCATTGTGATGAATGGCAAGATCATAATAATTATTAAATATGTGGGTTGTAATAGCAAAAAAAAATATATATATATGTATATATATATATAGCAATTAGCAAAATGGTTATGGTATTAGGGGTCGTTTACATTTCACAATTAGATTATTTCTTGTGTAGATGAGCAATGCAGCAATTTTTTCCAGACCAAACCAAGCATCTCAACTTTTTAGAATGCTGCAAGCGAACTGTGGGTCATGTCACTAGAACAAACCGGCTTCCTCACCTTTGGGTTACAATCCAACCTCAGCAGAAAAATGGAGCAGCAGTTGATTAGTATGTTTTTTTCTTTCCTTCGTAAATAAATATTGTAGCATTAAGTTAAAGTAAGGGTGAAAATTCTTTGCTAAATCTTTTGTTGTAATGCAGAGCTCAGCAGATAGTTGTTTAGCAACAACATACGCCTCCAGAGAGAAGTCGACTGAGCACTCTAAAAAAAAAAAAAGGGAAAATAGCGCGCCTATCGTTTTCTATCTTTTCTATCCCCTTAGACTGCTAATTTGAAGATCATAGGCTTAATCATCAGCAACACCAAACTGATACTGCAGGGCCCCTGCGCAAGTCCCTTAACCTTCAACTTCTCAAGGTCTGAGTACTTCTCAACTTCTCTGTAAAAAATTTTGTACATGTAAGCTCAGAATAGAGGTGCTATAAATGCAAACAAAAATGTGCAAAGTTGTTTCAGTAGTTGTTTGCTTTCCAGCTTGGGAACCAGTGACAGTGATCAGCAAGTACAGTCCCACTACCAGTCCTCTGCCTGGACGAATCAGACAGGGTTGGATCAGAATAAGCATTAGTTTAAACTTGTGTCAAATCTAATAAGTTTTTAAGAAATGATTTAAAATGCAAAAAAAAACACATATTACAACTAAAGAAAAATACCAGTTTTACAAATTATTGGTATTGGATAGGCCTGTTTTTACTTTCACAGATTACAAGCACAAAACACTGTGTTGCTTGTCTAACTTTGCCAAAAGTACCAAAATATATTTTAATTGTGTGACTTCTGCTGCCTTTAACACTTGTTAGTTAGAGAACTGTTGCATCATCCTGTAACTTGTTTTTAGAATTGTCATTTTTGTTGTTATTATTGTGGTATGGATCTAGTCGTGCCGGTTAAGCTGTTTTTATATTTTTTGACAGACAAGTTCGGATTTCCCACTGACCTCTTCTTTTTTGCACCATGTTGCAGTTTCACACTGACCCATCCGCTGTGTGCATATCTGTCTTTTTGACAGTGATAGATGAGCTGCATGTCCCAGACTAGAAGCCTTTACGGAGTTACCTTTTAAAAGCAACAGCATCCAATAAGACAAACGCTCATGAATCAAAAGCATTTTTATAGTTGTCACCAAGAGTTTGATCCCACTCAGAGCTGCAAAGTGATTGTCTACATTTACACAATACAACTTTTGAACTGTCTGGGTTCAGGACTGGTGTAAGATTAGGGATCCTATAAATACATTATAAATCCACTGACTGCAAAAATGGTCCACTGACCATAAAAAAAATAATTAATTAAAATGGCACTGTATTGCGTATAAATATTAGTTTGGGGACTATATCAACTTGTTTTAGCTTTAGAATAGCTATTGAAACTTTTGCTTTACTATAATGCTTTAACAAACACCAGTGCATCTTAATAAGAGTGTACATTCTAGGAAGTTATATTAGGCACTTTTAGGTGACTTTAGGTGACTATTAGGTGACTTTATTTCTGACTTGGCTCCACTGTTGGAAAAAGTGTTGCCTTTAATCTAGGCATCTCCTCATTTTGTTTATTCACCATGAGGTGAACTGTGTGAACTGCTGAACGATGGAGGGATTTAATCATCCAGCATCATGGTGTGTAAGAAGATGGCAGATGCCAAAGCATATTCCGAGCTATTTCACTAAACTACTGTGAGGCAAGGCAATTATTAATGCTTCATGCTCATTATTACTTAAATGGTCCTGGTTTGTTTGGACAGTGTTTGCACAAGGCTCTTAAACACTAACACTAAATAAGGTAGTCAGATAGAAACACTCCATAGACTACCTCTATAGAGTAGTTTAATGTGTTTTATCTATCTTTCAACAACACCTTTAATTTAAATTTAAACAAGCTAAAAAGACAAGCTTATCATTTAATGATTATGGTCTAAATATCAACAGCAATAACCTTGATCCTGCAAATAACTGTTGCTAGTGTGTTTAAACTAACTACCAATCATAGACAATGAGAAAACAGTGGCATATTGTTCATAAGTAGCGTTAGGATTGGTTATACTTATATGCGGTCATGTGGCAGGTCAGTAACAGTCTGCAGAAGGTATAACGATTGTCTGTAGTGTCTACATTGAACTAAAGAACTATTCATATTTTATAGCACTATTAGAGTTTATTTAAATATGGCTACCCTTTATGCTATAATTTTCCTGTCTTACACAACAGGAACAGGGTAAGGTTTTACACTGGGATGCAAGCATCATGCTATTTTGATTATATTGAACAATCAATGTAGTCATTTAAATTAATTAGTCTTGTGAGGATCTTTTTAAAGAGTGTCATGACTTATAAACTATCTCCTCTTTTGCACCCAGAGTGTTCACATGGCAAAAATCTATACCTAGCTAATACAATCTCATTTCTTTCTCTGCCCTGCCAGTTTAAATAGTCTATATTGAATTAACTCCATAAAAACAGAAATCGATCTTTCCGTTGCCCATCTTGATACTGCTTTTTGCACCACTGAACTCATAATCATCTCTGATCCAGGCACCCAGGCTTCAGGCAAAAAAAAAGCTTTAGCCACCAAAAGTCACAGTTATAAGACCATCAAATATCTGGCACTTTTCTTTTCTTGTTACATTGTAGTATTGTAGTTCTTGATCTGTGTACACTTGATCCTAACCTTGACCCTAACAGTAAAGTGCACTAACTAATTTTCGTCATCTCATTTATCAGCTACAGTTAATGAAGTGTAGTAGTGTGTAGCTTCGAATATAAATCATTTAATAAGAATGATATCTATTGCAGCGCAAGTTAAATGTTACTGCCATATTCGTTTAGAGTAACCACTACATGTTAATATGTCATGTCCACTAGTTAGTGGGCCTCATTTGCTGGGTTTCATTCCTTTTTTGTACTATGTCAATAGGAGCTTTTTAATAAATCGGAGTCATGTTAGAGAACAGAGGCACAGTGGAGAAAAAATTAAAACACACACTTGTGAATTGATGCTGACAGTGTGTGCTGGAGGGGTATTTGATGTGGATGAAATATTCCTGTGACTGAGAAACAAGAACGCCTGAATCAAAGCAAACAAGAATAATGGAGCGGGGAATGACACATTCATTATTCATGATGGAGCTTTTGTGATACATTTATTTTTCCATTTACTCATTTATTATTTTTTATTTATCATCGGATCTTGTGCTGTAAGCAGAAGAGTGCTTGCATCTCACTTTCAGTTGTGTACCCAGAATGTCATAGACTAAGGAATTGATCAGCATTTTAAAAAGCCCTTTAGATATTTCTGTACCTGAAATACATTTGTTTTTTCCTCCTTATTCTTAATAATTTCCTATTTTATTTTAAAAAATCATTTAAAAAAAAAGTTTTGCATTTAGTGTCTGCAAACGTCTAGCCTTTTGTTTTGCTAGCAGATGTTGGGTAGCAGCAGTGTTACAGCATGACTGTGAAGTAGCTTTGCATAAACAACTACATTCTATTATCACAATGGAGATTAACTTGAATGTGTAACATTCAGTCTCTTTTTTCGTGGGAGAATTTATGTAGTGCTTTCCAGTGGCAGAAAATTGCCCAAATTTGATGAAAAATCTGCACGCACTCAATCTTTTATGCATCAGTCATATGGGAGCCATCAGACAAACATAAATTAGAGAAATGCATGATGAAGGCCTCATTTATAAAAGCAAAAATAATCACAAAACAGTCAGCCCTCTGGGATCTCAAACACAATTTCCATTTGCTTCATATCCTTCATTTTTCTTCTTTGTCACTTTCTATACCTGGTCCCCATCATCTGGGGACAATCATTAGACTAATTAGCAGGTAATCAATGTTTAATTAAAACGTGGTTGTTAATGAAAATGACTGGTGGCGCAATTTGGAGTCAACGTGTTCTCATGTGAAAAGAAATTGCTCTAAATTATAAATAAATATTCTTATTGTACCAGTCCATTGACTAAAAACATTTAATTTGCCAAGAGAATTTGCCTACAAGGCTCTTAAAACAAAATCTTAAATTTTGGTTTTGTTTGGCATTACGCATAAGTCCTGCATTATCATGGACTGGGTCCTGCGTCATTTTAATTGCCTTATTTAGAATGAGTGCTTCAGGACCTATTTTTGCTTCTGCCAAATAAATAAACTTTAATTTGACTAAAATGCTGGTTAGTTATGGGCTGGAAATGATATGGTATCTTCTGTTGTAAATGACCCCTTAACCTAAATGTTTCCAAACTATTTTGTGTAGTTTCATGTCATGAAAGTACATACAATCTAAATAGTGTAGTGATGCTTGTTATAGTACAGACATGGTATAGTTCTAAGGCTTTTCATTGATCATTTCCTTTAATTTGGACAGAGTGTAATGAGGGGGTTGTAATAAAACATCTGTTTTAGCAAAGTCAGTGATTAAAACTGACCTTTGAGTGAAATAGGGAGGTACTTAATGACTACAGCAATATACAAAAGTTAAAAAAGTTAATGCATTATCAATTTAATTAATGTCTATACTAGTCCTGAAGGCATTATGCAAATGAAGTGAATCTTAATGTCTTCCACAAGAGATCCTATGGTCTGATGATTACCCATAGACTTTTACTCTAGAAGGCTCTTTTGTCAATTACAGAGCCAACCTTGCTATAGTTATCCTTCAAACACTATTAAATTAACTTTGAGCCAGTGTAGCTGGGGCATTGGTATTAATGGTATTAATTGGTATTGAAATTTTACCCAGATGATCCTTCTTTTAATCTTTTGAGGTCAACCACTAATTAAACATTTCTAATTAGTCTAAAGGTGTTGATTAAGTTTCAATCCCAGCAAGGCTTAAACAATATCCCCAGCTGTAAAGTTTAGATCAATGTCCTCTTTTTAATATTTGATCTAAATATGTTACCTTACTTTTTACCTTAAGATACCTATGTTATCTTACACAGAGACAGTATGTGGTCAGCACTTCATGAGAACTGATTAAAAACCATGTAATTAATAAAAACAGTTGCTATGGTATTGATACTCTAAGTTATTGGTGAGATAACAGACAGAATCTGAGTTTGAAGCATGTGTGCAATCAGAAACCCCAGACCTCAGTGGAGGTCTCAGCCTCCTCGTGCCTCCTGCCCACTGACTGTCATCCTAAGGGGTGAGGTAGCAGAGAGAGCCACCACAAACACTTTCAGAGTGGAGGGGAAGCCCTGAAGAAAAACAATTCTGGTGTACTGGCATACTTTCTCTAGAACCTCTGGGGAGCAGCGCAATGCCTGTGCTATGGTGTCCAGTCCCAGAGTAGCTGAATGTGTGAGGAAGAACCACAGTGAACAGTATGTTTTCTCTTTGAATACAAACAGCTCAACTTATGCCAGGCCAAAAAAATCCCACAGGAGCTCCACCACCTCAGGGTCAAGTCCTCACTCCCCAGGTATCAGCCCATGTTTTGACAGGATATCTGCTCCCAGATTTAAGGACCCTGGGATGTGCATTGCTCATCTTAAGCAGATTTCCCATGGGTCCACTGCAGGGTCTGGTCCGCTAACCTGAAAATGAAGCACAAACCTAGACCCCCCTGTTGGTTAATGTGTTGACAATTGATGTGTTGTCTGAATAGATAAACAAACAATGGCCACTCAGGTTAGGTAGGGAGTGTTTTAATGCCCAAAACACGGCCAAAATCTCTAGACAATTGCCCATTAAGACAGCTCCTCAGCCCATGAGGAAAGCATCTATCATAAGCATGACATGACGACATTGAGCTCCTAATATCAGTCCATGGCATGGAGGCATGAGTCTCTCATGTGCTGGAAGCCAAAGAGAATCAAATTGGATGCTGCTGCCATCAGACCTAGCAGCTTCTGAAACTGCTTGACAGTGAGTAGCTGGTCTTCTTTCACTTTTTATTTCAAAATTTTGATACCCTGGAGTTGCAGAAGAGGCAGGCCAACATCCACACATTTGGTAAAGGTTTAGGAATATAGATACTTCACTACTAAAAGAAAACCTGAGGGAATTCTTGTGCTGAGAAATAATAGTTATGTGGAGGTATGCATCTTTGAGAATGATGTAAAACCAGTCCTTAGATCTTATTTTAGACACAATATGCTTAATCATGAGTGTTTTGAACCGCACTTCTTAATTGTATGTTTTAGCTGCTGCAGCTCTAAGAAAAGATGCAACTTGGTCTATTGCCTCATTCCTCAAGAGTGTGACCACTTTTTTTTTACATTTAAGGCATTTAGCAGATGCCCTTATCCAGAGCAACTTTACATTTATCTCTTTCCTTTTTTATACATTCATCAGAATTCAATTGTAGTTCAATTTATTTGTATATTACTTTTAACAGTCGACATTGTTGCAAAGGAAATTCACACAGAATGCAGTAAGAATACAAAAATGTAAATTTGTCCCTAATAAGGAACTAAGCAGGGAAAAACTCCCTAAGATTAAATAGGAAAAAACCTTAAGAGGAACCGGACTCGAGGGAACCCATCCTCATCTGGGTGACACAGAATGTCTGTTTAAAAAAACAACTCTTGAGAGAGTAAGAGAGAAAGATATGAATTATTAGGTATATTGTTGTTAAAGACACCGTGTAGTTGGGTACTCCAACAAGACTAGCTATGGCAGCATAACTAAAAGGGAGAGCCATAAGGTAACATGGACGTGAGGGATCTCTGGAATAAGAGCCTACCTGCCACACCACCATCAACAAACCTGAGTGGGGGAGCAACAGCATACAAATATCCCAGTTAACCAAACACTTTATACCCATAATCCCTCCAGTTTTGCTTCTTTGCCTAAGATAAAACTAAAGATTAAAGGCTTGGCTTAATAAATATGTTTTCAGATGCAACTCGAACACTGAGACTGTGTCTGAGTCCCGAACACTAATTGGAAGGTTGTTTCATAGCCTGCACCTTTTGATCTAAGTGGGCATAGAGGATCATCATGGCACAAAAGTTCACTCACATACTGGGTCACAAAATCATAAACCCCTCTCTTCCTGGTGTTGCTAGCGTGGCCCGACCTGTGTCCTGAAACATATTTTCGGCAGGAAGCAAACCGTCTGTAGCACTCCTACTGGGCAAAGCAAATTCCTCAGCTCGCTGGGGCCCACTCTGACCTAACATTTTTAATGCCTAGGGGGGAAGGGTAAACCAACCGTTTAGCTTTTCCTGGTTTGAGTCTGGATTTTTCTCGTGAAGGGTGGGGACCATAGCCAGGTTCCATGACAGTGACCCCATTTGTCACGTAGGCCTCAGCCTACTCATGCTCAACAAAATTGTGTTATAAGTGTGTCTCTGCCCACTGATTTAACACCCATATTGGTGTGCAAGGCATGTCCACCTTGTATAACTTGAGTGGAGGGTGCTAGCCCTGCAGAGAAATGTTCCTGCAAGAATTTCAGAACTAAACCAAGGAAAGAATTTCAAAGGTGAGGAGCCACATGGGCTGAAGGCTCTATAGCCCATTTTTAAGCGAGCAGAGGGTGTCTGGAGGAGGCCCATTAAAGAGGAGCGAAGAGTTCGAGAGGGAGTGTAGGGCTATATGAGGTCAAAAAGGTAAGGTGAAGTAAAAAGTAATGTGTTCTATAGATGTAATGTGTTCTATAGATTATATGTGTGGGTTATTATATGAGCAGCAGAATTCTGAATTAACTGGAGTTTATGAAGAAACTTGTGTGGTAAACCAAATAAGAGTTACAGTAATCAATGCAAAATGTGGCAAGCGAGTGAAAAAGAATGACAGTACTGTTAAGGGTAAGCAATTAATGGAGGCGAGCAACATTACAAAGATGAAAATTGTGAGAAAACCAAATTTTTATTCCATGAAGACAATTAGTAAGACAGGCAGGTGGAAGAATTGAGTCAGGTTTAGAGGATACATAGAGTTGTGTATTATCAGCATAACAATAAAATGCAATAAAAAATTAAAAAAATATTTTATCAGGTAAGAGAAGATAACAATAGAACACCTAGGGCAGAACCTTGGGGGACACCACAACTAGCAGAGGAAGCTTGGGGATTTTTATTTGAACAAACTGGGTGTGGTTTAAAAGATATAATTTAAACCATGCGAGAGGAATACTATCAGCAGCAAATAACAGATCATTGGTTACTTTTAATAAGGCAGTTTCCATACTATGTTTAGAGCAAAATCTTGACTAAAAACATTTATACAAATTATTTTTACTAAGGTGAGCGTGGATAGGTGTGGAAACTAATTTTTTAAGGATTTTGGAAATAAAAGGAAGATTTTAGGTTTTTTAGGGTCAAACATGGTACAAATGAACAGAAACTGTGTAATAAAACTTTGTTAACTGGCAAAAAAAACCCCCAAAAAACAAAAAAAAATACTTTCATGCAACCTAGGAAACTGCATATTTCGCCTATGACACGGGGCGGCCCTAATACAAATACATATAAACATTTTGCTAGCTTTGCTACCAAAAAATAGCAGTAGTTCTCAAGTCAACACACTCATGTTAGTACAGACAATAGCTCCATTTACATGCACACTTTTTGGCATTCCGACTGAGATCATTCGATTAAAACATTTCCGTTGACTGTTTACATGAGGCGTTATTTATTCTGGATTTCCGTACAATTTAATCTTCCCTGTTATGGCCACTGTGTTGCTCTTAAGCAGGCAAGTGTGTGGGTATGCGCTGTTGCGAAAATCTTTTATGAAAAAACACAAGAAGCCGAGAATTTCTGTAGCAGTGATTTGTTTAGACTTCTGTTTTTTTTTTATAGGAAATAACTTCAAGTAATTGGAAAAAGCCTTTTTAATGGAGGAATTCTGAGTTGAATCAGGTTGTGCAAAAGGCTTATCTTACCCCTCCCAACCTAATTGACATTTTAATTGGGTTGGACATATTTATTCTGACTAAAGTGTTTACATTTTAGCATTTTCATTTGGTTTGGACTTTTAAACAATTGTATTCGGGAAAAAATGCCTCATGTAAACACATTTATTGTTCTTCCAGACTTATCAAAAAGCTTAGGGCATATGGTTCATTAGAGTTGCACGATATTGCATAAAAAATGTGATATGCGAAATAATGCAATATTTAATATGCAAAAAAAGAAATCATATAACCAACATGTGCTTCTTTTAATACGTTCACTGATATTTAAAGGTTTTTTTGCCGAGCATAGCTAATATAAATTGTGCTTGGTTTTAAGGTGACTGTAAGGATTTGTAGTTTTTTTCCATGTGGTCATCTCTTTTAAAACAACAACATGCTGGCATATCTATAAGGTGTTTCTTTCTTTTGGCACTAAATTGTCAGCAGCTGCAGATGCCACAGGCTCATAATGATTATGTTGCTCTGAAAGCTTATAAAAAGCAAAGTGTAAAATTATTCCTAACCTTAACAATATTAATAACAGATTTACATAAAAAAATTATTAACACTTGATTAAAAGAGGATGATGCTATTTGTATATTTAAATACGTTTGGAATAGCGAGCAAAGATCAACCATCATACGATCAATTACACTACATTTATTTCTTAGAAACGAGATTTTTAAATTAATTATCATTAACTTTTACAGGTTGTGTCTAAAACAGTATCGTTAAATATTACTTTTCAACTAGCTTTCTATATAAAATACGAGGTTGACATAACTTGAGCCAGTTTGAATAAGAAAAATAAACACTTCATGTTTAATTGTGTTCTTTAAATGCCTTTTAAAGTAAGGTTTTTTTTTTTCATCACAGAATTTTAGTTGTATTTGTGTAATATGTTGCTTTTATCTAAACACTCAATTCATGCTGTTCACTTTACATTCATTCCAGCTGCATACTGTGAAATTATAGCAAATGAGGGGTATTCTTGAACCACTACCAAGACCAACATTTTCATCAGTATACCGGAGTGTTAAAAATATGCTTATAGGAATTTAGATCGGCTTTATTCATTAATAACATGAATGGATCGACTTGGAACTTATCCACTAAGTACAATTATGAAGCTAATAAGGAGTTTAATTGTCCTTCACAGAATTATGTGTTCTTATTACTATCGATAAAATAAAACCATACATAGCATAAGAGTTAGGAAACCCTGTATTCTCCCCCTGTAATCTTAAAAATGATAAATTCCTCATGGAAATCTTTCAATTGTAGACCACACACTCTCCCGCTCTCTCTCTTTACTTGCCATAAACTGTTAAAATTTTTTACTGATATAATGGCCAAAAATCTGTTTTATGATTTAATTAATTTAATTTTATAGAAAGACTTCTGGGGGTGTGTGGAATTGTTTCTCTATACGTTCTATATTTAGGTGTAAATGCAATATTCAATATTTATCAACCCAAACAAAACATGAGTAATTGCTTTTTTTGCCTATCTTGCATATATTATCAGTGACTGTAATAAAATGGGACTAGAGAAACTGTGGAAGGTGAAATCAGGGGTATTAGTGTCAGGCCACTCAGGGTCATGATCTTTGAAAGGTAACAGCTGCAAAAAACAATACACAAAACTTATCTAAGGATTTTTTACCCTGTTTTCACAGTTTAGTGTAATAAATATGAAAGATGAAAACCATTGAAGCTATACACTAATGCATGCAAAAATATATATAATCTTAAAATAATATACTGCTTACCACTTTTCCGAGTATAATGGGTTAATAATTTAGCTATCTGAATCTATATAGATAACAGATCACATGTTATCATTGTCTTCAAAGAATAAAATTGGTGTCCAGCCATGAATCAATTTACCAATATTTGCAACTCAAAGACAAATTTTACAGACAATTCTCATCACCCCTAGGCAATGACCTTGCCACATAATCACTGAGTTAGAAGAGGAGAAAAAACACCTATCCAGTTTCTAAATTACTGACTGGATTTAGCTGTTCACAATTACACACACTCCCATAAATAACCAAACAGACTGCAGGAAATGCTGCTTCACCATTGTGTTTGTGATGACAATGACAATGAGTCTACGTATTTCAGTGCACTGCCTTTTTGCCTTAAAATTTTTGATCTGGCTGTTAGTCTAGCTCTTATTTTAAGCATTGACTAGTGCTTTTATTTTTCTAAGACTCGATAAACCTGTCTTTCTTAATGACAGCTTTTAAGGCTGAAGCCTGAAAATAATTTCATTGGCTTTTGTTTTAAAAACTTTTACTAATGCTATTGGTATACATTTAAAAAAATATGTGTAAAATAATTGTTAAACGACCTGAAAAAGTAAACCTTTACAGTATTTTTTCAATAAAATATCATTGGGTCTATTGAGATTTTGAAAGTTCTATGCATATATAATATTTCTAGGGCAGAGCTGGAAGAATGTCTGTTTGTAGAATATGTTCAAAAAGGTCAGACGGTCAGAATGACAGAAAGATTATAAAGGTTTTTGTAGTTTTAGACTGACAAAACAAATGATTTGTCTGGCATTACCTAATAAAATTATTGAAATATGAATCAGCCATTTATGCACATATATTTACCCACTGGCTTTAACAGAACTGACGATCAGTAAATTTATTTAAATGGACAAATGTTTAGTGAAATGTTTGAAAGGAATAAAAGCTTTGCATAAAGGATTTATTAAAAACCAACAGTCAGCAGTGAGAATATGTCCTTTGCCAGAAGGAGGAAAGTCTCAGGTTGAATAAAAGAAGAAAAATAACTGTCTTCAAGCTAATGGCCATTCAGCTTCCCTTTGCTTCAAATAATTCACTCTCCATCGGCCCCACTAAATTTAATTAGGTCTTGTTATCATGATATTATCAGGAGCTCTACGAAGCAGAATTTCCCTCTCAATTCCAACAAAAAAAACTAAATACAGACAAGATACCAGACTCAGGCTTATACACACATACTCAAAAGAACAGTGTAATTTGAATTTCGAAATGAGAGTAGAAATAAGTGCAATGCACTACAATGCAATGCGTTTTGTTTTGTTTTTTTGTTAAGATTGTCTTTGAGATGAGCGAAGTAACATATCTGTTTTGTTTTTAGTTTTTCTGAACACATTTAAATGAAATTGGACATTAATATTTAACAATGCAAAATACAGAACAATGTCTGTACAATTATATTTAATTAGATTTAGCTGGGAATTACATCAGCAACAACTGTGTGCGCAAATAAATAGTTCTTCAGCACTTGAATCGTTTTAATGAAATTTTTTTCTAAATCTCTCAAATCATAAAAAGTTCTCAAAATGAAAATAGTTCTGATTATTAATATATTTTTTAATAGATATTTATTGCACCTTTATTCCAACCTCGATTAAACAGCATTGAACATTAAACGTCAATAAGTTTATATTCCTGCAGGATTGCAAATATCACAGCTCATTGTGGCTGTTAAGAACAATATTTTTCTTTTATACATATTCAGGATATAGCATGTATATTAATATTAGAGCACATACTGAAAATACAGATGGTTTCTTTCATTTAGTGAAAACAATGTAAACCCACATAAACACCTGCATGTGATACATCTTTAGACTGAGAATAATCTGAGTGCTGAGCAAAATCAAACCACAGACCCAACATGGAGCTCAACATTCAATTTTTCTTCCCACCGTTAACCTTTATGTGCTTTATTTTCGATTGTAGTAAATCAGGGCTACAGTTTAGTGTATAGTAGTTTCCAAACTTTTTCCGCCAGATCCCCCTTTTTTTTTTTGCAGAATAAAAAAAATTGATACACGACATCCTGACATACACCTCCACACAACGGCTGAGGAAAAAAAAATTACTATTAAATTATAAAACGTTTTCAACAGATTTTTCAACAGTGCAGATCCTGTCGTCGTTTTATTTGAGACAGTACACTAGTAAAGTGTTCTTATGGGTTATAAGTATCTTAACACAACGCACATTCATAGAGCGGAATATTAAAAGTTAATATCTAAAGGAGGATTTCAGTTGTTTATCTCATGTTAAAATTCAGTGCATCCTGGTAAAAAATCTGTGGACTTTAAACCCCCTATTTATTATAACCCTGTGCCCCCTCCTCAGGGGTCCCTGCCCCCTTTAAGTTTGGGAACTACTGGTCTAAAGTGATGTACAGTAATGTGCTTGCTCTTTGCATATTATATATTTATTATTATATGTCTATACACGTAGAATATTTCTTAATTTGTGCTTTATTTATAATTCACTGGTGTCCGCTCCATTGACGCACCCATACAATAAATTTCCCTTCAATACCTTCTAAGATGCATTTTGTATCATCTCAGAATACCCAGTGTATATGTACTCAGAATGTCACTCTTTTGGACATTTGTTCTCTCTTTTGTTTACTGATCAAAATGTTTTCTCAGTGTATGTGTGTGTGTGTGTGTGTGTGTGTGTGTGCGTGTGTGCAGCCAGCATAAGACCGACACAACATGTCTTTGGAGTTCTGATTTTGGCCTTGCTCACTTTAGGTAGCTTATGCTGCTCAGCAGTTATACCAGTGACTTCCTTACACACCTCCCCTACAGACTTGTTAGACATTTTCCAAAAGTGTCAAAGACGTCTTCGTTGCGTCTGGCCTTGCAACGCTTTTTTCCAGGCACAGCCAGAAGAAGGCGAGTCTACACTTCAAACAAATTCTGTTGGCTGCATAGGAATAACAATCATGGCTTCATTATTTATTTTTGCGTTTGTTGTCTCTGGCAGTTAGTGTAGCCCTGTTAGTGTAGTCGTTACCCTCCTCCTGCTCCCTCCTCCCAAAAAAACATCTCAACCCCCACCCATTATTTACGAATTCAAGAGAAATCATTTCTGAAGTGAAGCAAAAGCCTGGGGAGTTGATTAGCTATTTACAGATGCCACCCACAAAATCCCCTGACCCTTAGAGTGGAGACTGCGAGCAGACAAGCCAATTAGCAAACAGAGGAGTTGCAGCCTGCTATTATTGCCATTATTCACTCAGTGGTGGTGGCTATTGCTATTCTTTGCGCCGCTGAACGACAAAGGCCGGCTGCACCTTCTTAGACCTGTTAATGGGGGTGCTAAGTGCCAGCGGTGGGGTTGGCAGGAGGGCAGCACTGAATAGAGAAAGTATCACATAAGGCAAGGCAGAATGCTGCTCTGGGTCTCACTTCAGGCCCACAGAACTAACTGGATATGATGGCTCACCGCAAGGGATCCATGCAGCAGATGTGCTAAATGACTATCTAGGGTGTGTGTGCTTTTATGCCTGGGAGTGCCAGTACGTAAACAGCACCACTTTAGAGTACATTTTCATGTTAATGTGAGTGCGGAATTGACTGATTGTCAGTAATGTAGACTGCCGTTCAGCTTGGCTGGATAACCTGCTCAAGAGCCTTTATGGCTTCTTATTTCAGATACTCCACATTGATACTCTGCGTTTCAGAAAGCAGGGGATATTATTAAAAAACAAGCATGCCAAAACAAGAAAAGGAGCAAACAAAGATCTGATTTGATGTGATTGGATTTAGATGTGCTGTGTCTCTCTACATCCCATGCAGGATAACGAGGTAGAATTTAATTAGGGAGGGAGTGAGACGAGTCCTGAGGGAATTTAATGGCTGTCCACAATCTGAACAGGCTAAACTGTAGAAATAAACATGCATACACATGCAGATCATGACACTGGTGAATGCTGAAATAATGCTGATTATGATAATGAATATCTTTTCTTGCTGCAAGAATTCACAACGAATAGGTCAATGATGTCTTTAGTAACTTAGGTATTTATGCACATTTAAGTAATGGAGAAAACTGTAACTGTCCTGCCTGTGTGCGATTTCACGTGTCTTGCATGCCTTGCATGGATTCTTTTCTGGTTTTCAACCTAAAAACCTAGTAAGTCTGTAAGTAGACTGTCATTACTCCCAAATAGGGGTGTGTGTATGACTGGAATCCTGTACAGGGTGTGATGTAACTCCACACTTCACCACTGCCAATGTAACCAAAATATGAATAAATGAATAAATAAAATCAAGAATCAAACTCCTTTTTGCAGATCAAACCTTCAGTTCTCTCCATTATGGTATTAAGGTCTTATCTTGCCCCTGACATCCTTGGACAGCTCTTCAGTCTTGGCCTTAGCGGAGAGTATGAAATCTGATTGATTGATTAATCCCTTTTTTGGACAGGTGTCCTTTAAACAATTAACAAGCCGAGGTTAAGAGCACTTCCTTTAAGTCCCTTTAAGATAGAACCCCTAATCTCATTTATTATCTTTATAAAAACAGCTGAGAGCCAAAAATCTTGCTGATTGATAAGGAATCAAATACCTATTTCACTTTTTAAAATGCAAATCAATTCATAACATTTTGGAAATGTACAAAATCAGCAGTAAATATTTTTTTCCTATTACTGTACAATAGTATTGGAAACATAAAGAAGCAGGTTGATGTTAATGTATGTGCAGCTTGTCTATTCACAGTACACAGCTCAGAGAAAGTGTTGCATTTGCAGTGTTGCATTTATACAATTTGCAATTTCACTGTAAATGTGTAAATGTGGCTCATGTGACAGGAGAGCGACTATGTTTTCATAGTGAGTAAGATTCACAGCAAGAGAAGAATATAAAAAAAGGAGGAGGTGTACTATGCCTTTTGCTTCCGCTGTTCAGTATCTGTCAGCCTGCGTTAGCGGCCAGAACAAGAGAAGAGCTCGCGTGAAACTGTCAGCGCATCCTTTCCTCCTCCGCTTCTCTCTCTCTCTGTCTCCCCCTCCTCCTCCTCCTTCCCCTGCTTTTTTGTCCCTCCTCCCCTACTCTCTCCCCTGTGCATTCCCTCTCTGATGTTTCTCACAGTCTAAGGTACAGCCAGTGAGTGAATGCCTAGGCACTACTCCCCACCCCTCCATGTGAGTGTGTGTATGTGTGTATACACACACCGCAGGCGCGTGTAGCTGACCACACTGTGCTCACAGCTATGTGTGAAGACACGCACAGCACGCCAAAGAATCAGCAACACTGATTCTAATGCTCGCTTTCTTCCAGGACCGATCGCATTGCAGACCCATCCCACTCTCTCTCTCTCTCTCTCTCTCTCTCTCTCTCTTTTACTCTCTCTCAAGCTCACAAGCTCTCAATCTCTATCTTACACTCTGTTTCCCCATATCTGTCTCTTCCTTGTACTTGTACAAGCGTGTAGATCTGGAAAGGCTGGGAAAACCCTTGCTCTTTTTCTCTCACTCTTTCTCCCTCTCACTCTTCCTTTCTCTCTATCTTTGAGTCCTGCGGTGGGATAAGCTGTGAGAGAATGAGCCCCTGATCCAGCGGTGGACCCGAGTGACCTGACAGCTCAAACTGTGAGTATACAAGTCTCTCTGTCGCCTCCTACACACACACACACACACACGCACACACACACACACACAAACCTGTTTTCATACACCAACACACAGCAACTCATAATTGCAGGAGGATGACAGTCTAAAAGAAGAGCTGAATGGCAACATATTTTTCTTTGGTTTTAATTAATATTTCTAAGTATTGTTTTGTTTTCTTGCTGTGTTGTCGCTTTGGGGAAAAAATTCTTCTTTGTGATCACTAAGAAGGAAGAGTGTGAAATCCGTGAAGTCTCACCCTCTATCTCAGCACCCCGCCAACACAAGGGGTATTTACAGTTGGGTTAAAAAAAAATATCCGCTGATTTAAATTTCCAAATTTTGGTTAAGGGTGTACTGGTTTAAAGTTGCAGCCACCTGCTAAGAAAGCTCTTACAGAGATTTGCTGTCATAGACTCTCTTGTGTGATATTCAAAAGTACACCGTGCTCTCTTCCTTTACTTAAAACGGTGCATTTATCTGTCATGTTGTCATCACTACACCCGTGCTTTCCACATGTACATTATAAAGAGATAGGAAACGGTTTAATCATCGGTATAATTTCAAGGTTTATTACACACGCCTTACAGTCTTTTTTTTAACTGCCTGAACTGAAAATATTCTTGATTTCCTGTAAAAACATTCCATATTACATTTACTTTTGTTGTAGTGTATATATATATCCTTATACTGGAGCACGAACATCATGAGTGTTGAGTGCGGGTTTGTCAGGATAAAGGAAGAGCGATTCAACGACTTAGACAAAAAGACACAGAGACATACTTCTAGTTTACTTTTGTTCAAGCAGTGAAGCATGTCTGACAACTAAAACAGCAACACCGTTCTGTCTACAGTCTATCAAAAGTCATCCAGCAACCAGATGTTTTAACAAATAATTTTTAAGCACATCTGAAGACACAAAAATCATCTACCATTTTTTAAGTATTGGGTAAGTTGTCTCTAGGCCTGCATGCCTTTTTTATGCTAGTGAAACGTGAGCAATTTGGCTTATGTTCATGCTGGTGGTTTGTTTATAGTTTATTTCATAGACTGAATTTTTTGTAAGCAGATTATGTGCTAACAACTTTTTGTAGCCTTTGCGTATAGACATGAGGTGTAATGTGATCACCTGTGTCGGAAAATCTGGTTAATACTGGAGTACGTTCAGCGTAATAATGTATAAGCAGCGGAATAAGGTCTAAGCTTAATGAATGTAAATGATAGAAAAAAAGACATTAGCTATACAATGTAAACGGCAACTTAATAAACCTGAAAGCATCATTAACAAGCCTCTATATATGTTGCAAAAACATCATGCTGCGTTGAAGTGAGCCCATTCGCTCCACTGCCTCTGTTTGTGTTCGGTGCATCGAGAAGCTATTAGAGCCTTCTGACTGGTGATGATACCATTTCTCAATATGATGTCAATATCCTGCTGTGACACACATGGCAAATAAAAGGCAGCAGAAAAAAACGAATGTGGTATATGGTCAGAGAATTTTATGCAGTACAGCGTCGCCGCAGAGAATAAATAATTTAAAAACCTATTAAAAACAAATCAGAATAGCATAAAAACAAAACGTGTTTGAGAACTCAATAGTTAATACTTACTGAAACATGCCACACAAGGTAAGGCTGTAAAATGATGTATTATATGTGATAGATTTGCATGCAAGGTTGTGATTGATAATTGTGATAGATGCTTTACCAACACAAGTGTAATTCTAACTGATATATACCATCATTTTTCATCATTTTAATTCAATTAAATCGCAGTGTACTTTAAGAAGGCAATTGTTCAAATGACTAACAGAGCAATTATTCATTTAAAATGAATGAGTGTATCACAGTTATGGAAAATGCTTTAGGCATTTCAACTAAATGCTTTACACATTTACAAAAATATACAGCGTCCACATCGTGTGCTTATTATGATTATAATAGAGAATGCATCACTTTTTTTTATAATTATCATATTGTACTGATTTAACATGTATTCTAAAGTACTGATGTTTATAATATGTGGCTTAACTTATTAATTGTAGTAATATGCCATAATTAATAGTGTGGCTTTTGTTCTCCAGTTGCAATTTTATTTCTGTGGGTTTCTTTAAATTCAATTCCTAACTTGCACAGAAATGCAGAGTGTTTAGGAGTGAGAGAAGTAGCTAGCACAGAGATCGGTGTCAGAAATCGTGCCAGAGTATCATTAAGGCATTAATCGCCAAGTCTCAGCAGAACAGACCTATCCAGAGACAAAAATAAGAACTTGTATGTTGTTTAAGGTGGCAAATCAAGTCTCTGTCACAATGCTGTACGAATAATTATTATAAATACTATAGCTACTGGTAGTAAATTTAATAGTTTATAATATATTTTTATACAGTAAGAAATATTAGCTCCGGAATAAAGAAAACCACTTTCACCACACCTTGGACTTTTGTTGTAAGTGAACCCACAAGAGTGACAGATGCGAGTCTAAAGGATCCACTTGATTATGTTCAATGGAGAGCTTTCTGCTCACACCTTATTTATTGCTCGCTCTCATTCGACTGAAGCACAAAGTAATAAATCTGCCACACTCAGATCTACTACACCCCCTTAACACACACACACACATTTTAAAAAAAAAGGCAACCTAAATAAACACAAACTAAAAATATCTTTTTACAGCTGATTAGTAAGATATGTTTTGTGTCACCAACACAGAACATAAAAATTACTTTGTTGTTATATATCTTTTACTCGCGGTTTCTGACTGGGAAAGCAATTTTAGCACATTTCACACAGACTAGCTCTTTATCTTTGTATTTATATTCAGTTCACATGGACTATTGTCTGTTCCTCTATTGAGTCTCTGTGATTATGATTACTCATTACTCTGCAGGTGCATTCAGGTGCCTCTATAAGTGTGGAGTGCTGTGGCGTTTGCATGTGCTGTGCCATGACAGGAAGCTAAATATAATGTAAGCCTGTGTAAATAGTGCCCGAATGTGTCAGTGGCTCCATGCAATACTGTCTATCGGATCCTTTGATTACTTCCTGTCCATCCGCTGATGCAGTAGCTAAATAAGGTCCAAGGTTTATGTCTTTGAAGTAAGGATTATTCTGTAGGCTCAGGAACAGTGAGTCATCCACATGTCATCAATTGCCATGCTGCTGTTTGTATTTTTACAGAGTGAAGCAGCCCAACAAACAGACTCTTAATCAATCACAGTTACAGGATGCCATAACTACAGCAGCATTCACAACAGATTTGCTTAAAAAGATAGATTTTTTGCAAACTGAAAAAAGCAAGAATATTGGTAAGTTTTTGACTGCTTTAAAATTCCGTATGGTAAAACTATTCGGCACCAAATGTGCCTTTATTTCCTTTCAACTCTCTGTGGACAGCTGGCATTTATTTAAAATACTTTTCTGCAAAATAGATGTCGACTTATTTCTTTAAATTCTTATTTATTTTACTCCATCATTGCATTATCCTGGTCAGGGTTCTGCTGAATACCAGTTAGGATTCTATTAGACACATATATATTCATGGCATTTGGCAGACGCCCTTATGCAGAGGGACTTCCGTTTTTTATTTTATTTATACAACTGAACAATTGGAGGTTAAGGGCTCAGCGGTGGTGCTAGGAATTAAACCCAGATCTTCCAATTAGCATTCTAATATCTTAAGCACTGCTCTACCACCTCCCTAACTACATTTCCAATTAAGTATTGTTTCCACCTACCATCATTTTTGGGAGGGTAGAGGAATATGAAAATCCTGAGACTATAATGCAACATAACTGTAACATTACCCACTAACTAAGTTGTTAAAAAAACTGCCTGCTAGTATTATTATTATTATTATTATTAACTTTCACTTAAAAAATAACAATAAAGCTACATGTGCATTAATAAAGCTGAAATGATGTAGGCATTTACATCTCTCCTGCAAAGCAGAGGTAAACCATTTCTGAATGTTCAGCCTGGAAACGCTTTGAAAGTCCAACAAAGTGAATAGCCGTGTAAAGCCATGTAAAATCGATTTCAATAATTTAATGCTGCTCCAAACTAAAATAGATTTCCTCAATTCTGCAAATTCCATTAAAATTGTGTGGAGTTCAAAAGGTCAGCCCTTGTGATGTGTTATGAGCCAAAAAAAGCAATGCGTATGTGTTGGGTCAGCGTGTACTGTTTAAACATGCTGACAATATTCCCAGTACAAACTTTAAAGGTGGAGCAAGGAAGAAAGATGAGAGACTGGTCCCTATGTAAAGCGCTGACAAAAGGCAGCTTAGCCAACAATTTCCTTCCTTGCACAGGCTGCAATAAAAAGCGCACTGACTGGGAATAGGCTGGCTTTATCCTGAGTCTGTTTGATGTTGGATTTTCTGTGTGTCCGTTCATGTGTGTATGTGTTCGTGTACCGGCAGTCCTAGAAGAGCACTGACTATCGGTGTGTGTCAGCGGGAGGGTGCAGTGTAAGGGTCCCTTAAGAGGTCTGTCTTGTGTTGCTTCAAGCCACCAAAACGAGTGAAAAAAGCTGGTTAACACTGCAACCGCTTCTGAGGCACACACCCTAGCCCTTAACGATATATCACTCTTTCTCTTTCTCTCTCCCTCTCCCTCCCTTGCTGTTGCACTTTTTCTCTCTGCTGGGTCTGGTGGTGGTGATTAGAGCGCAGTGCAAGTCTCTATAATAAGGACGGGGCTATGGCTTTCGCGCCAGGCTGATCTGTTGTGCGGCCATGGTGGGTATTTCAGAGGGCTGCTGAGGGAAGATAGGGAGATTGAATAAAAAAAAAAAAGTGTAGTGAGGGGAGAGGAGAAAATGGGTGAACTTGTATTAACTGGTGAACAAGCTGCTATGTTCAGCAGGGTTCGAGAATCGTCCCTTCGCATTCTCCACAAGCAGCTCTTCCTACAAATTCACATCCTTATTTATTTTTCTTCTGCTAATAATAGCACAACTCGAAGCAAGCATCATTTTATGGTGTAACCATAGTTACTGATTTCGCATAAGGTTGAAAATGTAAAACTTCTTAATGTGTGTCTGTGTGTATGTGTGGGAAGTGGATAATATAAGCACATGTTACAAACATCCACTCTTGACCTGAGGATAGCAATAGTTTTTTTTAGTGATGTAGTCCAGAAGAAATTATTTTATAGTTAGTCAAGCGTCCAACACAGACTTTTTTCAGATCTTCCACAATTCAACCCAGGTACATGCAAATATTCTCCCACAGGAAAAAACCAAACCACTTGTTTATACATGGATTAAAAATTTTATGCAAAAAATGTGTGCATGTATTGACATAAATTCAATAAGCACAAATGCTGACTAAATACACCAAAGCCCCAGGGACATGCTGTACTGTATTTTAATGTGCCGTACTATGCTGTTTTTACAGAACGCTATACGCTATATATATATATATATATATATATATATATATATATATATATATATAATATATGAAAACACGCATACAGAATTCAGACCACAGAAATAAATAAATAGAAATGAATTTATTCACCTTTCTAAACTTTTGATTAATTTATGTACAATAATAAATTTTTGAATGATTTTAAATGATCAGGAAAGGAGCATCGGAATATAAATCGCACATATACACCTTCTGTACACTGTGGACTATATTTAAATCTACAGAAACACGTCTGTGATGTTAATACTTATTAAACCACCGGAAACAGAGGTTATCATATACAGTATAACAAATTGTTATTGTTATGGTTCGGGTGTATTGATTTGGAAATACTGCCAACTTAACCCATTTACCCATTAACCCTTTGTAATAAATAAGATTTTTCTTTAATGAAACTAAGTTTCATAGTTTTAGCATGACAGTGATCAGTGCACAAAGCTCCTAATCTTGTGAGAGACACCGTGTGGTATTGTTAAAATGGACGAACCTGAGTGTTTTGCACAAAGCCCAACTGAACCCAACTGAACACCTCTGGAATGAATTAGAACACTGAATACACCTCACTAATACTATTGTGGCTCAATGAAGAAATGTCCAAAGCCACACTACATAATCCAATGGACAGCCTTTCCAGATATTTAATGTAAATATGGATAAATATGGATAAACATATGGATAAAGTCCCAATACTTTTGTCTATATACTGTATATAATCACATATCACACCAGCTTATAATATGTACTAAATACTTTATGTGTAGGTAAAATTTGTGAAACCTGCAAAGTACAGGGAGAACATGCAAACGTCATGCACACAGGGAATCCATATTATATTATATTATATTATATTATATTATACAACATACTATACTATACTATACTATACTATACTAAGTTACCCTGTGTCATGTGTCTATCCTGCTGCAGCTAATTAGTAGTGATAGTTATGTAAGTTCTGCTTGGATTGCTTCTGTCTGCATTAAGCAAAAAAGAGCTGGAACGTCGTGTCCTTTACACTGTCCACTGTCTTTGTGCATGTGTGCTTTTATAAAGCAGAAGCTGACATCTGCCATAAACCCTCAGCACGCTTCCGTCCATCCTCTCTGCCAAGTTCTCTGTGATGGGTGCACTTGTTACAGAGAAAGAGAGAACCGACAGCACTAGTAGAAACTGAACACTCTGTCTTTTTTTTTTAGCAAGACAGTGAATAAGTGAGTAAGGATGGTAGCTGGTCAACATGAACTTGTCCCCAGATGGCCTTGGACATTGCCTGTTTTCTGTCTTGATCCTGAATTGAGTTATGTGTGTAAGTATATGAGTTATGTGTGCTGCCACTGTTTTCTTTAGTCTTCAGGTGGATTTTACATCTAATTGGCCTACGATGAAGACGGCTTCATTTATTCAATAGTTAAGCTAATTGAGAATTAATTATAATAATTGAGCATCCCATTATTATTATTTTTTGAAATTCTTTACTTGACTGTCAATTATCATTTTAGTAATATAGGTGTAAAACTATTAGTTAAGTACTGAGTTATCTTACATACTATTAATTCGAAAAATCATTACGTTTTTTTTTTTTTTAGCCAATGCAGGATTACTGAAGGTTGGTAAAACCCAGCCAGGGTGGTGCTAGAATTTCAATACACGACCTTCTGATTTATAATTCAAGGCCTTAATCACTGAGCCACCACACCCAACTAGTCTCCACCACACCCAACTAGTCTCCACCACACCCAACTAGTCTGTTCTGATTTAGTTATTAGTTGAAACAATGTAAGATAGTTGAGTAAGTTGTAAAGTTTGTTTGTTCAAATCAACACTATTAAGTGGGTAATTAACCTCCATTGTTGATCCTGAATTAACAGTTAAATCAACCAATCATAACAATTTGATGTCATCAGTGTATGACGACCAAACCCGCCTCAATTCATTTTTGAATATTTCCCCTTATTGATTCTGCAACGATTCACCAACAAAGGCGATTCTTCGATTAACATTGGATCATAACATAAAATTAGACAAACTATATTACATTGAGTTATGATGGTCCAGGGACAACATTAGTGAATTTAAACTGTACTGATTCTAATGATCTGAAATAAACATTAACAAATTAAGACAGTAATTATAAAGAATTGCTAATGAAAACTTTAATGTAAAATGTTCTGAAAAGGTGAACCTGTAGAACTGCAATAGAACAACATTCTAAGTATAAAACAAGGTTTGAGCTTATGTTGTTAAATCACATTCTTTCGAAATTTAACAATCACAAGCCAGAATTTTATAACAATAAATTTGAAAAAAAAATACCCATCCCATTTACTTTTTTTATGCACGTGCACTTAAATTCAGTTTACTGCACACACATCTATTTTTGGTCATGAAGACGAGGTTAATGTTCACACATTAACTAAACTGCACTTAAACTGCACTGTATGCAATTGTTCAGTATGGCATGTGATGTATTTCATTTTTTTTTTTTATTAATACATTTATAATATAAAATTTTGGTTCACATGTAAGAAAAGATTCAAAGCAGGAGGCGGGTTTGGTCGACACACACTGATGTCATCAGATTGTTCTGCTCAGTTGATTGAAATTTTGATTCAGGATTAACAAAGGATATTAATCCAGGATCACATCCTACTTGGCAAAACCACCCTATTAAGCGACTGTGGTTATAACTTAAGCACCTTGAAGAATTCAATTGTACAATTTTCTGTGTAGATTTTTAAATTAGATCAAAAGTTCATAAAGACAGGTTTCAGAAACAGGTAGCATTAAGATAAAATTAGATAGTCAGTGTCCATATGTGGCCACTTATGGAAAGTATGGACTGATTATCAGGAGATTCTGATACACGTAAGAAACAGCAGAGAGGTGACAGAGTATGAAAAAAGGAAGAAAAAAGACAAAGGCACACAAACTGTATATTGATTAATATTAATTATTAATTGAAGTATTTATATCTTTATTTATTACAGGTAAAAGTAACAAAAATGAATTGGTTTCAAAAGCCCAATTTGTATAGTAGTGTTATGTTATACAGTGTTTTATAGGAAATAATTCACTTTTACAAGAAGGTCTCCTTATTATAGGGTGCACAGTTGTTATTTATGCAAGATTCCATGTCCTAATCAATAAAGCCCTATACCGTAATAACTACTAGTTGATTCTAGTATCTAAAAGTGGTGGCTCATGGTTAAGGAGTTGTGCTACCAACTTGAAGATTGTGGGTTCGTTTCCCAGCTCCACCAAGCCACCACCACTGTGGGCCCCTGAGCAAGGCTCTTAACCCTTAATTGCTCAGCTGTATAAATGATATAAATCTAAGTCGCTTTGGATAAGGGCGTCTCGTAAATGTAATAGATAATACTACTAATGTAGTATAGCACTTTAATGCAAGCCTGTTTTCAATGCTAGGACATCTCAGAAATCTGGACTCAATAAACTAAAAGGATCATTAGGCTACAATCCTGCCCAAAGTTGTTAAATTTTTAACTACATAAAGATAAAAAAAGTTGTAGATACAGTATTATTACTTGTGTCTGTTCAATTCGGGTCATAAATCTTGCACACTTACAGATCTATATTAGTCTGTCTAGTTTAAAAAATGGCATAAAATATTTTGACTCACTGATTAAAATACAGTTGGAGAAATCGCTTGTGTGTGTGTGAAACCATAGCAGCATTTTTTTTAGCAGCACTAGTTTTAGAGCTTCATCCCAGTGAGATATAAACAGAAAACATGTAGGAGTGCAGCTCTGAGGTTGGCTCGCTTGGAAAGCTCTGCTTTAGAGTGTCTCCCACTAGAGGCCAGCCACCTCCACTGTGTCAGCTAGCATGCTGGTTAATCATCAAATACACCCTACACAGACAGAAGGAGAGAAACAGAGGCTCATCTGCCTCTTTGTCATGTTTCACTCATCTTCAGCCTTTAGATGAGCCCAACAAAAATAAACATTTATTATAGCAGCTTAGTTTCATGAATACATTAAACTGTTCTTTATATTAGCTCTAGTGTTTCCATTGCATAAAGCTTGGTGCGTATGCTTTTGTTGTCTGAATGCAAATAGTTTCTCTGTCTTAGTTGGGTTGCTCACTGCAGGGGATCATCTTTTAAGTTTTTATTTTTATTTTTTTTTTATTACAAAAAACAGAAGTTGTTTGCTTTAGATAACCTGCCCTTGTTTAATTGTCCTTCTTATTTTTACTACTTATAAAAGACATCCATATCTAGGCCAGAGTATGATGTCTTTTTTGCTCTTGCTATGCTCCAATGCCATTACGGATTTATTATAATATATAATACTTGTGATGTATGAGTTAAAGTCTCACATATAGTATTTTGTGCAAAGCTTTACAATAGAAAAAAGACATAGTGGTGAGATAATGTCTATTTATAGCTATGATAATGTTACTGATAAGAGGAAAGATCTTGTTTCATGGGCTTAATGCAACTTACATATTTGCATATAAAATATGTTGTACTTTTAGTTAAATTACAGGAAAGGGACAGAGACTATGTAATATGCTGTGTTTTAAAACTTTGGAAAATGACTAAAATCAGCTAAGATTAACAAATTACTTTTCTATCAGAAAAGGTTCCAATCCAAACCTCTTTTTAGGTACAAATAACCTTAACTATACAAAAAAATCTATAAGAGAATAATATATGTTCATGTTTATGTTGCATTACAAACGGTCAATGTGACTCTGACCTGTGAACCAGACTTTTATAGATAATAAGTGTCAGGACCTGTATATCGAACACTATGTTTTTGAGTGCTCAGCTACAAGACTGTCATCAACATGTCACAGAAATTCAGCCTATTCTACCCCACTTATACTCTTTAAGCTTATAGAGCAGAGGGAGGTCCAAAAACATTTTAGCAAGCATTCCATGTAAATGCTTTTTTAATGTGGACAGAACAGCAATGGGTTTTAGGACTACTACATTTTGGCATTCCGTCTCTGTCTTTGTCTTTTGGCCTAATGAGCCCTGGCTGGGGAACAGGAAACACCCCATCGTCCTGGCCAGTAGATGGTCATGTGGGGAACAGGAAGTAACCTATCGTTCCTGCTCTATAATCCCAGCAGGGCAAGAGAAGAGCCTGCACCTGCTACAGCTCTTAGTGCCGCCAAGTCCTCCTTTTGTCCTTGGCCAGTCGTGGTTGTGTGCCTCACTTCAGGTCAGGACAACCAAGTGCAGTCAGGCTCACCACTGTTCTACATCATTGATGTCAGTCATCGACAGCCCCTCCACCCAGCTTCAATCTTTCCTCAGGGCATCGATCAGAAAAAAAGTCAACCTAGATCCAAAGATGAGATCAATGGAAGTCAGGAGTCATGAAATTCTGCTGCAAGGGGCAATTTCAAAGTAACATAGCACTGAATGTCTTTCACAATTTATATTAATGGAATTATTTGCCCGCTTTTTTATTGAATAATACACATGTATAACACATAAAGTCCATGGTCACCTTAGAAATTAAGGACATATGTATAAAAATAGTTATATTATAGTTATAGTAAGAAAAAAAAATATTTAGATTATTTAAGTGTACATATTTATCATGATCTTTAAAAAATGAACATCATGGTACGGTATGGTTGTTCGATTAGAATTAATTGCTTTCTTTAGTGTTAAGATTATGTTCAGCAGATTGTTTAATTGACTTAAGGTTGAATTGCACTTGTATTTATAGTTCTACAGGGTTGGGATGGAAGTGAGGATGGAATATTTTGGAATGCTGAGTAAATTGGTCTCCGTGCTGAGTTCAAGGGGTCACAGATCTGATCAATTCTCTGAACTGCTTAGACAGCAACTCACTTTTCTTTCCCTCTCTAGTCCCTCTTTTTTTCTCCATTCTCCTTTTTACCTCTTTCAATCTGTCTCCTCCTCTCCTTCTTTAGTATTTTTTTTCTTTATCCCCTAATCAATAGCTGATGTTATCACACCCCATCAGCTGTGAATGAATGTTCTAATGGAGATCAGGTCATGAAGGACTACATTTATTCTCACATCTCTCTTATCCACTGAGACCCGATTACTGACTTCTGGTGCATATATGTTATGATATGGGGTTATGCACTCATTTTTTTTCTGCAGAGTAAACGCGGTTTGGTTCACAGTGCACTGCACTTAGCTAGCATGTCATGATTATACTGAGAAATGTGCTTCTATTTATCATACTGCACAACACATTCAGCATATCAGTGGGAAAGTTATAAAGGCCAACCTGGGCCAGCTGGTGGTGATGAAGGTTAGCCGCAGTACCATTTTTAACAGTATAGCAGCTCAATATACTGCAGGAAGCGAGAAGCCATAAAATCAGTGAAGTGCAAAGCAAATGTGGCCTATGAAACATTATTGAAATAGAGTACAAAGCAAACTAATAAAATTCAATCTCCCAGCAGATTCCCTCCAGTTTAGTTCTTATACTGACAAGCTATCAGTGTTATAAAACACCTCCTAAGTAACTCTGAGATTATGAGTAGGTATGATGGAATTCAGAACTTATATTATACTTGACTATAAACCAATGTAATTATAATAAAAAAGAGTTAAAAGAGAACAGTGAAAATATATTATTATGACACAAAAAGTACATCTTCCTGTAGTTTTTCCTCTATAGTTTTCTAGATTTCTAGATCTCTCTAAAGAGACAGATGCACAAAATACCCAAATGTTTGTGGACACTAATAAGTGTGTTCTCCCTAAACTGAATAGCTGAAGCACACAAATGAATGTCCACAATGTCTTTGTATATTGTAGCATTCCAATATTCTTTCACTAAAACTAAGAAACTAAAACACTGTTTCAGGCTTACAATGCCCCTGTGCACAAACCCCCTGAACTCTATGAAGACATGATGTGTTCTGGTTGGAGTGAAAGAACTTGCACAGAGCCCTGACTCTGACTCAACCCCAATGTAAACCTTCAGGAAGAACTAAAACACAGACTTCACCCCAGACCTTCTCATCCAACATTAGTGTCTGATCTCACTAATATTATTCTTGCTCACAATCCCCACAGTCTAGTGGAAAATCTGCACAGCGGTGTGGTCGTTAAAATAGTAGAAAGAGTGAGACTACATCTGGAATAGGATGTTTAATAAACACAACTGGAAGCGATGGTCCTGATATATGACATATCTACATAATGTAACTAAATGCTGTCAACTTTAAAGATAAGAATTTGTAGGGTAATTATTTTTTGAGAATACTAAGACTTGGAGTTCTGCACACTACACACATACATTAAATATATTCTATACTGTCTAAATAATACAATCAACAATTCAACAATAACTAGTAAATACAGCAGACGCCCTTATCCAGGGAGACTAACAAGCATCTCTTTTATACAACTGGGCAATTGGGATTTAAGGACCTTGTTTAGGGGCCCAGCAGTGACAACTTTGGTGCTGGGAACAAGTAGACTAGTAACCAGAGTGGCTTGTTACATGAGTCAGACATAACAATCATCTCATCATTTGGCATACATTCAGTAATAGAGTAAAAGTCATCATGGTTTTTGTTAAAATAAATTAGTCATTATCTATTTCTGATATTTACTAATTTATGACTAAAATGAATTTTATTAATAATTTAATATCTAACACTATTTCTAGTGTTATCTTTATTAGTTAGTCTATTACTTTAATAAATAACTAATGAGGTATAAAATATGAAACCGCTGGTCATTTATTTATCCCACTTCTATGTTCTAGTCTGAGTCAATGTGAGTCTATCTTAGGAACACTGGGCATACAACCTGTAAATATATCCTGAATAGGGTGCCAGTTCTGGTCACAAAACATTGCAAACACAAATTTATTTGTCCCTTACAAGTTTTGAGAGAGGAAGAAACTAGTTGAGAACCTAAAAGAAACCCACAGAAAGAGAACACAGAAATTAAAGTTAGTGTTGCTATTGATTTTTACCAGTTGTTTCCACTACAAATTAAGATATATATATATTTGATGCTTTGTATATCTCTATGTCGATAAATAACAAGTAAATGTTTGTAATTGTTTATAATATATATATATATTGCACTTATTAACTAGTTTATGGCAGTTTTTAGCTGAAAATGTATTAAAAAGTATTGAAAATGATTCCTTGTGTCTTAACTTGCCACTGTGTAATGTAGATAATATAAAATAGAGCTTTTATATAAAAAATTCTCTCTCTCTCTCTCTCTCTCTCTCTCTCTCTTTTTCTAATAAATTGTCAGAAGTGAAGAATAATTTTCCCTCTCTTGGCTTTTCTGAGTGTCTCAGAAATTTGTTTTTGCTTTATTATGCAATAGTGCAATAACTTTGCAATAATGCAGGTTATTTCCAGTAGTCATCAGGGATGATAATAAAAAAAAAAAGAAAAAACACCAAACAAATAGAAACCATGTCGATTCTACAGCAGCAAAAAATATTTTGCAATTTTTACAATGTAATATTCAATTAATTTTGTATAGTAGTTGGAGTACATAAATAAAGGATTGACAGGTACAACTGTGTACAAATGTGGTAAAGGCACCCATTATTAATCTTCAAAAGGCCTTCTGTTCTTTTACTGAAGCCAATTCTCCTGGCGAGCTAATACAAATTGTAACTGGGTGCCATAAATCGCAAACAGCGACAGAGTAGGTCAAGGCACAGAGACAAGATTACCAAACCATTACGGTCAATCAAAAGAGTCCTTGAATTGAAGAATTTTAATTAATGTCGGTTCTCTCTTCCACAGTCTTTTTTTTTTTTTTACTATCCCTTTTTTCGCTCTCTGTCTGTCTCCATCTCATTTTCTCTCTTTATGTCTGATTTGATTCTTTACTCCGCTATAAAAGATATATTGTTTATCACATTGATTGTTTGATGCTAACAATACACCCTGTAATGTATACTTAGAATAATTAGGTTTCAGAACGTCCCATGCTGGTATTAATGTAAATACAGTGACTCTCTGCTGAGCTGCACTACTGTTCCAAAGCTTCGAAATAGCTTTTTTCTCTTTAAACAGGCAAAAGTATATTTAGTAACAAAGAAAAAAAGGGCTCTGCTATTCTTATTAGAACATATTTCTGGAAGCTTGTTCTAGTGTCTTAAAAAGGAACTGAAATATATCACACTACGTAATGTACAGAAAGCTATTAAATATTTTGGTCTACACTTAGATGACAACAAACACATCTCGACTGTTGACCATCTTGACTGTCAAATTGGCAGTTCTGTCACATTAGCTCACTCATACTTCTGGATCTAGAAAGTGATTGATTTTTTTTCATGCTTTGCCTTACAAGTCTTATCATGTAATGAAGAAACAAATCATCATAATCATCTTGTAATGTTTTCTCTGGCTTATGTCAGGAATAATTAGGAAATTTATTTCAGACCCGCTTTTGAAGTCAGGGATGCAAATACTTTGATAAGCAATGGATCTTATAAAGCCTCTTGACAGATAAAAGGATCTTTAATCAGATTTGTTTGCTGCATCTAATTTATTTTTTTCTATTTTTAATGAATAAAGCATCTGTTTATTAATGTTAAGAATATTGTGACAAAGGCATGTTCTGTCTGCCATCTCCGTCTGCCTCTATAGACTATAATAGTAGCACATACTGATCCTGCATATTGTAGCGGATTTATGTAACAAAATAGCTGCAGCAATTAATCAACATGCTCAGGTAGAGTCCAGAAGGACATTAATTTGTGGAATGTACACATAATTGTATGTGGTTTCCTGTATTATTGCAGAACCCTGTGCGGTACTTTTCATTGTGCCCTCAGTAAGTTGAGAAAGTCATTAGGCTGGCTTGTTATTCACACGTGGCTTAGCCAGGGTGGAGGAGATGAGTGAACCCTACTTTGTCTTGTGCATGTCGTCTTGTCAGGCTGTGACTCACTCTTTGTCTCCCACCTGGCCTACCAAGATAGCGGGTGTAAAGAGAGGAGACTCAGAGGACGGCTGGGGACAGCTAGCAATGCACTTTTACTCTTGTTCTTTCTTCTGGACATGGCCTGTAATTTAACTTATCACAAAATGTGTATAGGGTTAATATAAGATAATCTGCACATACAGGTGCTGTGTAGTAAAACTTAATTAACATTCATAGTCGTGAGTCTCCTTTTTTTATTCTGAATGTAGTAACATTGTGACACAACTGATAATGACACTTTCAGCAGTGTGCTGCATTCTTTGACGAAAGTAAAAAAGCACATGAAAAAGAGATTTTATTTTAATTTATTTTCCACATACTCATAGATTACACCACAATTAAATAGACAGACACTGGCTTTATGTGTGCATATTTATTCATTCTTAAGAAGTAATTATATTCATTATTTTTTGAGAGATGACATTATTTGTTTAAAAAAAAAGAATTCTAAATTAAAATAGTATTTTTTTTATTAGCTTTGGGTATTAAACCATTGCCCTTATACATCAACATCTTTTTTCCCCTTAGTTCATTAGCATTTTTATTCCAATACTTCTATTTTATACTGTCTAGGCTGAGCAAAATCTTCCATATAATCCAATATCACCCAAAACCTTGACTTGCTATGCCCCAGGTTACATGTTTCCATTGTATCTCCGGATCCCGGTGTATAATGTTTCCTTATCTCAGAATCGACAAGGCAGAGGGGGGAAAAGAAAGAAAAGAAAAGGCGAGGAAATAAACAAAAGGACAAAATGGGATGTAGTGGCCTCAGTGCAGTGCTTATGACACCTCTCGGAAACATTTCATTCATCAGAGAGGAGGGGACTTGAGCCTTTGGAAATTACTGCAGATAAAGGACACACCCTGATGAATTGAATTGTGAGGAGAATAGATTTGAATTCCCCACATGGTGGTCTGTGCTTTATAGAAGAACTTCTCTCAGCCTCTGGCTACCGTTCTGCTTTTCAATTACTGTCACCAGCCTCCATGCCAGAGTGCACTAAGAGCTCCACCACTGGTAAACCTGTTGGGTATTAAGCCAGTTACACCAGCACTATTCAAACCCATATACCAATAAGGGTCCTTTTTGAGCAGCTTTGTTTAAGAAAATAAGTTTTTTAAAATATATTTTTGGGCATTTTTGCCTTTATTGATAGAAAAAACCCCTAAAATCTTAATTAAAATAGTATTTTATTATATAGGACAAATTAGAGATAAAACAGGGGAGAGAGAGGGGGGGTAAAAACCTGAGCCAGAGTCAAACCCAGGTTGCCAGAGTGCAACGGCACGAGTACCAGCGCTTTAACCCCCCTACACCACAGCACCGGCTTAAATAAATAAGTATGTTGATAATGATACCATTATAAAACAAACAAAAAACCATTTTAATTATAGTCATATTATTATAATATCTGATCCAGCGCTCCATTACTGTTGCAGTTTTTTTCCCTAATGTTTGCATGGGTTTCCTCTTAGATGTCTGGTTCTTTTTCTCTATAGAACACATACCAGTATGTGGTTTGGCCATGACAACTTACTCCTAGTTGTGTGTGTTACATCCACGGTGCCTTATATTAAGTTTTCCTTTTCCTATTAATTATAAATAAATTCATTTCTTTTACAATTATATTACATTTTTTCATGAGGTTTTCAAGATTTACTGCAGTGGAGTTGAGTGAGCTGTCTTCACTTTTCCTTAGAGGGAACTATTTCTAGAAAATAGTGAATATTGACATTAGTAGAGGGAAAGGAACAAAATTGTCCAGAACATGTAGTATAAAATACTTTAATTTGTGAGAGGAATGTGTGTGTGAAGCAGACGTCTGAGTAGGAGCCATAATTCAGGGAAAGGCTTTATTAAAGGCTTTACAATACTCCACAGACTTGGTCAATAAACATGCAGAGTTCGGTACACAGAGGTCAAATATAAATCAGGCAAACAAGTCTGAAACACTAGTCAGAAAACGTAATCCAAAGTCAGAGCAGCCCAATTCGGTAAACCATAAAGACATAAACATAAGCGCTCGGTATGTTGACTAGCAATTAATACTTCGCGATGTGGTCACAGTTCTGCTAGCTTATTAAGCTAGCGACAGGAATTACTAGCGGAAGTGGCTAGTACTCAGCGAGGGCACCCTATGGTGTTGCGAGGCCGGAATTGTTAAAGTGTGGTAACAGCTAAAAAAAAACAAAAGACAACACAAATTGAGAAAGTAGGGTTACTTAATGAGCAGGTTGTCTACAGAGGACAAACAAGTAAATAATTTAAATGGAAGTCAAGCTGAGGTGGAGGTTTTGTCATCTGTTTTTGCCTTGTGCTTAAAATACTGACCAGGTAACAATACTTAGGTGACTTTTAGAAGCACCTAATACTTTTCGGAAAGGTAGGGATTGGGGAAAGTCTCCTCTGAGCTGGTCTGCCCTACTAGGTGAGAAGTTAGACAGAAAACTTTTTAACATACCAGTCAAATCATTGTACTGTCATGTCCCCAGCTAAGCTAGAGCAGCAAAAAACTCCCACTGCCAGATTGGAGCACTGCTATTCAACTTTCTTTATTAAATAGAAATAAACCTGATGCAAACCATGAGTAAGACATCTTTATTGTGATAATGTGATATACTTGGCCAGTTCTGACATTTTTAGTGGTCAGATTGCTAGAAATGTCCAGTATAGTGACACATATACAGAACATTGTGCTATTGCTCTAAAGAAAATAATTAATTAAACTAAACTAAACATATCGTCCAGATAACATGCAGCAGCTGTTTTTTTTTTTTTTTAATTATATTTGCTTTCTTAAATTAATGTGAGAAATGAATCTCTGTTGATTAATGATGACAGCATTTCAGAGGATGCGTTAGGATAAGTCACTTTTAACTTTATTTAACAGCATTAAATGCATGTTTAAGCATTTTAGTGTATAAGAAATTCTAATGTCCTTATATAAACTTTAACTGTTTGTGTTTACTTATGTTTTAATCTTCAACCAATTAAGCTGTTATTGGTATAACTATTAAGAAATGAAATCTAAGGGACTTCACCCAAAGTTCACCCAAAGCATATCATCATATAAATCTATTTTAACCTGTCAATTTTTTATCCTTGAAAAATACTAAATGATTTAGCTTTCCTTGGTGGTTTGAGCTACACTGTCAAACTGAAAAATAATTAGAACTGAGAGTGCACGACTGAATTTTACTCTGAGAGCACTCATCTAACCAGGCTTGCAATCTATTATGTCAACAGTTTCTTATTATGTAGGAACCCACTGATTTTCCAATTGTTTGAATTATTAGATTCAGTAAAATTCGTTGAGAGATTTGTCTTAAACTGCCCATGTTAGTAGGTTCCATAGTCATAATTGTCCAGCTTAGGTTTGTTCTCATCCTTTGCCTTATATGTGAATCCCGCAATTGTACAGATACAGTACCTTAAACAAAACGTATAAGATCATTTAAAATACAATCTCCAAGTACAACTTAGTAGTGTAGTGTAGTGTACTTTACTGCAGCATAAACAAACATTATGTATATATTTTAAGGAATATTAGCAAACGTATGATTTATTTAGGACCTTTTTTGAATAAAAAACCTAGAGTTTTATATTGGATGGACTGTGAATGTGCACATTGTGGGAACTTATCCAGTTTTATTCCTGCCTCAATTCTAGTGTTCCCAAAACTCCGGAACTACTTAGCCCAAAGTGACATAAAGCAGTCACTTAAGTTAAATACGTAGTTTTAAAGATTTATCAGGATTCAACTATAGATAGAGCAAGAAGTAAACCAAGACACAGCAACTTCTAGGGTCATTTTTCCACTGAATAAGGTAAATATCTAAAGCCAGACTAGTTCAGACTTATTTGATTTATGCGAATGCAGGGATATATCTTTATTTGCTGTGAAAAAGTTAGTTCTTTATGCCTGTAATAAAAGTATTGTGTGGTATCAATTTATGGTCACAATTTTATTACCTGGCCAAAGATGTGCAAGCTGAAAACGTCTGGCATGTCTAAGTGGTGTTCTTGTGCTACAGTGAAGAAAGTGCAGTCAGGGTATGACATTGCTCTGGGCCTTTTATTCTCCTTGTTATGGTGTTAAACTATTTCATTTATTCGGTGTGAATCTTGCTGAGAGCTCACTTTGAACTCATTCTTTGTATCGGAGGGAGAGAGGAGTCCACACAGGAGGGACATAATGAAATTGCATGAATGTACTTGCACCCCGAAATCGAATTCATTTCTCTTGTTATTATTGAAAGACAGTCATTATGAAATGTGGCGCTTCGGTACAGTCTTAATAGGAATGGTTGTTTTGGAGTCTTTTAATTTACTGATTACTCCTTTATTGGATTTTGAGCTGTTTAGAGGAGGAAAGAAACAGTGATGTAATTGACAGATTATTAAGGTTCCCAATACTAATATTTTGACAGCTGCTTGCTGGTTGATCTGGGTGTAGTGGCTATTTTCCTAAATGTTAGAATGGGCAAAAGGGTGTCAGTGAGTATTAATAGAGATACAGTTGCTTCCTCTTGGGTTGTTCATCTGCAGTAAATGATTTTGGAAATAATCCTTTTTGTATATAGAGTCTGCCCTTAATTGGGGCATTCCTCTCATGATTTTAGATTTTAGTCACAGGAAATGCTGTGACAGGCAATACCTTATTTTAGTAAATCCAAAAAAAAAGCTTGAGAAATGATTTCCTTTGAAAAATTAATCAAATCCCAATGCTAACTATTATTTTTGCTTTACCCTAAAAACATTTGTGTTTTAATTGAAAGATTCATATAAGACTTTTTATATTTATTTAGAAAATTACATAATTACAATTACTGTTTTGTTTGGATTTAAAATAGATTACATTGATTGTTCAATAATTAATAACTCTAAATAGCTACTCTTGGTTTGATTCTTTGGGTTTTTCCCTGAAAAGAGACTTTGGTGGATTTGTTACTGAATAGGATAAACCAACATGAAGACCGGAAAGTTGAATATAAGCCAATTTGAAAGTAAGAAAGGGATAAAAATTGATCAGAACTAATGCACAAGCATTGGGAACAGCCAACACAAAAATCTCATGAGGAAATACAAAACAATGCATAGCTAGTAAAAATATTGACTTCATCTGATCATTTTAGGTTGTTTTTTAGAAGCTGGTAGCAGGTACGACTTTATTGAATTTGGATAAAATACCCTTAAAAATCAAGGGGTGTGCTTTTGCTCCTGTGTTTACCTGAGTTTGTCTAAACATCCAATGCCTTTGTCAGAGCAAAGCAGTCAGTGTTTGTCTACCGGTGATTGTCAGAAGCATTGATCAATGAGGATGTGAAGTGGCTTATCTTTCGGGTTGTGTGTCAATATCATCACCATCTCTGTAAGCCCTCTGATAAACAATGTTTCAGGAAACACACAAACACTGATAATAAGTGGCATTTGCTGACATCTTACTTCTTTTTCTAGGAAGTGTTTAACCTATAGAACTGTTCATGTACATTTTGTTATTTGTAGCAAGTGTTAAAGCAATTGCCTTCTCATGAGATGGCATATTAATTGTTTTGTATGTAAGGCTAAATAATCCAGTCCATTACGTGGTAGTGATTTCATAGATTTTATTCTATTTTCGATGCATTTTTTCTAAAAGAAACATTCGCCAATTTAACAAAACTTTACTGAGGCAAGTAGTATTTTGAACCCAACGGTGCAGTTTATCTTAACTTGGCTTAAGTTAGCTTGACTTGGCTTAGCTTAGTTTGAACATTAGCACAAACTTAAACAAAACAACAAACATGAACTTAAATAGAATAAAATAATCTTGACTTACATAAAGGAGAAACACTATAAAAAAGAGCTATAAATACACACGACTAACCAATGAGAACAAGACACATGGACAAGGGGATGACGTGACAGGAACACATGGAAAACAAGAAAGTAAACAAAAAACATGAACAGAAACATGACTTCAAAACATAACCGCAATATAAACATGAAACAAGAACATGAAATAAAAACATAAAACATAAACATGAAACAAACATAAACCATAAAGTATAAACAGCATAAAGCATAAACCTCTAGCATGGCTGGCTTAGTGTGAACTGTCTCTGGTACCACAGGCTTGGCGTAAGCCATTCATGGCACAGCTAGCTCGGCGTGAGCCGGCTCTGGCATGGCGGCCATCTTAAACCGAGCCTGTGGCTTGGCAGGCACGACGTAAGCAGTCTGTAGCCTGTCTGCCATCTTGAACTGAGCCTGTGGCTTAACAGTCTAAAACACAGCGTTCATATCAGGAACAGTCTTTCGTTTGGCAGGCAGGACGTGAGTAAGCTCCGGCTCAGCAGACATGACATGGGCTGCTTCCGGTTTGCGGGGTTCTTTGTCAGCTAATTCCACTGTGAATGAAGACCCACTTACCAGCATAATCTATGTATTTAGCTAGGAATCAGTGAGTTTTTCCTCCTGGCAACTTAAACCAAAGAGAGTCCTGCAGCCCCATCCAGAAGATCCTTAAGATCCTTAAATGCCACATCATTAATTCCAAAGTTTTCGCATAGTCTAATAAAACTCCTGCACATAATCCTCAATAGATTGGTTGCCTTCACAAAGTCAGAACAAACAGCTAACTGCTGGGTTTGTGTTTGGTCATGTTTTGGTCATTTCATGTTTGGTCATGTTTTGGTCATTTCCTTTTGTAAGGAAACTCCACTGAGGCAAGTAGTATTTTGAACCTAAAAGTGCAGTTTATTTACAATAGTGTCAAACAATCCACATAAACTAATCTTGACTTTGTTTAACTTAGCTTAGCTTTAATTTAGCTTAGCTCAGCTTGAACATTAGCACAAACCTAGCTTGATGTACACTCCTAACAGCAGTACAAGGACACAACCAAACTCCATGACCAAGACAAAGGGAACACAAGAGCTATAAATACACATGAAAACAAACAATGAGATGGACAAGGGGATCACATGACAGGTAAACATGGGGAACAAAGATCACATGACAAGAAAGTAAATATGAACATAAAACAAGAAACATAACAAATATGAAACATGAAACATGAAACATGGAGCAAAACATAAAACATGAACAAAGCACGATCCTTACAGCCTGTTTGAATATCAACAGGATCCAAGCATTTATTTTGTCAGTTTTTTATGCATAAACAAATTTATGATGGCAATTTGTATAATGGGTCTTATTTAGATAACCAACAGACCAACAGGGGTATTGAAAAAAACTATTTACACATGCCTGTGTTGTATAAGATTTAATGTAGTGTGAAATTAAAAAACATCAGCAAAGCATTTCCAACATGTATAAGCAGCATGCTACCTATTTCTGCTTGGCTACTAAAAGATGAGGCATATCCATCGCAAAAACGCATTACTGTCCAAATCAGTTCTTAGAAAGCAAAAGAAAAAGTCTAGCCGCAAAAACACATTCAGTCATTGCTGTTCTAAAATATATTTTCTGAAACTGGTCCTAGTCCTAGTATGTGGCAAATTTACACCATTTTGGGTATTAACCGCAGTAGCCATTTTGCAACCCTGTGGGTTTCTTATTTTGAAATAAAATGATTGGACACATCAACAAATTGTTAAACTGATGTAAGGTGCTGGAATAATTTATGTCTCATATAATTTGTAATTGATTTAAGACCTCAATTTTTTATTAAAGATGTGTCTGAGTAAGATTATTTGTAAAATCTAACAATGTTTACAGATGTTTGTATCTATTTACAATGGTACAGTATACATTTTTATGCTACCTTGCATTTTCCAGAGTCCTTTAGGATTTGCCACTAGAATTTTGAAGCTAATTGAGGTCTTTAATAAGTAGGTACGTGTCTTGTTTGATTAAAAGGCGGGGAAAGGGTGGAGCAGTGGTTAAGGTGTTTGACTGCTAATTGGAAGATCAGGTTTCAATTTCCAGCACCACCAAGTTACCACCGCTGGGCCCTTAACCCCCAATCTCTCAGCTGTATAATAGAGATAAATGTAAATCGCTCTGGATAAGGGCGTCTGCCAAATACCATAAATGTAAATGAACGGTGTCTCACTTAATTAGGTGTAAGGAACACAAAAATGTGGTGCAGGGTTCTTTGCACATGGGATGTAAAAGGTTGCTGATCAAGAGTATCGGTTAGCTACATGAATTTATACCTTAATAAAAACTTTCAGAGACTAAATACTTTCTGTGTATCGAGTTCTGTGTATTTTCAGCCGATAACTGAAATCTGCTTAGGAAAGTTAGAGGAGAAATGGACATCTGACAAATGCTCATTGGCACCAACAATTAGGCCCCAATGTGATTACAAAAGCTGGTTACGTGAATACTGAGACACTCGTACTATTTTACTGAACTGTTTTTTTTTTTTTTTTACATCCGAGTTGTCAAATTGTGATTTCGAGCGATGATATTTCTGATAGGGATTGTAGACTTGTGGGGAAGGTGTGTTTTATAAGGTTCTGTTTTAAATCGAGAAAAAAACCCAATATTCTCTTTATTTTACAAAATACTAATACAGAGATTTCTAAGTGAATCCAAAATTCATTTTATTTATTCCTTGAACGCTATTGTGCACCTCAAAATGTTTTTTCTTGTTGTTTTATTTTGGTTTTATTCATTGTCTGCTCTACTTTAGAAGAAAAAGTTCCTTGTTAACCAGGCTGTTGAGAGACGTGTAATTAAAGCTCTATAAATCACTGCGATCATTGGTGCCATGGAGTTCCATAGAGGCCAAACAAGGTGTTACACTGGATTACTAATGTGGATATAAGTAGCATGGTACATGGTCAAGGGTCGGAATTCATGCCTTGCAACCTGTCGCTCGGATACGTTTACGTCCCTCATAAATCTTTTTTCCACTGATACAAAAAAGTTTAATAATTGGGTATTTCTACTGTAAGTGAGCGATGTCATACAGTAGCCCGGCTACTTGGTGCTTGGCATTCTAGGCAGCCATTTGTCATTGTGAGTTATGCTGCTATAATTGCACTGTGCCTCTGGGCTAGACCTTGGGGAGCATGGCCTTGTCAAGGTGCATTCATGGTAGGTTACGTTGGTTTGCCTCTATTGATCAGATGCAGGATAGAAAGGTGGCTGGGCATAGGTAATGCCTGTTGAAATTTTGATATACGTTTCACTATGAATAAACATATTAAACGCATTAAGGCTTCAATTATATGTTTTTTTATTTTTCTTTCGAGATATACGATTTATGCAGGGTCAAGGGAGAAAGGTATTTGGATTATTTTAGCAAATTTTTATCCTGATTTTTTAATCAAAAACATATCTGCTTTCAAACAAGGCCAGGAAAATACTGTGCAATAAATTGTAGTTGATTTCAGTCAGCTCCTGCTGTAGTTCTGCTCACGCCTACACACCTACTGACACATGCAGGCACACCAGTATTCAACCTTGTCTAAGTTTATTTAGATCTGTGCTTGTGAGCTGTACAATTTTTTTGTACAGCTTTTGTACAATCATTTAGGTATGTTATCAATTAAAAGCATTGATCAAACCAGCTTTGCTGCAGGTAATGTTCAGCAGTCTTCTGTCTACGTCTCGTTTAACAGTAAAGTGCTGGGAGGGAAAAAAACAGAAATCAATAGCGTGCTTTCATGTGCAATAAAACTGGTTGTTTTGTAGGAAAAAGACACAGTAATCAAGCTGTGTTAAACCGATGTTGCTTATATCTATTAAAACTGAATCATAAGACCATTAATTGTTCCATTTTAGACTTTATTCAGAGGGCAAGATGGTATGATTGTTTCAGGACATGTACCATATGGCTTTTTAACATCAAATTAAGAATACCCCTACAGTATAAAGCCCTTGAACTCAAAATACATCAGTGCCCCCAAACTTAGCACTACAGATAAACATTTTTATATATTGATAAGTTTGTAATTGCAGAGTTAGTTGTCTATCTAAATAAAAATAGTAGCTTGAAAAGGGCAAAATGACGCACAAGATTATATAGTATATTTGTGGTGGTTTGAAAATTATTCTGTATTCAATTAAATTTATGCATTTGCAGACACCCTTATTCAGAGCGACGTACATTTATCTTTTTTATACAGCTGAGCAATTGGTGTTAAGAGTCTTGTTCATGGGCCCAACAGTGACCAAAACTACCAATTAGCAGTCCAACACCTTAACCACTGCGCTAACACTTTCTGTTCTAAACCAAACCAAAACATTCTAATCCAAATTTGTCAGAAAGTTAATAACAAAAAAAATGGCACTTCCATTGATGTCCCGTGCTAATAGTAATGGTGTTCTGCAGCTAAGTGGAGAATAACTGTGTTTGTGATACACCTGACCGGAGCATGTTGACCAGATCTGACAGCGCTCATTACCCTGTCTGCTTATGGCTGTGTGTCCTTTACAAAGCTCAGTATTGTCAAAGCTCCTGTCATTCGCCCATCCTGGAGGAGATTAACAACTTGTCACTCTCCCCCCACAGCTAAAAATATTCTGTCTGCAATGCTGGAGAACTGGCCAGGCGGAACGGGCTGACGGTTTGCCTCCTGTCTTGCTCTGATTGTCCCTTTCTGTTCCAAACAGCCTGAGCTGTCCCATCTTGCCTAACGTGACCTTTAGCTAGGCGTCTGCCCGCACACTAGGCCTGTCTTTCTACCGCTGCTTGGCTGTCAGATCTGCGTGTGTCGTTCTTTTCCTTCACCCAAAGCCGCCGGTCATGTTGCTCTTCAACGACAACCACTGACTACAGATCACATTAATATCTTGGATGCGAAGATTAATTTAACATTCTGTAAAATCAATATAATTAATAAATAAGTGATGTGAGATAAAGAGATGATAAAAAAATATATTTTAGCAACTGCTAGATATATTCACATGATTTTTTTTTTTTGTAGACTGTATATCTTGTTACTTTATTGGTTAAGTATTGGACGCTGTAACAATTACCATTAAAAACAGGAAACAAATTAAAATAAGGAGCAGAATTTAATTTACCAAACAAGCAGGAGTCAGCTAATGTGCAGAAAGCAAGAGACAAAGACATACACCAGGAACAAGAGACATAATTACGATTAAACACAATAAGCACATAAGGTTTGATACAGGAAACTGGGCATGTGGGTGTATGAGATACTAACACACTATTTATGATTGTATAATAAACTCCAAGTGTGTGAAATCTGAATGAGGGCAGACATAATAGTGATAGATTTTGTTATAGCTTCGTATTGTGTTTGTCGGGCTCCACGTTTGTAGTCTCCCCTATAATCTATGTTTTGCAGTCGGCGGCCATGTTTGAAGATCGTCCTGTGTTACCTGATGTGGCTATCACGTATAAAAAAATGCTCTGTAAAGTGCGTTTAATGTTCTTTTACAATTAAATAATGTTATATTAATAATGTATTGATCATAAACCATTTACAATTATAAGTCTGGTATAAACACTGCCTTAATAAACCCCTAAGAGTTATCTGTCCACTTTACAAGCTGTTGATGTTTAAGTATCACTCTGTCCTTGTTCACCATCAGAACCATGGGTAGAAAGAGTAGAAAGGGTCACCCAAGGGTTACACATTTGCATTTTACTTAATGGTAAAATGTCAGAATAGCATGAAAGAGATTCGGTTGTTGTTTACTGTGGTTTAATTCTCTGCATGCCAAGTACTCTTATCTGCCTCTAAAGGCATGGCCACGCTTTGGGAATTGCAGATTTTGGGGAATTGAAAACGATGGCGAGGGCAGGTTGGTAAAAAGGGGTCGTCCCTGTAGATAGATAAAGGAACACGGTAGACAAATGGATTGGAAATGCTGGTTGAAGGTACTGGGTTTAAAAAAAAAATCTTATAATAGAAAGTGGCCTATGTCTCTAAAGGCTGTCTTTGGTCTTGTCTATAATGCACTTCCTAGTGTTGCACAGTTACAATGCTGTAAATAGGCGAGGAATCAAACCTTTCTGCTCTTTCTCCCTGGGCTAATTACCTTTAGCTTTATAACATACATATTAAAATACTTTCTCTTTCCAACAACTTTTGATTTGTTCACCAGCTTAAAAAAAATTAACAACAATTTTTCAGTTTTTAAAAAAATTATGAAAAGTTTACCAGGGATAAAAAATTGATTACTCGATATAAAACTTGTTGAATTTAGTATATAAAATAAATAAACATACTTTTGACTATTAAAACAGGGGCAGAAAAATTCCACTTCACATTTGAACTAAAATAAAAAGTAAGTACGTGGAAATAGAAATATACATGTGCATGTAGCTCGAAAGAAAATTGTGACTGTGAAGCAGACTGTAAAATGCATGCTTCTTTTTTAATTTCTTAATTCAAGCACCAGCTTACATTTACAGCATTTGGCAGACACCCTTATCCAGAGTGACTTACAATATTCCTTGTTATACAACTGAGCAATTGGGGATTAAGGGCCTTGCTCAGGGGCCCAACAGTGGTGGCTTGATCAACCTGGGAATCAAACCCACAACCTTCGGGTTGGTAAGCCAACACCTTAACCATGAGCCACCACTTCCCAAAGCTTTAGACACCAGTTGTCTCTTTGTTCACTGTTAAGACTGTCTTAATAATCTTTTATTTAAAAAAAAAAAAACACTCAAATATGGTTTATTAATGATATATTATTTTGTTGTGACCTCTTGTGTGACCAAGAAGAGGATGGGTCTGATTTCTTACTCTTGTCATCTGAAAGATTTTCCATTCCAGTCTGGCCTCTAAATTACTCTGCACCAGATGTCTATAGGTCTGCTTTTATTGATGTCAATACTTATAGCTCTAACGAAAGTTAAAAATGGATACAAACCATGGTGTGGCTAATATATCTACTTGTACTTGTATGGAAGTTTATGATTTAGTTTTAATACTAGATAATTATACCTATATTTCAGAGGTGTTCCATTCTGAAAGATAATTTATTTGCTGCCTAAAGGGAAACCTTTCCTGTGTCTGCAGACAAGAGTGGTTAATTACAGTAGATAGGCTTATCTCCTAGTAATTATTTTGGTCTCTTTGGAGTTTCCTGTCTTAGACCAGCCAATCGATGTTATCAGACCGTAAATGAGAGAGAAAAGAAGCAGGGATACAATAAGTGAAGCAATAAGTTAAGTGCAGTTTTCAGCAGGGGTTAAGATGAGCCATTATGAGTGCTTATGCTGCATGGGAACCCGTGCCTCGGAGTCTGTTGGCATGGTGAGCGTAGTGTGAAAGCGATCATTAATGGCTATTTACATCACATTACCACAGAAATGTCTACCTTTAATCACAGTGGGAACGACTATACTTAATTAACCTGACGTGGGCGCATTGCTGTGTGCATTGCCTAGGGATGAAGAATCGACTAGGGAGAAAAAAATATGTAAAACCGCTGCATAGCTGCATTTGTTTTATGTTTACAAATGCCATACAAACTTAAACCTATGTGATTTTTATGTCTGGAACATTAATGTGCAGGGTTTTTTTTTTGTGGTTTCACTTTTGGACATAATTACATTATTCATGTGCAATGTCAGATGCACCTTCTTATAACTTATATAACTGCCTTTATCAAGCCTATAATATAATATGTGAAAATAATGTGAAATATGTGTGATCTTTTTTTGTCAAAGGAGTGTTTATGCAGCATCGGTTTATTGCAGCTTGTGTAACACAATTCCTCTCTATAACAAATGTGCCTTTAGCGCAAAGCTGTCTTTTTTGCTTGTCATGCAGCTTATCATAGGAACATTATTAAGTAAGCACCAGAGTTTGTTGACTGATTGGTTGTCTACATTTTCAACACTGTAGAATTGCTCATATTTTAGAAATACAACTTTAGAAAATTTATATATCTTTAACATCTCTAAATAATTACTCATATATATATATATATATATATATATATATATATATATATATAGTATATATATATATATGTCTGAAACTTTAAGGTGCAGGGTTTAATAATATATATATGATTAAACTATTATGTTAGAGGAATCTAGAGGAACAGCAGTGACAAACATGAGTGTGAGCTTAAAGCTAAACATAAAAGTCTGATTAAATAAAAATAATATATATTTTTGTTGCATTTCTGGGTCAATGGTTATCAAGCTCCTAAACCAGCAGGTACCTGACTGAAACATTTACAAAAAATGTTCTTTATGTTCATAGAACAAAACTGAAACATTTTATGTTCATTTAGTGTGGATACATAGATCAATGTGTGTAAAGCAGAAGGTTAATACAAGCTGCGGCATGTGAAAATGTAGCAATTGAATAAAATCTGGACATTAACTATGTTGGCTGATCCGTAATAACCCCAGAAATCCCCTACACACAAAACAGTAGAACAAGCTCATCTACCTAACGGGCTGCTTAACATCACCATTTCAGTCTTATTATGACTTGAGCTATAAAGGACAAAGACAGAAAGATGTAGCCTAGGTGAACACAAGCGGTGTCTGGCACTGGCAACATTATTTCTATTACCTTTATAGTTGGGGTAATTGACTTGCCGTTACATTCTCTTGAGCACTAACTCCTCTTTGGTATCTCTCTTAAGACCCGCTTTGAAGTCGGAAGCAGTTTGTATGCTTTTGTGTAGTGTAGCCAGATTAAGTGGCTAGTTAGTACAGCAGGAGAGAAGCAGAAGAGGTGCTCCGATCTGATCGTCTTTGTGTTCTCTGTCCTAATAAGCATCGAGGGAATGAGCTAAAGAAAGGAAATGGCAGAAAGAGGCAAACACGGTTCTCAATGGATGTTTAATATGGCTGCCTATTCTTGTTATGGGTGTATAATTTCCTATACCTTTTAACACACCCCTAAAATTATACATTCAGCTTCACAGTATACATTGTATTACATTTGTAAGTTGGTGTCTCATCCATCCACTGAAAAAAAAACTATACATTTATTACAACATAGATATAATCATATATTTTGTTTCTCCATGGTTGTCTGGAAAAAAAATCTTGTCACAAATAATATAAACAAAATTACATAAAAGAATTGGCCATTTTTTATGCCTCTAACTTTCTCAATTTAAACCAGTGGGTCCCGAACTTTGGGGTGGGGGGATGAGGGGTATTGGAGTTATAATAAGGGAGGGCATAAAAAGACTAGTGTGAAGTCAGCAGATATTTATAGGGATGAATCAAAATTTCAAAAGATAAAAAGCGGTCAAAATATGAGCCGAAAATATATGCCGTGCCGTGCCGCCCGACAGTATTCAGCTGGTTTCGCGCTCTCTCTAGACATCCTCACTGCACCAGTGCTCCAATCAACATTCCGCTCTGGGAATGTGCATTCTGTTGAGTTGTTATGGTCCGTACAAATGCTTTACTTGTGTACTGCTTATATTCAGCAAACATTAAAAATGAGCTAAGGGTGGCTCACAGCTGCATCTCCGATTTGAGAGGCTCTGTAGCCCAAAGCAAGCTCACCCTGGGGCTTGACATTTTTTTAATCAAGCAAATCGGGGCAAAAAAGGTTTGGGAACCACTGCTTTCAGCAAACTGAAATATAACCAGGGCAGCATGATAGCTTTGTGGTTAGCAATGTTGGCTCACAGCAGGAGGGCCCAGGTTTAATTCCCGGGCGGGGGCCTTTTTGTGTGCAGCTTGCATGTTCTTCCTGTGCTTGCTCTCCCTGTGCTTGCGTGGATTTACTCCAGGTACTCTGGTTTCCTCCCACTGTCCAAAAACATGTATGTTAGGTTGACTGGTGATTCTAAATTGCCCATAGGGTCTAAATTGCCCACAGGGTGTCTGTGGCCCTGTGGTGAATTGGTGACCTGTTCTTCATCCTTTCAGATACCGCTGGGATAGGCTTCAGCAGATCCCTGTGACCCCGAATTAGTGAATAAGCGGGTATAAAAGATGAATGAATACGAGCTTTTTCATTTTATTTTTATTTCTGCTTAAATCTTAGATATATATTTTGTGGACATATCAATTAATATGCAAAAATAATTAATATCATTTAACTTGATTGATATCATTTAACATTTGATAGCTACCCTCTGTCACACTCACAGGAATACTGTATAGTGGATGTCTCCTAGTGCAAATGAAACATCTTAGAATACAACTTATTGGCAAGAACAAAAGTAAAGTTTGTTGGAGGTTATGGGTAACTACTCTGTACACACTAATAGGATGCAGAGGGATGGTCTGTTGATTTAGACAGGTGTCTCATTCTCCCTTTGTTAATAGTGTTTACCTCTTTTCAGCTACTAGAACACAATTGTAAAAAATTTGCATGGAAAAGTGATAATGTGTAACAAAATAATTAAGAACAGAACTTTAATTGGGATGTTATCTGCTGAGCGTGTTGCAATGTAGGTCTCTGAGGGAGGTAGAAATGTGTGCTTGTTAGGGTGTTAGAGGAACAGGAGGAGGAGGAGGAGGAGGAGGGAGCAACTCGGTACTGCATGTCAGCAAGGTGGGCCTGTCTTATTTTCCTAATGTTAATCACAGGCTCCTGTTTAGGATGCAGTGGAGCTGTTGAAATGGGGAGGGGGGTCAAAAAGCGGTGCCTTGATCAACCTGCGTCTGCACAGGCCTCCATGCTGTTGACCAGTCACTGCCACTAATTACCAAGCCCAGCGCTGCCCATGGCATGCCAAATGAACCCACAGGCCATTAATGCATTTCACTTCTGTGGGTTACAATAAGCGCTTGAACTTTCCCTCTTTCGAGTTCAGCAGTGCTTATGTATTCATTCAGGTGTGTGTTTGTTGCAGTTTGTTTGGCTGCTAGATAAGGGTAATTAGGCAGGATGCTTCTCTGTGCTCAGAGGGCAGTGGTCCATTAGCGTAGACACGTCATTGCAGATTTTCTTCAGCTGCTTTTACCTCACCTGTGGAAGACATTATTTATGGCTAATAAGCTTAGACTTTGACCTCTACTAGCTGGGTCTCTGTTCTCTCTGGAGAGCTTTTAACATTTTTTTCTAGCCATTTCCCACAGCTACTGCAGGCGTAAATACTGTACTCATGCTCTGCATTTTTAAAACTTCAAGTTTACTTTGCGTACATGCTTCTCTTTCCTTAACTTTTACACTACATTATTCCAAGTCGTTGTTATGCAGCAACACATCTAAGCATGTCCTTTTATTCAGATTTGATCAGAACTCTCTTCAGGAACAATTCAAATTTTGTTTTGACTTTCTTTACTTGTGTGAAGGTCAAGTGCTGACACCATGGCGATTATTTCCGCTTCAAAACTTTGACATAACGCTGGGCTGAAAGAAGGATTAGATCATATTCAGTGTGGCTTTCTATGTCTCCATATCAATTCTCCCTGCATTACGGCCACAAACCCCTTAAATCTCTGCATTCGATACCGTTAGTGCACCATGGAAACAGACCCTGACTATTTAGTGAAAACAAAGACAAAGAGAAGTGAATTATAATGGGAAGCTACTAATCATTTCCAAACCCTAGCAGATTACTTTTCTACGATAAAGATAAGTGATGAGGTTTTAGTTGAAGAAGATTCAGATCTTAGCCTTTGGCTTTATTTGTAAACCAAAGCAAGCATGCCATTATTTTCTCATTTACCCCCTCCGGGCCTGAAGAAGAAATAAATTGTGGTCTTAAGTACCAACTGCTTCTCGGTTTCAGTAAAACTCTGCACTATTGTTTAATTACTAACATTACTTAGTTGTGAGCACACAACCCAGAAACACTTCCTGCTTTGAGTTGGTGTAAACGTGTTAAAGGTGTAAACATCGCGATGAGAAGGTCACCTTGATTGTACCTGCTGCTTTATCACACCATAGCCTTTTCTGGGCTATTTTAAGGGTATTAGTTGACACTGCTGGAACGAAGGCCTCATGCAAGCTGCTTAATCACATATAATAGATGCGATCTGGCTTTTCATGAAGATAGTGATCCACATGCATTCTCTAATGAGTCCCTCCTTAGTGAGCTAAATGCTTTTAACTACCGCATATCATTGCATATGGACTGGGCAACAGATGGGGCTGGTGTGTTGAATCGACTAGAATTCTTTTAATTGGTAGGGTAAATGTTGTGTCAGGTGTTAGCTGCCAAACAGGGGCATAACTTTTAAAGAACTGCGGGAAACCCTGCTACTCTCAAACCTACTAGAATAGTTGGATAATCTACATTTTTAGGACATCAGCTGGTCTATGATTGATACAATAGTGCTAGAAAGGCAACATGAACACCAGAACCTAAAATCATTTTGTTATGATTATTCTGTTATTCTATATACTTTGTTTTACCTAAAGTCTGTTACTTCCTAAAATGTGACTGGGGAGAGAAAGTCCAGACATGTCCACAATTTCTGTTTATTGCTGAGTGCCAGCGTCCAGGAGGACTTCCATTGCTTTAGAAGATTGCTGGTGCTGGCCATGCCTGACATCTGTTAGCATAATGTTGCAAGGAGCCTTGGAGGCAAGAATAACTGATCTCTCAAGCACTTTATCATTTTACATTTTTCCAGGGGTAATGTCTGAGGGTAATTAACAGATGGCAAGGGGTCTGCCTAATTAGCCTTGGCTTGCTCTGTAATGAAGGAACAGTAGGAGGAGCATGCAAAATAGCTTGACCAGTCCTTGTTGGTTTTCTACTTTTCACTGAGCCTTCACACCTGCTGCTTTTTAATGCGCTGTCGCTAACAAAGAAGTAATGGACATAGATGTCACTTGTCCCTGGTAAAAACACAACACATGATAGCAGCACTGCAGTCTTATAGTGGCTTTAGTAGGGCCTTTTTTTAAGTTCCAGTTAGTTGGCTTAAATGTAAATTTAAGCACCTGCTGGTGGAAAATTCACAATGTTGTCAGGTTTGAGTAGAACTGTAATACCTCAGGACATATTTGTGTGCCGTTCATCATGTGCCTTCTTTCTTTATTTTTTCCATCAAAATTTGTTCTTCTTTTCCAAGCTGCCATGGTAGTGGTAACATTAAGGTGTCTCCTGGTACATGATCTGGAACTTTCTGAGAGGCAGCAGACACTAATCGCCCCTCTCCTGGTAAGGGAACAAGTAGAAGGAGAAAACATGCTTTGCATGGTTCCCTTCCTTCACTTTCAAGCTTGAGCAAGCCACTGGAGGGGAGGCCTGTTTGAATGGCATGAACAACAGCAAACATGGGAGGAGGAATGAGCACAGACAATGCAATCACTCTTCTTGACTCTTCACTCTTCAGCCCACACACCCAAATCTCACCACAAGACATTGATATGATGGCGTAAAATGAGATGTCTTGTACAAGGAAATGACCTGTTTTCCTCTCCAAGTGTTTGCTCATTTATATGAATGCTATGGTAATACAGGAAGAGCCCTCAAACCAATTATGTTTCTGCTGTTTATAACCAGAAAAGACATTGTTGCTTTGGAAAAGATAAAGGCACAGTAACTGTTAAACCTGCAAGATGGTTCTAAATGTTCATTAGATATTATAGAGTTTGCTTTTGGGAACCAAGATCTCTGTCTCTGGCTTATAATATAATTAAATAATGTCCATAAATAAATTGGAAGATACATGGTTAAAAACAGTTAGCTCTGCCATTGTGTCTCTCTGGCTTTTCTGTCAGGAATTGAAGTTATGTTACGTGTGTTCTTCCGTGTGATCACTGATTTGCAGTTAAAATGTTTAATTTGCAGGTCCTATTTAACCACAAAAGAAATTGTTGACAATTTTTATTGTCAGCTTTGCCAATAATGTTGGCAATTTATTTTTTAGCCCTATTTGAGGAAAAAGGAACTTGATGTTCTATGATTAACCCAAGGTTCTGAGCAGCGGTTGAAGGGGAAGTTAGCGAGTTATCAATAAGAAGTGCAAGTTTCTGGCATAGGGATCACTTGTGATGTAGAGCTGTTCAGTTTTGCCAGGTCTGGGTTTCAGCTGATGAGCTGCCATTCTTGATAATGTCTGCCAGCCATGCTTAGATCAGAGCAGAAGCAGTGATGTCTGAGGCAAAATCGAGTTGAGTGTGATCGGCATAGCAGTGGCTGTAGGAAATGTACGAAAAATACTCAGTTTAGAGAAAAAAGAGAGGTCCAAGTACAGAGCCTTGTGGGATAATACTTTTCTAATAGAAGTGATTTTATGCCTGTTTATTTTCTTAAGTTCTTAGTAACATTTTAACAACAAGTTGGACATATTAATCTTCAAAGCATTATTAATGGTCCATCTCTCCTGCCATACACAGGATGTCCTAAAGTGACGTTATGAATGTTAAAATAATCTCTTTTTACTACTTAAAATTACATTTGCAGCATTTGGCAGACACCCTTATCCAGAGTTACTTACATTTATCTTATTTATACAACTAAGCAATTGGGGGTTAAGGGCCTTGCTCAGGGGCCCAGCAGTAGTGCCTTGGTGGAGCTAGGAATCAAACCTACAATCTTCAGGTTAGTAGTCCAACACCTTAACCATGAGCCACCACTTCCCCTACTTAAATTTTAATGGCTATTAGTCAACTTCACGGCTATGCCTTTTTTTTTTATTACTATAGAGTAAGGGTTTCTGCGTTTGTGTAGCACAGTTTTATGTATTTATTTATTTATTTTGATGGTGTTGAAGTGTCTTTGCTTTAACAGCTGTTATACATTCAACTCTGTCACCTGGAAAATATATGCTTTTAGTGCCCTTGATTCCTCTGTTCTGATCTAGTTGACCCGCTGTGGATGTGCTCAGCATAGAATCAGCTTACTTTTGCAGCACCTTATACATGATGAATATCCAGGTTCTCTTGCAAGCCATATTGCCACATTTAAAACTCATAATAGAGATAAAGCATATTATATTTGTTTACATCGTTTTGAAATATGGCAGCAGCAGTAAATAAAAAACCCTAATCATAAAAAACAATATGGAATCCATCCTTTTTACCAGTACACATCCAGATCCCCAAGCTCTGACCGTTGCTTATGATTAATAGTATTTCAATAGTGCTTACACAGCAACTTATATTTATCTCTTTTATTCAGTTAACAGGAATTGCTCAAGGGTCCAGCAGTGGCAGTCTGGCATAGCTAAAATTTGAAGTGATGATCTGCTAATCAGTCATTCTGTGTCCTAACACTACTGAACTGTAATGTCTAGCAATAGTTCTGAGAGTTATTTCCACTTCATGCTGTGTTTGGCCATTTGCCTGTTCTTCTGATTTTCTTGTTTGATTATTTCTTGTATCATGTCTACACTTCCTCTGATGTTTGCATGCCCTACCACATTGACATTTTACACTGTTTTCAGCATTTTGCATATTCAATAACCTGTCTTTGCATCCTTTTTGTGTGAGGTTGAAGTGTGAAGAATAACCGGTAAAAATGTATGCACGCATGTCCAAAACTATTCAAATTTAATCACTATCTTCAATGTAGAACTTTGCTGGCCTTGAGTAATTGACAAACTCTAGTTCAGGCTTTTAACAAAAAACATAAGTGCAAAAACATATGGTAGCCTGTTGAACTTCAACTTTTTCTCAACTCATGTTTTAAAATCCCTGAATAAAACTGATCATGTAGAAGCTTAATCACGGATCTGTTAGATTTGCGTCGAGTTTAGAGATGTAAAAAATTCGATGTCCCTAAATAACAGATCTGCACACAACTATAGATTTGTGTGCCATATGCATCAGACATTCCTAACTGTTCCTTGGCATGAAACTGAGGAAAAGGGGAAAGAGGAAAAAACTTCTGCTCTTAAACATACTACAAGTAATAAAAGGGCCAATTGGCATTTCTGAGGGCACAGAGGTGTTAAAAGGGACCAAGGCCTTTTGGACAACATGTGTATACATTAGGGGTCTAATAAGGGTCACTCGTTTTACACAGTGACTAAAGCTGTAATTTGCTGATTTGCTGATTCGGTTCTTGGTGAAAGGAACGAATAAAAGAGAATTGTAACTAGTGCCCTGGTTCTTTTTCTGTTCACTCTTTTCCTGTTCTGGCTTCTTTTTCTGTTTGGTCTCTTTCTGTTCTGTTCTCTTTCTCTGCTGGGGCTTTTGCTCTATCTTTGCTCTTCTTCCTTGCTCTCTCTATCCTAGGACTCTTTTCTTCTCTATCTTTTTTTCTCTGTCTATTTTTTTCCCTATCTCTTCTTCTCGCATAACATTTTACATACATGCTGGGTACAATTAACTGTCTATGCTTTACCTTTCGTCATCTATTTTGTAACCGATTCAAGTGTGACTATAACAAAATATCGTCATTAAACAATTTCAATTATAGATTATGTGCTTGCTAGTCTTGACTCAACCTTAACATTGATGTGCTACCTATAGCAATACAATATAATCACCCAATAGCAACACTTTCTCAAATATTCAGCTATTATAACTGTTCTCATTTTTATCGTTGGTATAAGTGGCAGTGGGTGGTAATAGACAAGAAATGTAGATTTATACTATTGTGCTGATAACGTTTTATTAGTCCTTCGGCAATCCTACAGCCTGAACCATCGTAGGCAAACCACCCTTACACACCTGAAGCTAAGACTATTTTTTGATTCTAGCTAGACTACTCATTCATACATAGTTTCAACATGTTGATTGTCTGTCAGTCAGTCAGTAAGTGTCAATGTATTTTTCTAAGCAAAATAAATCAATGAATGCTCTATTTATAAGCATACGCTTTCTTTATCTACTTACCTGCTTCACTGTCAGCTAATTGGATCTGATTATTTTACTGTAGAATGGAAACAGTGTGTCTGTATATATAGGAGGCTACAGGTATCTCATGTTTTTAACACTGGCTGCCTGTAATATTCTGTTTTCAACACTGAAATATTTGTTCAACAAAGTGTGAAATGCTGCAACATCTGTTGTGCAATTAGATATTTAGGCTCAGCATGGACTGAAAATGGCTGTCAGTCCCAGCCTGCATGCGCATAGGTATGAAGAATAACATAGTTAATTGGGCAGCAGCTGGGGACCCCCACATCTGGGTGCTGCAGGTAGCACAGATTATGTTTCCCTTGCTGATTACAGATTGCTGTATATCAAACATTTTGTTTTATTGGCCCTCTGTCACATAATACCATGTCTTTTATTGTCTATTTTATTGTAAACCAGAATCAGTTTAGCTTTGCGTTTAACAGCAGGAATTTAAGCTGGTTAACTAAGAAGGTTAAGTACCTTGTTATGTGGTGATTTATAGTGATATATAAAATTTGTGAAATTTCAAGTATTTTAAGTAACTGAAAAGAAAGCATCTCCACATAGAATTTTAGGGGGTCCTAATAAGAAACTGACTACATTATTACTCTAGGGTTTCCATTTTAGCTATTAAGAGCTTAGTAGTACCAACATTAAGAAAGATATTAAAAATCTGAGAATTTTGATTTGTACATTTACATTTGCACCATTTAGGTGGACACCCCTGTCCAGAGTGGCTTAAATTATTCTCTGTTAAATAACCGAGCAATTAAGGGTTAAGGGGCCTTGCTCAGGGGCCCAGCAGTGGTAGCCACATTTCCATACCGGAAGTTGAGCCTGGGCCGTCTGGGTGAAAACTAAGAATCCTGACCACTAGACCAAATGGGACCCCCAATATGATATGGTTTTCCAGGTAATAAGCAGAAGAACATAGCCAGTGACCTACAGTGCCAGTTTTGAGATGTGTCTCTAATATATCCTAACCTCCATTAAGTTCTGCTCCTGTCTACTGCATGTAATGTTTTGTGTATTAAAGTGTCCACCTGTTTTAAAACATCTGCTAAGATTTTTAAATAATTACTCAGATTACTCATATTAAACTTGTGTCTGACTGACCTTTCCTCTGTGGAGTTCTGCTTATTCACAGCAAACAGAACGTCTCTCACCCCTTATTATTGTGCTATGGAGCAGAAGGACAGACAGGAAATGGATAATGTGGATGAGTTGGCCCCTGCTGCTAAAAAGCAGCCCCTAGAACATGATTAATGGCACCTAGTTCACTTTGCCTCGCCTTCTGTCTCTGTCAGGAGTCAAGTGGGCTGCAAACAATAACAAACAGGCCAACTCCGGTCTTACTCCATTGAATCTGGTCTGTCTACACACACATTTGTTTCACATTTGTTTCAGTTTGGAAACAGTTTGATGTATCTTTCTATATCTTGTACCCTTTAATATTAATGAGACATTGGGCATATAGCCTGGCTACGTTTTTAGCTTGTACAACCTAGAATGATATTCAAAATCTGTAAAAAAAATTATACAAATAATGTCTAATGTAAATGATCTCCTTTAAATAAAGCATTTCAATTTCTATGTTTTATCTCACAGGTCCACTGTTTCCCTGTCTACACATTTCACATTATTTATTCAATTACATTGCTTTCTTTTCTTGTTAGCAAATCTCAGACTGATGGTTCATATTTAAGTGTTTGAGTTGTACATTAGTCATTAGTCTTACTGTCATGTTGAACACATTTAAACAAGAAGCTGTGAAAGAGCTAAAAATCTTAGACACACACAACACACACACACACACACACACACACACAGTAGGCTCAGTGGAGAAGGTTTTTGACTTTATTTAGTAGCACTTTTTCTCTTATTCTTCCCCTGAGTCCATCACTTCACACTGTCACATCCTTCTCTGGCTGGAACTCAGGAAGTGCCACGGCCAATCATCTCCAAAACTCCTGCAGGATTCCCTATGCTTTTGCGCTAGTTCTCTTACCTTGTACACCCTATTTCCCACTGGAATATTTACCAAAAACATTCACTGTTGAATCACAGTTATAGATTTGTGATACATTAAGCAAACCTAAAAATTATGCTGTGTAATTCCAGATCTTCAAGCTTCAAATTTGTTAAAATAACATTAAAACAAACTCAGTTGCCCTGTGTAGCAAACTATAAATGGACTGATGTGATTGTATAAGACCTATTAGTCTCCCACACTGCTGGGCATTGTGTATATGACAATGGCCTGCTTGACAGAACTGTCACATTCATTGTGTCATGTTGGATTTGGTGGGGAGGGTAAGGAGGAAGAGAATCTCCTACACATGAGGGTCCACTTTATCTCAGTAATTGGCTCAGTAACAGGGGAAATGTTGTCTGTGTGCTTGATAGCAAGAACAAAATCCACATGCACACACACACATCCACACACACAATAGTGTTTCTTTAAGCCCGGGAAAAAAAGAGGCCTGTAGGCGGTTTTCCTTAACCCACCTCGTTACTGTTATGTTTGAGCAGCCGGGGGAGGAAAGCAACTCTTCATTTTGACCTAATTGAGGCATGTATTCCATTGCTTTCTGAAACTTACCAAGCTGTGAGGTTGTGTGAGTCTTTTCTTGCAGGAATAAACATGCTGTACCCTATAGGCATTACACTAAGTGTTATGCGTGTTGATTTTACTAAGCTCGGGTCACAAACGTTGTGTAATTTACCCCTGTTAGCGTGTCTATGCAGTCATGCATGTGCAATTCCTTTCTGGGGGGGGCTGGGTCGTTGTAATTGTGTGGTGGATCCAGGGTTTTACTCCTTTTGGTGGCCAGTCATTCACTTGCTGTTGCAAAAGAAGCAGAAGGCCAAAGTAAGTCGGCAAGTAGGTCTTGGCCTTAAATAAACACGCCTTTAATGCTCCCTTTACCTTTACAACCTGGTAAAACTGATAAAACACTTTCATTAATTACCATAGTTAGCTGTGTACTGTTGACTGAAATATCTGGTTTCCTTTTTTAGACTGTAACAAAAGAGGAAATTCTGATGGCTTGTGGTTCAGTATATTTGTATGCAAGGCAATTTATGCTAAGCAATTATCTTTTGACAGAGGTTTACAGATTAAAGTTGTCAGCTTTAAAGGGACAAATAGCAGTAACACGATGGGATTAGTCCCACTTCCTCATGGTAAAACATCCACCCATGTGGAACCAAAAAATTAACATCTGTGTAGTAACATTATTTTAATTAGCCACATTTATTCTATTTATGGCGTTTACACATGCACAGCTGGCCTTCTGTAGAGCTCTAGTACAAATGTGTCCATGTTGTGAAGCCTGCCATTTTTAATCAAATGCCTAATAATAGGCCATAATTTACACTTAACAATATTTTTTTCTTTCCTTTCATTACCTGTTATCTTGTAAATTCTGACAAAGCATGTGATGCTTACAAAAAAATAGATAATAAAATGATTGATGTGGTGGTGTATTTGGCAGGGCTGCCATTTCACATCTCAAGGGTCTTTGGTTTGATCCTGAGATCTGTGTTACTGTCTGAACTTTGTTTATGTAACTCCCCTTCATAGTTCTTGAGTTTTCATCTTTCTCTGGTGTCTTGTAATAGACCGGGGTGCCATTTAAGGTGTATATCTCTCTCCCAGCTGTGTCAATAGCGAATCATGAAATTGTGCCATGAATGCTTTGCCCCTTTTTTGGGTGTTGGGCTTAGGTTCAGGCGTTGCCTTTGTACATTTCTGCATGCTTCAATTTTGTAATCCATGATCATTTATATGCTCTTTACCTTTTGGCTATACTGAGGTGAAAAGCTGGTTAAGGTGTGGAGTGTTATCATGATCAGGAACAGCAGCAGTGTACTGGATTCATCTAATTCCCTCAGGAATCCATCCCTAATCCTTTTGTTTCTACACGACACCAGGCAGGTATCACTTCTACGAGAGGACGCTGCCTTCACTACATTTTACTGTACTTCAGTGAAGTGTGGGAATCAAAGCTCTTTTAGAAGCTGAGAGAATGAGATTTTTAATGCCGTCTCACTCCACTGGGCTTCAGCAGCCGTTGGGTGGGGTAGAAGAAACGTGGGGGTGGAAATAGGGGAGAGCGCATGCGTGTGTCTGTTTTGGGGAGAGGAGGGTTCAAAGTATGCCATGGCTGCTAGAATCTCTCGAGAACATGCCAGTCTGTAGCAGTGGTCAGTGGCATGGAACAGATTGCCCTCCTAAACCAGTGAGGAAAAAAAAAACGCCCCCACACACATTCACACCCTAACAATTACAGCTTCTCCAGTGCAGTCTCTAGGCTTTTCAGAGTGTCTACCATCACATAGTCATGCCTGAAACTCACTGTACTGGTCACTTTTCCCCACAGCATTAAGACCACTTGAGCTGCTAAAGAAACGGCATGAATTTTCTCCGTTCCTTCATCCAACTGCTTCAGGCTCGCGCTGCCGTTGTCAGGCAACTGTCATAAAAAGAGCAACAGTTCAAAAAATGACATATGCGCAACCCCTGCTTTTTTTTTTACAGGCGAATTGTTTTTCCCAGCATGTTACAAAATTCCTAGAAGAAAAATATTACATCTCGGAGAGGCATAAAACAAAAGAAATGATTATTGGCCGGAAAGGATGTTTGTTCTCTACACCAATTTATCCCACATTGTTTCCTACATGGCTGGTCTACTATCCAGCACACACGCACAAACGCTGATGTATGTAAATGTTAATATGTATTTAAATAAATTTTATATTTGAGTTAAATGTGTAGCAGCAAAACTGTAGCACCAAAAGTTTTAGTCTCATGATTTAAATGTATGTTTTCTTGACCTATGAACACGCACAGACGAGATGACCAGAGTTAGCAACAGTATTAAAATACCAAACATAAAATTCGTACCTGATTACACGCTGCTACTGTAGTTGTGCTAATTCATAAAAATACAAAAACTATATTAGCTATGCATTAATATCAACAGACACCAAAATCAAATTTCCAAAAGAAATACAGCAACCATGGCATCATCTTTCAGACCATTTGTCTCTTGTAATCAACTCCAGAATGGAAATTCAACACTGATTTTAATTCAAATATTTGTTTTGTTTTTAACAAGACTTTTTTTCCCGCAGAACATAACTGTGCTTATAGGGTTGCCAGAAAAGCTGTCCATTTTATGAACTTAAATAAACGGCAATCCCATTTTATTTCTGGTGTCATCATTCATCTTTTTTAGGTTTTGTTAAATAATTAATTCATATTAAATGTACATGTTTCAAAACCGCCATATAGACGAGATAATACTCGAGATAATACACACTCTAGCAGTCCTGGCTGAAAATGTATACTATATGCGTGGACAGGTTGCTGACAGCATGTTGACAGGCAGGTATCATAATGTTTGTTCTAAGTATTTTGATTAAACAATATTTTTTCTTACGCCCGTCATAAAATATATAAATACATTTAGACGGAAGAAGTTAATGAGTGATATCAAGATGTGAAGAGAATTTTAACCAGCAGAACAAAAAATGTTTTTGAACCAAGTCACCCGCTCTGCCCTTAAGACTGAACTGTTTGTAAATTCACAGTGTTTTATGAAGTAATTAGCTACAGATATGCCCAAACTTTTGTTGTAACTTATATTGTTTTTGACTTTTATATAGCAATAATAAAAATAATAGCTGTTTTTTTTGGTGTGCTTCCCGTGATGCACTTCCTGTTTTTAAATTAAATTATTTTCTTGCCTGTGTCTGCTTTTAAATTATATTGTTCTCTTTTAGTTTTCTTCCTTTTATTGCTATTAATTTTGCTGCTTTCATTCAATATGTTTTAATCTCTTTTTTATCAGTAAATCTTTTGGGAAATGCTTGTGTTTCCTGTTTAAAAGAAACACAAAACCATATCAAAATGTTTTAATATTTAGCTTAGATATGTACTTTAAGTATAACAAACACATCAAACATCACATGTAAACAGCATGATGCTCGGTAGTTTTTGCTTACTCAGTCGTTAAAACCTGTTATATGTTTATTAGCTTTCGGATATTATAAAATTACAGCATTGGACACATCTAGACACCTAGAGGGGGTTAGAGATGAAAAAAAAAAAACTCAATTAAATGTATTCATTTACTACAAAGAAGTGAAATATTGAACTATCTGATGACTTATTTTATTAGTGACATTATAGGGTTTCTTAAAGGGTTTACGGGATGTTAAGTATAACATAATCTCTTTTAAAAACAAGTAAAGTCATTTATTGACTTGCACATTAAGTATTGGAATGGATTAACGCTGTAAAGTGTTTTTGTATTCTGTTTCGTGTCTTTATGTTTCGCGTATTACAATTTCTCTTTATTAGCAGCAGCCAACTAGCTTCTTCAAAAAGCTGCGCTTTCATCTCTGCATGACATGCTTTTTAATATCCTTCATACAGAGGGTTAAACTGTGGGTTATACTAATAAGTTTCATACAGATAACAGCTTGTGTAAATGTACAGGATTAGCCTATTAGCCAATAAAGTTAAAAGAGCTGTTCTGATTTTACAGCATCATGCATAGGTAGAAGTCCATTACCTCAGACTTCTATTATTCTACTTGAAGTGTTTCCTGTTTATGAACTCTTTCCTGCACTGTAGTTTAGACTCTGCTGAGGTGTGTATCTTTTGTGTACAGCCCGAAGCTGAAGAGCTTGACGGTTCATTACAGAACTCTGAGAACATCTTTATTTTTGGATGCTGTGTTGGAGAAGAGGGATTGCGTGAGCTGCCAGGAAGCCGCGAGGGGTCCGATACTGGAAGCTAAAGCAGAGCTTTTCTCAGTGCTGCCATCGTGTTTTTGGGGGCCGCCTGCCCTAGGGCTGCTGACGCTTGAAGCAATCTGAAGAATGTCAGGAAAGAGACAGTTTTGTGATAGTTGAGATAGCTTACAGCTGACAAGAAGCATTACCTCACTTAGCTTTTGAGTAATTTCAGTTATTTTCACAGTAAAGCTACAGCATGTAAGATTGTCAAGTTTTGCCTTTACTGAAAAAAAATGTTGAGCAAAGAAACATCAAATAATGTGGGTTAGGCATTGTTCGCTATGATGCAGATGAATTTTAAAGCTACAAGTGCATTATACTAATTACCAGAGCTAGTTAAAAGGAAAATGGGGCGCTGGTCTAATCTCACAGCACATTGCATGTGTCAGAGCTGTCTTCTTGAAACTTCTAACGCGGCTCTGTGTATGTCTGGTTCAAAGAAATTATAATGCCTCGTCACATATTTTTTTCTTTTTGGTGTACTGTATTATCTGTGAATTTAGTTTTTCCAGCAATAAAAAAAAATGTAATTAGCCCAAACTGGATATTATTATCACTCTAGCTCAATCCCACACTCCAAATACAAAAATCAGGGCTTAAATCATGCACTCTTACTAAATATGGCTAAAATTAAACTTCACAAATGAATTCAATTATAAAACTACACATAGAATATTGCATTTACTAGTTTTCCAGCAAGCAATGTGGACAAAAGTTTGTAGACATCTCAGTATCAGATCCATACAGAATCCATATCTTTCTCAGCCAGTTGCAAAGTTGAAAGCAAAAAATAATTGTCTAGAATGTCTTTATATGTTGTAACTTATAAAATTTTGCTCTAATGGAACTAAGAGGGTTAAACACTGTTCCAGCATTACAATGCCCCGGTGCACAAAGCAAGCATAAGGAAGACATGGCTTCCCAACATTTGGAGTAGGCGAATGTATGTGGTTTGCAAATTGGGGGTTAAGGGCCTTGCTCAGTGACCCACCAGTGGCAGATTAGTGGTGCTGGGAATCAAACCCTAATCCTCCAGATGGCAGTCCAATACCTTAACCACTCCCCAATCTTAAAGTCATTGATTTATAGTTCATTTATTGCATTATTTCATATTGAGTTTAATATTTTCAATATTGTATGCACACACACACACACCCACACACACACACACACACACACACAATCTTTTAGCACCAGCCACCACTGCCAGACCGCTAATCAAACATTAATGTCTGACCTCACTAATGTGCTCGTAGAAAAAACACACCAAAAAAAAAAAAAAAAAAAAAAAACATTAAAAAGTGTGGAGCTAATAATAATAACAGTAAAAGGGGGAATAAATATGGAATTTTTTTTAGAAATCAGATGGGGGTTTTATAGTCCAACACATTTTGGCCAAATAGTATGTTAATCAAAAAAGGAAAAAAAAACTACTTAAAAATGATAACTTTGACATTTGTTCATAAAGAAATAGTGATAGTAAATAGATAGAAACGGTTCAGCGCAAAAGAGATGACTCTTATCTGCATCCTATGGCAGCCACTGCTTTTTTTTGTCACATATCTAGCCAACAGCAGCAGAAAACGAGAAAGGAGGAGCGAGAGAGAAACTAAGTATATCTGTTGGTGCTTGTCCTCCAGTTTCCTGTGTAGATACTGGAGAAGGTACTTAGCTAGACAGTGGTGATGATCAGGAAATTCGTTGTCTAAGGATCATTTTGATTTTAAGTAGGAACTCATATCACTATGAATAGTCCATTGAGTGTTTATGTTTATGTTTGGTAAGAATTTATTATTTTAATTAGTCTGAAATTCAGGAATTCTTTTATTTCTTTTTACAGAATTTTACCCAGCCAAGACAAAGATTTGTGAGCTGAATTTCAGTTTCAGGAAGCAGAGGAGATCATCCAGTCTTCACAGGAAACGTTTGTGATCAGGTAGGATTCAGAATCTGCAATTTATTCTACAGGTTATTGTGCTAAATACAAGCTGAATTAGAAAGCTCTAATTATAAATTTTAATTTAACCAGCAAGGATTAAACACCCATATCAGCAGTCTAAAAAGTGAAAAGAGTTTATAGTTGTGTTATAATGAGGATTTTAATTAAGTGAAAAAAGTGTATGGTTAATGTAATTAATAGCTGTGCGTTTGAAAGCACGACTCCACATTTGCAATATTATTTTTGCGAGCGTGCACAATGGGAAATCATTAAGAGGCAGAAATGGAGCCACAAGCAGTCAGGGGTTCTGAGGACTACTTAGGGTTGGATGACTGATCAGGGTTTCAAACCGGCAGCCATTCTTTAGCTTTCGGGAGCATCCTGAAATCATTTCAAGAGGTCCCCAAATCCCATTGCTGTAATGAAAGTATTCTTGCCATTTATAGTTTTGCCTTCTGATTCTAAATTAGTTTCATATTTATAGTCAATTCCTTTTACTTTGGGAGTGTGCACCAATCAAAAAGAAGAACTCACCAAGGAGGATTTTGTTGCTCATTCAGAGGTATTTCTGTTCAAGCAAGGGCATTCATAAGTACCCTTAAGATGCTTATCTAGGCATGTGCCATCCTAAATCAAGCGCATACATAACAAAAACCGCAACCACATGACCCACATTCAGCACTGTTTATTTGTTTAACATGTTATATATGCTACACATTCTCCCAGGTGTGTAACGTTTGGTGGGTTAGAGAGTACTTTTTAGATACTACTATGCATTTGTGTTTGAGAAGCACTTTTCGGGGAACTAGTAAACAGAAGTCTTGGGTTCATGATGCCTGCAGCAATAGTTTTATGTTTTTGCAGGAATAAAAAATGGGCCAGTAACAGTCATTAGGAATGCCAGTCAAGCGTTTGTGTCTGGTGGTTCAGGGCCATGCTTGGCGGCTTGGCACAGTAGGGCAGCCCGGTGGCCATTAAGGCAGCTAGGGTTGGGGGTCAAGGCCTGCAGAGGGCATTGCTACCCCCCTTGCATTAGAGCGTATGTCAGGCTGCACTCCGATGACTACCCTAGGTGGGTGGTCTATGGGGGACAGCGGGCTGGAAGACCACGACAAATCGGCACACAGAGGCTCATTTCCCAAACTCAGCATGAGAGACAGGAATAGAAGCTCGATGAAAAAGGAACGAACACAAAAGAGAAAGGGCTCTCAAGGGCGCTAGAGTATAAGTGATGATTTAGATGTTTTTAACCTACACATATAAACATCTGTATTAAGTGCTTCGGTGGCGTCTCGAAACAACCCAGGCTTTTTAGAAAAAGCTGATGCACGTTTGTATTTAAGCAGACATTATCATGCACAGGCATAAAAACATTATCACAGACATAAAACCCTGGGCTTAACAGATGCTTATCTATAGACATTAAAATAGTTTATCCTTATTTGTGGATTATAAGGTTTGCCATTAGGAGTGTTTATTGGGTTCTTGTAGCTGCTTTTAGTATTATAGTATTCTCTATTTAATAAACATTTTTGCAGCTCAGTTCCCTTTTCTGGTTCTTAAAACCGGAAATATTAAAGAGTTGTAGAACCTTATTATTCTGATAATTTGATAAATTAAATCAAAAGTGTTTCGTATGAACATTTTGTAAATATCTGGAATAAACTTTACCACAGAAAGTTGTCTTATTATTTGAAAAGACTGAATTATAGATAAGAGAAACCACTCTACTTCACTCATCTTTGTTTTTGTCCTCAGGGTGTGACTGCTTTTGTATTCTATTTTGACAACCCTGAAGACAGTTTTACTTGTGATGGAAAGGATGGATAAGCTTGGGAGTGGGTGCTGGGGTGCTGATGGAGGCTTGAGTCATAGCCGAAACTGCTGAATGGAAATATAATGTTGTATAGACGCCTGTTCTAGGTCTGTGTGAAATTAGTTTTTGCACAACCTTGCCAAAAAATGACACATGCCCTCTATACATCAGTAGTCAGACTGACACCTATTCATTTTCCCTAGACCTGATGGCATGTTTTTAAAAGCCGTTAAAGTGGCATCCATCAGAACAGGAAATTCAGCATACAGTGGCTATTTACAGAGTAGCCACCCTCCTATCCATGTCACTGCAGTGACTAAAATTGTCGGCCAGTGCAAAGTGTATTGAACTTCAGCCTTCTCATTCTGTAAAAAAAGAAGTAAATATATTTTGCTGATTTAAAAAAAACAACATTTCCCCTCCATCACTTACCTCTGATAACAGACGTTATTTGATTTTATTTACATGCATTTATGTTGGATGAGTTGAACAGGTGGTGTTTTCCTCTTTCTCTCTTATATATCTGCTATATATACATATATATAAGCAGTTGTGTTATTTTCAGTCTGACTGCAACACTAAAGTTTGCATTTTTTCCATTTCCCGGTCTTCTATTTTTCTTGTAAAAAAACAATGTATCCCTACATGCATTCATACATTAGCAGCAAATAGTATTGACTTAGATAATGACTTTCTGGTACAAATGTACCCCATTTCTTTGTCAACTGCTGCCAAGTAGAGCCACGCCGCAGCATATTTCTCTATTTAAATGTCCAAACAGAAGAGCTCTAACTAGCAGACTCATACACACTCTAACACACACATGCCCATGAAGATGAGGCCCACTCACTCAGTATGGCTTGCAGCAACAGCCTGTTCTGCTGGCAGCCCAACTGCTGACGCCGTCACCTGTCTTTGTAGATGAAGGTGATTGTGTTAGCACAGTCGTGCCGGGAAGCTGGCACTCCTCACCCACATTTGTCCTCAGAGAGGGGTTGTGGACTGGAGTAAAGGAAATGCTGACTTCACTTTCCCTTCTCAATTTTCTGACTTCTTCTGTGCTGACTAGAAGCCATAGCTGTTAATTTGACTGTCATGTTGCCGTATAAATCATGCAGATAGCATGAAGTTCATTTGAAAGAAGTGTGTCAAGTATTAAGATACTTCATTTTTTTGTAACCCTAGATAATGCACAAACTAGTTTAATCAAACAAGTGTGGGTTGTTTTTTTTTTTTTTGTTTTTTTTTTGCTCTTGGAAGATAATCACACTCAGCAGCTTGCGGTTTTCATTTTCTCATTCTCTTAAATTGTATTCTGAAATTTAAAGCCTCCCAAATGTACCGTAATAGGGATACTGTATGTGCTGCATCTAACAAACTGCCCTGACCCAAAAGCTCATTAGGCAAAAATGAATGCTTCAGAGTTAAATTGTAAACACATTAAAACTGAATTGCATCTACAGGCATTGATAATCCTTCTTTTCTATTTTATTTTAAAATCGACGTTTTTTATGATCACTCTGTTGTAAAATATATTACATTTGTTAACCAACTTCACTAACTACTTGTTTTTAATAGAAAATTTGGTTAATAGTATGTTAATTAAGTAGCAATATCCACTGTATAATGAGACTCTTGATACTATGAAGCTTTAAAGGAATATCATATGGAAATTTTTTATTATATAAACCTAAAATAATCTTACATAAACTATAGAAATAATTTAAAAGGATTTACTAGAATTGTAAATATCAACCTTTAAAAGTCTTTTCGCCAACTTTTCTCATTTAATTAATAAGACCTTTTTTAATCAACATGAGGCTCAAATGTCGATCTGGCGTAGTGTGTTGGCATGAACTCAAGCTTGGTTTTCTTTCTTTTCTTATTTTTTTCAAAGGGATAATCTGATTGGAAGCAATTAAACCATTGGAATTTTATGAAGTCCCTGTTGTGTGTTTTGGGATCATGTTGTTGCATGCCACTTAACAGATGTTCTGACTAGAGTGTTGTTTGTAGTCCTTATAGTCTCATTTTATGCACCCCTTTTACAGCTACACGAGAGTTTATGGCAACAATTTTTATGCGAGTGTTCCAACAAAATACGCAAAACAAGGACTGACACTTTCGCTTTTCCACACAGCAGAGAGTAATATAATTGGGCAGAATTGTGCTTTTGGCAGGAGCCAGACTCAACAAAATGCTGGGGGGAAACTGCCTAGTTCCATTTCAATTAAACACAGATATAAATAAAACTAATATAGATTTCCAGAGTAATGCCTACAGATACTATGAGTTGACAGGGATTTATGTAATGCCACAAGCTGTAGGTTTTATTATTGTTATTATTTTTAAGTCTGTTTTTCTTTAGAAACTTTGTCCTTAGGATAGGCTGCATGGGTATATTATTGACATCATCCATTTCCATCCCTTCTCGCTTATTGGTAGCCCTGTCCCCTGGAGTCTTGTGCCATATGGGCGGCTGTGAGTAGGCAGCGGGAGCAAGGCAGTAGACACCGGCTAGAGTGCTCTTCATTGGCACAGGTGGCATGTGGCACATGCTTAGGCCGACACATCTAAGACAGTGCTGCTTAGTCAGCCTACTTTCTCTCCTGAGGAGTGCAGGGCCGTCATGCAGAGCCTAAAAGGATGGTGCCAGACCACACCCTCCTGCAAACTGGCATCACAGAACAAGAACAGGCTGAATGGCTCCTTTCAATGGCCAAAAAACTTTCGCTTTCTCATGCAATTTATAAGACATAACAGTTTGTTCCATCCTGCTCTCAGTTTGAACATTAAGCGATTAGACATTATTTTGCTTTGTCTTGCATCGATTCTTTATGCTTTTATACAAAAGAACCCACAGTTCTAAAAAAACAGAATGTAAGACCTTAAGAAGAACCTCACAGTTCTGCCTATAACCGGCACATTAACAAGCAGAACACTCTGCCAACCGAGTCGTCCCTCTTGCAGCGTGCGCTCTTGCCATAGCTCCAGGGCAAATTTAGACATCACTTTTTATGTTCCCTTTACTCCTTAGACACCTCCACTTTTGAACCCTGCATACAAATGCATAGAGGTGTTGTCCTGATTGATGGCAATTAGCATTTGGTAATGATAACAGATGTTTGTGGTGCCAGGAGGCTGATACCTGCTGCCCACTCTGCCATCTGCCATGGGCATCAGGGGCCTGGCACCGAGACTGACTGGCAATGGGTAGCAGGGAGGAAAAAAGGGAGGAAAAAAGGAGGGGTGATACATTGTAGTTGTCTTCTCTGTTTGATTTAAAAAGCCGGGGCTCGCTGCAGGATATATCCTGTTTGTGCACCGCATAACTAGTGCCTAAGACATTCCTAATTGTGGGCGTGTCTTTTTATTATGTGCCCTGTGATGTTTTATTTAATGTGTATGTAATTTTTGTGGATGATTATAATCCTGGGGTATAACACACTGCTCCATACATTATATCTCTATCTGTAGTTAGATTGGTAGTGGTATAAAGTGAAGGTGTCAAATAATAAAGTAATATATTTACAAAATATGACCAAAAAATCCCCGTAATTTGCTTAATATTTTGAGTTATTACAATCCATCAACTACATACACTGTGAAGTTCCTAACCAGTCTAAAGTCGTTAGTTTATCTAATGTAATTGAATATGGTAGGTTACAATCTTTTCTGAAACACAACTATTTTTTCAGAATCTGGGAACTATTGTTGATATGTGAAAGCAATAGCTGATATTTAATCAAATTTACTTCAATTTTGGATTTCAGAAAGAATGAAAAAGTTTGCCGGACATTCTGTTGGGATAAAGTTAAATGCTCTATGCGTCAAAATGGCTTCCTAAAATATCTATTTTTTTATAATAGCTGAATGTTTTTCTGGGAAGACTTATTTCAAATAATGCTGTGGAATGACCAGAAGCAGCAAACACTGTCCTGTATATGCATGGTGTTGGCCTGCGTGGGCCATATAGTGCAGCAGCTCTATAAATAAAACCATATTTCCTATGTATATTTCAGGGTCAGTTTGTATATAAATATGATTTTATTTTGGACCTCAGCAAAGAAATGTTTAGGTCAGATTGCTGGAGGAAACAATAAATATGCACAGGGAAAAAACTGCTTCTTTTAATAATGTATTCACTGAAATTCCTACACAATGCAGACACACTGCGACATAAGTTTAGTTCAATAAATATTGTATTTTTGTTTTTGTAGTTCTGAATGTTTAATTCTGAATTAAACCAAAATGTGACCTGCAGAACATCCATTTTAATTTAATAATGTACTTCTATATATATCTTTAAAATGAGTTACAAAATAACATTAACATTCATTTTACATTAACTCAGTTTATGAAATTCTGTAGCACATGTTTGTATATATATATATATATATATATATATATATATATATATATATATATATATATAGCAAAGTCTATAATCGTATATTAGTAATGGGAAGCTTCTTTTGCCGGCTCGGACCTCAGCAAAATGAACGAATCTTTTTTCGAGTCATTCGTTTCATTTTCTCTATTTCAGCAAAATATAACTAAAATGTTACGTGTTACGTCCCTAACACATCTACGACTTACCCAAACCTTAATCACACTACAAACAATACTTACATTTAATGCTATAAGTAACAGAATAGATTAATTCATTGTTTATCTGGGTCTTCATTCTATGATTAGTTCACCTCACGTCTTATCTGACTTCGGATTTGAGACGTGATCACGTGACAGCCCCATAAACTTAACCAATTTAGTCTGAGCCGGAAAGAGAACTTATTAGTTTATCGCTCAATTCTTTGGGTTTGAGTCGTTTGTGCATTACGTGTCAACACTATATGCTTAACCAATGCAGTCTGATCCGGAAAAAAAAACAGCGTGCGCGACTAAACAAATCACTCTCTGACACGACTCGTTCTCCCTGAGTCACGTTGAGGAACCACCCCCGAATAATTTATATATTTAGGAAGCTTTCTACAAACAACAAAGTTGTTTCTTCGAACTATACAGCCCTTGGTTAAAAAAGCATGCTATTGGTCAATAACCTAATACTATGTATACTATGTATGCTATCATACTGTATAGTGAACAAAAATGTGATCCCTACTTGACCTTCTATACACTGACAACTTTACATTAACAGTTAACAGTATTTATTTTTCATTTTTCTAGTTAATAATGCTAGAAAACAATACAATTCTATTTAGCTATGTACATTTGTATGGCTTAAAAAAAAAAAAAAAAAAAAAAAAAAAAAAAAGAAAAAAAGAAGAATACCATTTTTGGATCTACTAGGAATTAGCTATGAAACTCTGAGCACTGAAGGTGACCTCAAATTGACTTTGGCTCATTTACATTTTCTACATAGAATGTAAATTCACTCGGTAAACACGCTTTACTTCAGCTGTCACTCAAAAACGCAATTAAGGCGCATTATGATTAAAAAAATGCAAACAAATAAACAAACCTCCAGCCATGACATACAGCTGAGGTTTAAAAAGAATGATTAGTAGTGTTAAGCTGAAATGTGAGTGATGGCACCACAGTTAAGTGGATGAAGCCTGTGTCCTAGTGCACTTAATACGTTGTTGGATATTGCACCGTATTAGTGTAAATATTGACACTGGAAAATTGAGTCCACATGGATAAAGGTCTATGGCATAACCTTCAGTGAGTGTAGCTTTCCTCCACCATGTCTGTTATAAATGTGATCATTTTCTGGGTGTATTGAGGAGGTCTAGAAAATGTGCATGTGCTCCATCCCACCTACAAAAGTCTACAAAAGTCATCGAAGGACGATGATTCCCGTAACCTTTTTGCAGCTAATGGATAATACAGTCGTTTTGCTAGGTTTTGCAACAGCTATGGCTTGAAGGGACAGTCTCCTAGGATCACATTACTAATGAGTGCCATTTCCAATCTAGGAATTACAGTGAAGTGACACAATATGTCTTGAGCATTGGTGAACAGGCAGTGACTAATTTAATCTTGGAACATGAAGATTATTTTTGATTGGAATCGAGTTTGATCTGTTTGTGCCTTTAATTTGGCTCTAACCGGCTGACATTTTCACAGTATTTAATAAAAGCTGCACTCAATTCATGGCCGGGTGACAATCTTTTATTTACTTGGTGTGGATAAAACCATTAATTCACGGTAATTAATGAGTGAAGTGTGGAGGGTGCGGGTAGAGCCGCATCCGCTGGGAGGCTTGAGGGAACAGACTCATTCATCTCGATTAGACACACTTAGCTTCTGTCTCTTTAGTGTGGTTTTTTTCATTGTGCTGCTTCATCCCTTTTACACAGTGTTTACCAGTCAAAAAAATTCAACCAGTACCTGTAATCCTGGAGACCAGACTGCTCGAAAAAGCCATATCACTTCATGCATGTTGGATATGCTTATAAAACATTTGGGTCTTCTGGCAGAAGCCCTTGTCCACAGCGACTTTTTTTTCCGTTTTTTTTCCTTTATACAACTGAGCAATTGATTTAAGGGCCTTTCTCAGAGGCCCAGCTGTGGCAAATTACTGGTGCTGGGAATCGAACCCTGATCTCCCAATTAGCAGTCCAAACCTTAACCACTGAGCTACCACTTCCCTATAAAACAGGGTGATTGTTTTTTTTTTAAAGATCGGTTTTATGGTTATAGGGTTTATGGAATTATGGATCAGGGTAATAGTATCACTGTGACTTGTTGCAAAATTATTTAATTGTAAAAGTTAAAGGGATAAAAAAGTCAGCATTGATATACACTGTATATATGTGGCTGTGATATCATAATGAAATCTCTTTTTATAACGCTTTAATAATTTTTTAAATTTATATATAAAAATAAACCAGAAAGATAAAAATAAATTAATAAACTATGTTAAAATGTGTTTAGCAAGTAGCTTTTCAATCTAGTGTTGAAACAATTGCTTGCAAAGATTCAGGAAAGGATTTTGCTCTGCCAAATAGATGCGGAATAACGTTTGAGTCTACTTTGAGCCCAAAGAACAGTTGCGGTTGTGTGGAGACATAATTTGACAAGAAATGCCAATTAACACATTTTCAAGGCATCTGGTACAGGCCCTTAACTAATGGTGTCTGGGAATGAAGAAGTTTTACAAAGGTCTCATTTTTCAGTACTAGCATGAATGTTAATTACAAGAATCTGATTCGAATTCAAGAATAAACAACTACATAAATTTATGCTGTGACAGGAACTGTGTCCTCTGTATTCAGAGCTGTAAGCTAAAAAATATGAAGAACTTGCAAAGTTTTTAAACACTGACACTTTTTTGATAGATTGAAATTTACCAAAAGAAATTACATCCACACACTGTAACTAAAGCAGCTGCAATTCATGACAGATAACCAATCAGCTATAATATATAGCACACACTGAGAACTGCTCTGTCAGGAGAATTGGCAACCTACATATTAAAATTCGAGAAGTGTGTAAAGTTGGCTCAGGCCATGGCTTGTGGTTTAGGGTCTTTATTGAGATTCTGCACAGGTCCAGAGACCAATCTTCAGGGCTGATTTATCTGATGTTTTCTAAACAGTTGACAGGAGGAACAGATTAATCTAGGCATTCAAATACATTGGTGGCATCTAGCAGGTTCCAGGAAGAGACCTGATCATCGCCATACTCCTGGGACCATATTAACTTTATTAGAACACCAATCACGACCCTCTCCTACAAAACATTCCCATACTACCTACCGATTGTACAACAGTGTGAACAAGCTGCTATTACAAAAAGATCCTGAATTATCAGTTCATTTATAGTGAGAATTTGTATATTGAGATCGTCAGATAAGGTCAACTCAGACTTACAAGTCAATTCTTTATGGTGTAGCATCTTAAAATCTCGGCATTCCGATATCCGGTAAATTTATTGAAACCTGGCAGCAAATATCAAACAACTCATATGTAAAGTCTTTCTGACCGTCAAGAAAATATTAAATTTAATCTCTCAGATTTAACACACATGCAGGATTTTGTGGTTTTGCACTTTTGGAGGTTTTTTTGTTATAAGATTGCAGCTGAGAAACACACAGTGACAGGTTAAAGCAAAGGAAGGTCTTTTTAATATGAAACCTAATCCTAAAAAAATCTTGGCAGCACACCCCGGCTAGTCTTTAATGTATGGTTCAAATCCATGCCAATATCGCATTCGAGCTCTTCTATCCTCTGCCTGCTATAAGCTCAGCTTTTCTGTTTCAACGTTTTTACACTACAACCATGACAAAGGGGCATCATATTGTCTGGCAAACACATGTTCTAGGATAGGCATCTTATCACAGCACTCCAGACCCATGTAAACACAAAAGCACTCTCTTTCGCTCCCTCTCCATCTCTTTCTCCCCTATACTTTTTTCTCTCTTCATCCATCCATCGCTGTCACTAAAGTGAATCAGAAGCCTCGGCGTTTACCCGTGCACGTGTGTGTGTGTGTGTGTGTGTGAGAGAGCGCGTATTGATTCCAGAAGCACACTTATTCACTTCCCCCTCAATCTGCAGGGCTTTGTTTGTCCAACACTTGTGTGACAGAACACACTACACATGCCTATTAGGTTATTTGTGCACTATGGGAAATTAAAGCCTTTAAATTTCATTTAAATGAACTTCTCTCACATTCCTCCTACCCATTTCATGGAAGTCTGGGTGTGACAAGCCAGATTTAACAGACAGTGATGGATTGCAATTCGAAGGCAAACACTAACTGTTTCCTTTTGCAGAAAATGACATAAAGTTGCCATTTTTTCATGAATTGTATGATCTGCACAAGTGCACTTCCACTGTAGATACTTCCACTGTCTATCCTAGCATATATTTCTAAAGAAATAGTGTTGGGAATTCTACTGTTGTCAATTGGAATGAGATTTAACAACTACACCTTTTTAAAACAAAAACCGTTGGATTGTTTAACTTTAAGAGTAGAAGTCTTGCTTTATTTCAAGGCCCATTGTTCCTTAAATTATGATTAAAATAATACCCGCCTACATAAAATAACCCTACCTTTTATATGTCTTTGTCATCTTATGGGAAATGGAGAGTCATACAGAACTTTGACTGATAGACTACACTATTTATCTTGGGCATTTAATCACAAAAAAAAATTGTGTTGTAATTACATTTTCCAACGAGCAATTAGAGAGCCAGGTCTAGCTATTTAATCTATCTCCAAATTCCACCTGATGGCTTGATTTTCATTATCAGTGGACAATAATGAGAAGGAGTGGCTGCTCTCTGACTCTGCATAAAGACAATCAGTCCCCACTGATTTTACCTCATTCATACCCCCTTGAATCGACCCCTCTTTCTCGGGGGTTGCGTGTTTTTGATTCTTTTCCTGTGTGAATTTCTCTTTTTGAATTTTTATCTGCTTTCTCTAATTTAGTAACGTCGGAAAAAAAGATTAAAAAGTAGTAAAATAATGACTTTCTACCTCTGTCTATTTTCAACCTCTGACATGCTAATCGCAAAAAAATAGGGTGTGATTAAAAAAAATTTAAAAGAAGGTCAGCACCTCAGCTCAGTCTGTAGAACTTTAGCATGGATTGCATTGATTTACTTCAAGCAGATAAATCACCGTTCTTCATTTTACAAACAATGGGTGTACATTATTCAGTTTTGCCCACACATCCCCCTCAACTAGCGCTTACACAATAACTATTCATGATTTTGCCTTGAATGCTTGAATTTCAACACCATTTATGCAATATACCTGAACAATAAAAACCCAACATAGTAAGCGGCCGCATTAAAGCCCTGTAACTGAAATACATTACCATACATTAAATCTCCAGTGACGCTTGGATTAAAATGTATTAGCATTTTTCTGTTTTGGGTCTAGTATTATGCAAAAAAAAAAAGAATGTTTTCAGGATGTTAATTCTTTTTACACCATTTTAAATACGCTTAAAAATACGCTTTTGATTAAATGCTTTGTGAACTGTAAAATTACAGAAACAAGATACTGTAATTTTTATAGGTGTTATAAATGTAAAACATATTAGTTATGAAAATATAACACTGTTGTACCCAGAGTTTATGTGAAGGAAAAAAAAAACTTTAATTAATTAGATTTTTAGAAGATTTTGTTTTTGTTTTAGGTCAGAATTTAAATGCACTAATTCATGTTTTCCAAAAAAAAAAAAAAATTTAAAACTTTGTCACCAATTGCATTTTCATTTACAGCATTTGGCAAACGTCCTCATCCCAAGTGACTTACATTTATCTCTTTTATACAACTGAGCAATTGGGGGGTTAAGGGCCTTGCTTAACAGTCCAACAGTAACAGCTTGGTGGTGCTTCCAATTGGCAGTCCAACACCTTAACAACGACTGCACCACCACCATCATTTCCATTAGTAGCCCAATCTATCAAATGTTACACATCCCTGGTATCCCTGGTATATATTCTGTACTTTCTATTTTACTTATTCACCTAATTTCCAGTTCAAATGTCAATACACACACACACACATACACATATATATATATAATATTTGTGATGCTACATAAACTACGGCTGCTCTAACCATTTTTGATTGACACTGCTGTTCTGTTTTATCATAGACCCGCCCCTGTGTCTGCCATTAATATCATGCTGAAGCAGAATGCCCTATAATCGAGGGTCTGTATAAAGCAGTTTTCACTCCTGAAAAAATTTGTCGGTACCAAATGTTTGTGTTCTCGTTTTACCTTCAGAGATAGTGAGTGTAATTTTTTTTTTTGTATGAAACTTTGCAAATCGCCTTTTCTAATAATGTGCTACGGTGAGCAAGTTTCACGATGAATGCGAGAACATTGTGTACAACCTTCTCAATATCATTCAGAACTGCATGTTTATAATGAACAATGCAATAAGGAGATTGTCTTATTACAAACTGTGAACGTGGTTGGTAAAGATAAGATGGTAACACTACATTAAGCTTACATTTGTAGAAGGGTGATAACTGTGTCTTCTAATAATCAATAAGTCATTAAATGACATTGTTTTGGAGCAGTTAAACTGCCCCAGAGGGGTGAGGTAAGCAGAACTCATTATCATTTAAAACAACATGTACTAAAATGGGTTTCTGTGAACAGAGCTGCTTCGGACAAGGTAAATAAGTGTTTTTATGCACAACCAATGAGAATCTTTCATCAAAGCATGTTATAGACTTTTTATTAAGACCTCAGAGAATCATATCAACTTGAGGAAAATACATGAAATGACCCTGTTAATGTTACATACTCAGCACAAATATTTAATTTTATTGTCCCTCAAGGGTTAGGGTTATGGTTCACAAACAAGTACACAATCCACACTGAAAGAAATAAATGACTGGTGGTTATTAACGGTGGTTTAAATAAATACTACGTACATTCTCTCAGTATCTGTGCCTGCTGATGACATATTGTGTTTTCTTAAAGAATTGGTTCCAGGCTAAAATTAGAATAATATGCTACAGTGTGAATAGACACCATACAGCATGTCTGCCCTATACATCTCCCCCAGGTGGAAATCGCACACCTGTGTGTTTATGCTTTAACAAATTTTTATAATAAAATAAAAGAAGCAAAAGAAAAAGTAAGTGCTAACAGTGTTTCTCAGTTGTAGTAAAGCAAAGCTGTGTTACAGCATTCTTCCCCGCTGTGATATTGGGAAGGTGCTATGACAACCGAGATTCATTGAAGGTGATTTCACAGATATGAGCGTGTGCTGGGTCGTTCTTTACAGTGCAGATTAATTTTAAGGGTTTACTCTGACAGTAAAGGTGACCAGCCATCAGATGAAGTAAAGAAGACCTGCTAAAATGCTATGAGTGTATTTCTTGAAGGTTTTTGAAGACAACCAACAGTCCTTTCAGAGATAGTGGACTTGATGTGAGGTGCTTTCACTGGCCTGTGCCTGACCTCATGGCTGATATGCGCACAGTTTTAGCAGGTGTGGAGAACAGTTTAAGTCTAAAATACAACAGCATTTCTGAGCCTTCAAAATACACATTCCAAAGAAAATGTTCTGTAGTTTTTGCTGTAAATTTATATCAAATAGCACCAAGTAAAATAAAAGTTTTAAAGGTGAAATGCAGATGAAATCCTATTAATCCTCAACTTCCCCTTAACACACCTGCATGTAAGTATCAAGTGTATCTAGCAACACCTTGATTGGCCAGTGTTGAAACTCTAAACTCTGCAGGACACCAAACCTCCAAAACCCGAGTTTGGTGATTTCTAGTGAAATGGATTAATAGAATCTAATTGGCCCTTTCCAGAGATCACAAAATCGCTGGCACAAATATGGTTGGGTAATTATGTTGTATGTAATTTTTATGCATCATGGAGTCTCTATCGATATGTGTGGTATTGAACTTGTGTTTAAATGTGTAATCGTTTTTTATTTTAACTTTCAGTCCATAATCGGACAACCTGTTTTTTCAATTTGTCATTGCTCACCAATTTCTTCGCCGTTGTTTCTATGGTCATTACTATCCTCACATGACAAGTAAAATCACACTTCATACATGCATGTGCAGTGGAGAGAATTGGGAATATCGCTGAATAGGGTGTCTAGTTAAAACCAAATATTTGTATAGATCATTAAAATTTCATTTTTTTAAATGATTGTTACGTGTGTTTTAAAATGTTTTTGATTAAAGTTTTGTCTCCTTTACAATATTCTACGTTAAAAATAATGTTTTTTTTTCATTCCTACTTAAAACTGTAGAGTGCCTGCATAAAGCCCTACAGAAATTGAAAGATTTTGCGAGCCCTGCTCTTTTTCTCACTCTTTCAGACCCACACACATCTCTTCACAGTGCTCAAACCATGTTCTTCCTCACCAGGTTCACCCTCAGTGAATCCATCCCCCCGGTCCCTCCACACACACAGTAAAAATCGGCAAGGTTTTTCTGTGCCCTGTAGTCTACCGTGCTACAAAAAAGATTATAGTTATTTTACTCAGGGTATCATTTTGGATAAGCAAAGTTTATCTTTGCTAATGATAAACAGTCATTTGTCCTTAAACAGTGTTACAATAGTCAACAATTTAAATGCTCTAATTTTGATCACAGACACTAAAGAAATGGATAGAACAGCACAGCATAAAATCTATATGATCTTTGTATTTGTATTTCATTTTATATGTAGCATGAGCGTGAATTGTGCGAATTTACAACATCTTTAATAGAACGGTGACTTGATCAAATAAACGCAGCAGATATTACATTGTTGGTGCAATGTTAAAAAGAGAAATAAACCACAGACAAACTATTAAATACTGTTCGAATTAGTAATACTCAGAGAATAACATCTAGAGAAGTGAAAAGAAGACCAAAACACCTTTCTGTGGTGTGCACAGTTACATGTGTGTATGCAAGAGAGAGACAGACTCGGGCAAGTCAGTAAATCTGCAGAAGCTCTTGCTCTGGGCTTGTTGGGTGGTAATAATCAGAAGCTGGTGGCTGCTCTTGACCTGTAATTTTCCTGATCTGTGATGCCTGCACTGCAAGTAATTAACGTCCTGCTTCATTCTGCCTTCCCATAACTCTCTACTACTATACTTAAGTGTCCTTGTTCATACTCATTGTCTATGGATTCCTCCAGCTGAGTGCACTCGCTAGTCATGGAAAGCAGACAGTCTCTTTTTTTAAAGTTAATGAAATGCTCTATATGAGCATCGCTGCAGTCTATTAATCCTTATCCTTTTGCATTAGCTCTGACATTACCGAGTTTAAAGCACTCTGTAATTTTCAGATATTCATTAGATTGACCCGAAACAACATACAATGATTACTGAAAGGCTGCAGTTTAACGAATGGTTTTTTTATACATCACCATGGTGACAGACATTCTTAAGCTGTGCCAGTGTGTATTTTCAAGCTAAGTAAGTTTTACTTCCAAAAGTTGCTGGCATTATAATCAAGTATTACCAGAACTGTGGAAGCTTTGTTTCTGTATGAGTACTTTTGCTTTACTTTGCCTGAAGGGAGCCTGTGGAGAGTCTCAACTTCTGAATTCAGTTATGGTTCATGGTGGATGATTACATTTTAAATTTGGATTCAGATCTTGTTTCTCAACTTTCATGGGCCTTTTACAAAAGATTGAGTGTGTCTTGCCTGGCTTCGGTAAAATTGCTCCGGGGTGAAGCCAACTCACATATAAAGCAGCACTAGAACATAATGAAGTCAGTACTATTGAATTACAACAAAAAAGACAAGCTCTATTGGCATATCCTTTCAGGTGCTGGTGTTATCTGTATATGATCTGGACTCAGACTTCAAAAGAAATGTAACTTTCAGGACTTATGACAAGATTGCGGCTGGTGACAGTAATTGATGTCAAGCTGACCATGAGGTTAAAACAATTCCCTCTCTATCATAGAAACAGCATGATGAAATACCTGTCAAATTGTGAACCAACATAAGTGATGGCATTGGGCAGGGGCACAGTTTGCATGCAGGTGATGTGTTCTCGCTAATCTGATTTGACATTTGCATTTGCCGCTCGAGAGGAACAGCAGCCATAAGATTTCGAAAAGAGTTTTAGAAGGCATAGCGTTACGAAAGATTGCTCTCAATAGATCAAAATACTCGAATCCTGTGATAGTTCATCAATAGATTATAATTGGTGCCATGGTTTAGATACTATGAAACAAAGTATACTCCACTTGCTACATTTCTGAATAAAGACGTCTTAATCGATTGTTCTTGTCTGACTCAGAATTGTCTAACAACCAATTCATACAAATTTCTGCTTATCAAGGGGAGGACTGGACATCAATGGAAAGAAATAGGAATGAAGATGGACTTGTCTTTAATAACTTAGTGCAAATGTTTGTATTAAAGATTACCTATTATAATAGATTTATATATAATAAGTACATATCGAATTATTATAATCGAAGATATTTCAAAAAATATGTAACTTAAGTAATTGTTACATTTTTAACAATAATCAGTAATTAGTCAGTAATGTAATTAGTATATGCATCCAAATGTGGGTGCATCCAAAAGTCTATGTTGACTTCACTCAACCCACCACAGTGTCATCTAACAAGCTTTACTTATGATGATACAATAATCATAATCTGTCTGTTGAGCTCCATCCAAAGTCCTACTTAAGTAGGTACTACATTGAGAATGCAATTCAACTACAAGAAACAATATTATTCTTTACTTAAATTAACTTTCTGTCACTTTTACATCTCTTGTAGAATCGTGTAAAGTGTTCATACTTCGGAATCTGGGCATGAGTAATAGGTCATCCGGGAAATGTTTGCATACTGTAATTAAGATAAGGATTTGGACATACTTGCCTCGCATAAGCAGTTTTACCTATCATGTGGTATGAAAGTATGGTCAACAAGCATGTCGTAAGAACAGTATTGCAACAAAATGATATTTTTATTCATTTGTGTTGGGAGCAGTTTTTGTCTGCATTAGCTGTTGTACGACCCGTACTTAATTATGTAACCTAGCTTGTTACCATGTTTTGATCATAGGATAGTTGTAAATATTTATTTTGAAGACTTTAACAATGTACAGCTGTATTTCATAGGTCAGTGGTGCGTTTTAGTTCGACAGGTCATTGCAGGAGTTTTTTAAAAATCTCTTTTTCAAAGCTTCCTCACTGTGTTAGGACATCATTGTTAACATGTCCTCTCCACTCTTAATGATGTTACAATTTCTTGCTTGTCAGATTGTTTCCCCCACAAAACTGGGTGCTGAAAGGAGTCTTATTAGTTAGAGCTGCAGAGCAACAAAGGGATTTTGACCCCTGCTCTCCGGAGTGTTTTAACCTACACCTGAAAAGTGTGTCGGATGATATAATTTAAGAAGTATGGCTAGCCTTTTCATTCTGCAGCATAAAATTACATAAAGCAATGCACAGAGAATGTGACTGGACAGCCAATAACGACTAGCATCTGGCTAAGTGTCAACCCAGTCATGTTTTGCAGAAGTCAGTGTTGAAACTGAAATTGTCCTTAATTAACAAGGTGTCAAGGAAAGGTAACTGTCATGTATCACTGCACAGGGCATTAAAAAGCTCTCTTAATTGGTGACAGGGAGGCTTTCACCAGGAAAGTGTGAACAGCTTCTAATAATGTTATATAATGGAAGAAAATATGTATCAGATGAGTCTTGCACATAAAGTTTATGACTCACAAGTTGCTCATGAAATTTGATAAATTGAGTTATAGCTTCATTCTACGTAAAGTTCTGATGATTTCTCTCCCTTTTTCTATTATATAATGTTTATTTGGGCTGAAATCAGGTACAATTTTTAAAGCATTATCACAGTGTCTTGAAAGTAAATTCTATTGTTTTAAATTAACAAACCTTTTTGTCACCTCAAACACTTAAAGGCATTGATAAGAAGATCAAGCCTATAATCTTGCATAATCATGTTCATTATAGCTTGCACGCTCACTTATTGTTCTATTGTGCTTGCTGCTCACAGGGGCGAGAAAACCCAAGGCTTGACTCTGAGTCATGTTTTAGTTAATTGTTCTTTGTGTCAGAGGGGTAATTAATATTGATATGTATTAAGCGGGCCATATGTACATTCTGATTGGTCATTATGGCTCTGAGCATGTTAGTTCGACACCAGATCCCGCTGCTTCCATTGAAAGCAACAGCACGGCCAATAAATGTGCTTGAAGTGTGCTAATGAAACTCATCATTATAAATTTATGCTTTGGAAAATCATAAATCATGGTAGATTGTTTCATAAATCATTGTAGATTGTTTCAATCTTCTTGCTCATCCATACAATGCATTGCTCTAGGCACATCGGAGCTAATATGTGATGTGCCCAAAAAAAAGAAAAACCCAGGAGCATTTGGAATTCTTAATAGCCTTGGTAATATGTTCGTAATGAAACAAATTCAATATAGAAAAAAAACTGGTAATGCTAAATAGTTAGCCATCAGAAGAAGAACAAAGGTGAGGCCAAGATACTTATTTTGGAATTATTAATTCATTAAGGTCAACTTATTGTACTTAATTATGCAATTTTACCTCAGTAGTCTGATTTGTTGACTACTAAGTGACCTTAAAATTCAATATTCATACAGAACGGAAGTCTGTTTGCTACACCACGTTTTACATTATTTGTTAAATAACTTAACATGTCCTTTTTAATACCACCATTTTACAAAAAGTATACATTACTAACCAATAATTTTCCTAATTATTCTATCTTATGTCTAGTTTTTTATTGGCCAGACAGACTAAATCGAAAATCCCACTAGAAGATCCACAGCTGCCCCTTTTTATAGAGTAAATCTATGGAAAAGCAGCTATAAAAACAATTTCTTATATGAGGTATGTGTTTCTGAATTTGATTAGATTTTAATAGCACCATACCAACCAAATCCTTGCTCTAACCATGTCATAGCAACCATACCCCAAACACAGTAATTTAAGCCAGCAGTCTATTTTTTATTCATTAAAGAACATCCCATATTTTTATACCCCTTACCAGATGTTTCTGCTGAAAAAAAGTTAATAAGCTCATTGTGCTTCAGAGAAACCACGAAACCTCTATTGCCTAGAATTATTTGTATGATGAAAAAAATAACAAGAAAAGATTTACACTGAGAGCTAACACCAAAGACCCCTTTCAAAATAGCCATATGAACATCACCATACAAACCATTCCACATCTGAATCTGCTTGTATTATTAATATGAAGTATCTATAGGACAAGTAAGTAGTAGTTAAATCTTGCTCATGATAAATCTATTTTTGCTATGCTTAAAATGAATAAGAATACTTTTTTTTTTATTCAACTCCTATATGTTGGGAAACATACTGATTGGTACAGATTGCTGACAGCCTTCCATTATGTTATAAAACATTTCCTAACCAAAAAAAGCAATTTGATGTATTTCTTTGTTAAACAATAAATACATCCTTACTAATGTGGAGAGTCTTTAATACCGGGGTATTTAAGTTACTGCAATTTGTTTACATGTACATTTACAGTATTTGGCAGACGCGCTTATCCATAGCAACTTACATTTATTTTATTTATACAACTGAGCAATTCAGGGTTAAGGGCCTTGCTCAGGGGCCCCGCAGTGGAAACTCGTTGATGCTGGGAATCAAACTAACTAACTAAATTTTCAGGTTAGCAGTCCAACACCTTAACCACTTAGCTACCACCTCTTTATAGGAAACATTATTGTATTAAAATTTAGTGCATATGAACCAGATGTTGTTGTTGCATATAAAACTACCCACACAGTCAGATGTCAAACATTCACTTTATAGAGGTAGCTGACTTTGGGACTTATATATATGCCATGTTGAAAGAAGTGCGAAACGATTGCATTTCTTGGTAACAGTTTTTCAATCTAGGGTTCTGCTCTCTCTTTCCTTCTGTGTCCCATCGGGCCAAATCGGTGCCCTTATTGCTATTCATCCAGTGTTTGAGCTGTAGCTTGAGCTTGTTATCATGCCTTTGCTGTGTTAAATTGCAATACAAACAAAGCATGGAATATTAATGGGCTTGGCTCTTTTAAACTGATGAAAAGTTGGAGAAAGTCCCATGATTGCGTCACATGCCTATTTTCAGTCATTGTATTAGCGGTCTTGTTGAATTTAACAAGTCAAATACATATTAACACATGGAATTTGAAAAGCTGAGCTGAAAATAGGCCAAGGACTAGAAAAGCAGAAAGGAAATGAAGAGAGAGAATAGACCAAATCAACCCTCTTAATTGGCTTGTTAAGACATGAAGGAGCCTACTGAGTGGTGTGGCTGCAAAGTAAAAGGATAAGGCAGGGTTAGTGAATAATGAAAGGATAAAGACAAGAGAGAGCGGCGAAAAAAACCCCCCTAAAGTTAAGTTGACCGACAACTTTGTTTAATTTAAATGTTTGGGTTTTTTTTTTGTAAGTGATTGGGCAGCAATGCTGCTGGGAGGGGGAATGAGATTGTTGCATGCACCAGGCCCAGCTGATGAAGCCATTACAACATTCCCTCTCTAGCACTCAATCACTGTGACACATCGATAGGAGAGGTAGATGGTCATTCTTCAAAATGCAACCAACCCACCTTGTCTACAGTATTAATCACTCCAATCATTCAGTATGAAGTAGGGAACCTTCAGCCTTAGAAGTGCATCCCACTTTTTTATGTGCTTCCTTTTCTTAAGTAAAGGGAGGCCATTTTGAATAATCTGAATAATCTATCTCTTGCAATGTTTTGTCTTGTGTTAATGCTCTTTTTAAAGTTTTACATCAGAAATAAATGACGGAACACATAGCTTAAGGTGGTTTTGTCTGAAAAAAGTGTTAATGTGAATAAAGGTAGCTGGAAACGCATTTGTTGAATCAATTTTGCCCTAGCGAATATTAAACCTAAGTGACAAATCTGTGTTTGCTGTGTCTTTCCGGTTCTTTATAACAGCATAGCTGCTAGCAGCAACAGGTGCGTCTGGACAGAGAAGGAAAAGCTGCTCTGACATTTATTACATGCCTGATAGTTACTACTTGAAGCCCTGTCCAAAAATGCCCTCCAGGGCCACATCATTAAATTCGATGAGGTTGTATATTCCACAAAACTCTTACAAATAATCCTTGATTAATTGATTGCCTTGACGAAGGCGCAAAATGCGGCTAACTGCTGGGTTCATGGGTTAATGAATCTGGGTATTTAAAACCCAAAGGTGCAGTTTATTTACAAAGTTACAAGACAAATAACCAAACTTATTTCATCATAGGTTAACTTAGCTTAGCAAAAACAACGAACATGAACTTGAGTAGATAAACTTGACTTGACTTGACTTGGCTGAACATCACGATAGCGGTACAGGGACACAACCAAAATTCACCACAAAAGGAAACACAAGTGCTATATATGTGACTATTTACCACCTTCAGCTGCTTAAATAACCTGATGTAAACAAACTCACTATTGTGTTTTTTATTGATAGATAATGAAATTATCAAATATATATATATATATATAGATATATATATATATATATATATATATATATATATATATATATATATAGATAGATAGATAGATAGATAGATAGATAGATATAGATATATATAGATATATATATATATTTCATTATCTATCCTAACCTGAAGCCAAATAAAAAACACAATAGTGAGTTTGTTACACACATATATATGTGCGTGTTTGGTGTGTGTGTGTGTGTGTGTGTGTGTGCGCAATGAATTGCTTTAGTAGATTTTTTTTTACTACTAGCTCAATAATGGAAGCCAAGAATTCTGAAATACTGGAATAAACAGGTCAGCCATCTCTACCAATTATGCCATATTTAATCGAATGATTCATGCTATACTTCTGTACGCAATTCGTCTCTCTTTTCCTGTCAGCAGAGTATCACTATGCATTGCTCTCAGCAACCCACTAATCAAATTAGACTTTGATATCAGCCTTCGTACTACTTTTAAGAGCTTTTCATCCGACTTCCTGCTGCAGAGTACGACGCTGCTGTTATGCAAATGCATTTTTCAATTTATTTAGCTGCCTGTTATTTATTTTTAGCTCTTGTGCAGATAAATCTGTGTCCAAACTGTGTATTCAAGGTTCACAATCAAAGCGGCTGTAAAATCTTAAGTGGCAAGCCAACATTCAGACCACTGTATTCTGTTTCTTTTTGACAGGCTCCACTGGTGAATGCTAGGCATCATGCACGCCTTTGAAGCACCCCACATAACAGGATTCTTTAGCAACACCTCAGCAGGGGGGGAAGAGGGGGGACATGTATGTGATGGAATAGCATTTGGAAAGCTGCCTCCAGCTATCCACTGCAGTAATCAAACTAAGCCAACCGACCCAATTTGCTGCCAATATCCTGGGCTTGCTGCGAATCACACTCTCCTCCCTCCATATCTCCCAACCTACAGTTTTTTCATGTCTTTGTATCAGCCTGCCCACTCTCAACCACATCCACTGCTATCTGTTCATACACAAATACCCTCCTACCTCGAAATACCCTAAATCTCCAACACTTACACATCACTGCGTCCATGTAAGCAAACACAGACCGAAAAGCAAATCAAGCAGCTTCCTTTTTTCACCAACGGATGGATATTCATCCATCAAGATCTCCAGTAGCAGGCTGGTTCTGCTTCATGTGCATGATCTTACAGTTCATTCAAATTCATGAACCTTTCTCTGATCAGATCTGACTGTATGGAACGGTTATAGCTGTTATTAAAAATCAGTTTTGTTGACTGTAGCTTTTCTCATCTTCAGTCATGTGAAAACCGTCTAAAATTTTATTTTTGATCATTAGAATTCCTAGGCGTTTTGCATTAGATCAGGTTTCCACTGACCCCCTGCTGGTGAGCACCGCTGCGCTCCACTCCCACCCCAGCCTTCATGGTGAGGATCATTAGCACTGACACAAGCTGCTCTATGACTAATCACCAGTGTGAGAAACACAACAATGCTAATGTCAGTGCTGCCTCGGCATCTCACATGTCTCACACTTCGGCAACAATTCTTATACTAGGTCATGTTTCCATTACTAATGCAGCAGTAACCGTATATTTTTGCAGAATTTTTCAAGACAAGTGCAAATATCAGAATGGGGTAAAGAGAACAGATCTAATGAGCCAGCTCATGTAACTTTTCTTATAGCCCATGCTGTTTAATCTTTATAAAGGTTCACATGAGCATTTTCATGTATACAATCAAGCCAATTACATGCGTATTTTACAATGTATGCGATATACGTGTTATCATTTTAATTTGCGTAATATCCACAAAAGTTTTAAACATGGTATATCCTACAGTATAAATGACTGGGGAAGCACTTCAGATAGTTGCAAGACATTACATCTGATTTGTAATGACTATTAACAACAGAATCATCAGCCAATCAAATTTTGATGTTCATTGAAAAGTAAGTTACAGCACTGGTCTTGTTGACCAGATATACATTTTCAGCATTTGGCGGACAGACTTACATTTATCCATTTTATACAACTGAGCAACTGGGGCTCAACTTGGTGGTGCTTGGTTTCGAACCCTGATCTTCCAGGTATCTGTTTAAAACCTTAACCATTGAGCTCTCCAGATCTACCATAAACAAAGGCCAAAACAATTTTTGTGTACTGTTTCAAATATTGCAACCATAAGTGCTATATGTGGCTAACAGCTAGCACAGAGCACAACAAGCTATTTTGTTGTTTGTTACGAGAAAAGAGTCATGGAATGATTCTGGCTTTGACTGTCTGACCAGCTAAACCAAGGCAGCTCTTAAACACCAAGGCTCCGAGTGCCAAATAATGTCAGTCGTAAATAATATGCGCATTATTAGCATATAGCTGTGTTAGCTGTAACAGGGATGTGTAAGATGTGTGTATGGTGGTTACAGTTGCTTTCCGAAGGCCCTGGCTGAAACCCTACGGTACGCCACTTTTCGCACGTAGTCCACCTGACAGGTTTTATACGCTTTATTTAGTTTTCACATAAATCAGTTCCAAGTCGTGTCCGTTATTTACATACGACATGAGTTTATTTTTCACCTAATTACATTATTCATGCAATGTCATGCGTTTCAAAAATGTCACCTTGTTTTTCACCTGTAATCATACAGTACGATTATAACAATCTCAAAATGGATGTCATTTTTCCGCATGGGTGAAGCTGCCCTGACATTTTTGACATGACCCCCTATTATCTCGGTTCCCTGGCACATTTTCTCTTTCCTCTTGGAGACAATTCAAGCATAATATCCCTTTCTGAAACCCAGCGATCTAACATAAAACTGGTCTAGGCCTGTAGGGATGGAAAAGGCTTTGAAAATACTGTGGGTTAAACTGATTGTCCCAGAGATTCAATAAGTGGTACATCATTGAGGCAATCTCCCTGCTATAGAGCTGTTATTTACTCGTAGACAGACAGTCTCCTTGTCTGTCCTGTGTCTGTTAAATAATAAAACAGAAGCACTGCCCTAGACTTTATGAACATAAAACAAGTTAGCCGGTCTTATTTCAAGCACTCTGTATTGCAGCTGTCAGGACTAGCGAATCAAAACTTTCGGCTGATTGTTTTTCTGTGACTGCTAGCACAGGGATGTTTGCTCTTTTTTCACAAGCTTTTGGCTGCTCGCTTGTAAATAATTCATTTTGCACAGTAATGGCTACAATGACACCAAGCCACAGAATGGAATTTTCTGCCTCCTCCTCCCCCGCCACCTTGAAAACATGTTATAGCCTTACGAGTGCTGTTGAGAAAAAAAAATGACAGCAATTTGCAGGTACCGTAATCAGTTAAACATGCTTAATATTCTTATAGCTGTCACTAAAATGGATGTTCTAAAGAGGGGGGAAAAGATTGTAGGATTTTTTTTTTTTTGAGCTTAGTAATCAGCAGCTAAAAATTTCAATAGGTCTGCTTGTAATAACCAATTAGGAAACTTCTGTGCAAGGACATAGTACTGCTGCCTGATAATTATTTTCTATTTAAGTTCTATTCACAACAGGATTTATTCATTAAAAAAGCACACAATAAAAAGCTAAAAATGGCGCACACATTTCTGTAAACTGCTTTACTGGATTTGTGGGGTTTTTTTTTGTCTTTTAGGGCTTAAAACAATGTATGTCGAATGTCATAGTGGCTGCAAAATCTAATATCTAAAGAAAAGTATGCATATACCAACTGTGGCTGAATTTCAGGATCGTTAGCTTAGTCAGCTTAGTCACTCAACCAGTGAACTGGAATGAAGATTAAAAGAGAAGACAGTACAAAGCACAACAAAGCCGTCTGCTAAACTTTGCAAATGTAAATCGAAAAAAAATAAAATTCAAGGTTACGAGTTCACGTTTTTTGCAGAAAACATACATTAGAACAGTTCTCAGAATTAGTCATCAGTTAATCAGGTTTTTTTTCAGTATGTTTTTTAATCAAGCGTGTTAGCATTAAGTTTTATGCAAAGACTCGCACTGCAGGTGGGGGAAAAAAGGATTGGCATATATTTTAATTGTTTGTGAGCTTTTCAGATTGCATTAGATAAACAGCAACAGAAGTGCTATCCTGGTGAAGTATAAAATTAACCAAGATTACAGTGAAGTTAATCAACTGTTAAGGTTTTAGTACCACCTTTTCGAAAAAAATAGATTGTTATAGAATTTGATCGCTTGTCAAATTGTTATAGAATTATATTTCTTGATCCTACCAGTAAAGTTGTGAAGCCTGTACTGGTGCTTTCTGGATTATGATGGAGTAATAGCATGTACCGGTAACGATATGCTGTGTATGGGTGGAAATTGCATAAAGAAAAGAAAAGAATCATGCTTAAACAAAAAAAACCCCAAAAAGAATCATTTATTAAATAATTAAACAGATTGTTGTGACCTTGCGTAAATTACTGCTGCAGCTATTTAGATCAAAACAATTTCCTACTAGGCTTCTTCTTCTTCTTAATCTGTTTAATCTATTTTCACCTGTCATAACAATGTTTTTTGATTGGATTTTGTGTTTAGTAATTTTAGGATGGTAACAATGAATTTATTCCAGGATCTGTAATCATAGTGGTATCTGTATTTTTTATTGGCTAAAGGTTAAGGGTTGTTATTTTAATTATTATTATTACTGGGTGTTTTGTAAAAGCACATTTACCTTCCTGGACATCTTTGTTTTTTTATTTTAGTTGTTTTTAGATAAATTGCACTATTTTGAAACAATCATTGTGTAATGATAATGATAATATGCCTCCTGGATGGTTTGATAAGTATGTTGCAGTCACCAGCTCTCAAACCAGAACACTTTTGAGCAATTGGTATTGATGTCTGGATCATCAAATCAGGTCTTCATACCTCCAACACCATTCCAATGTTTAGTTTGGTATCTATGCAATGAAATTGCTCTGGAGTCTTACCAAAGCTAACTAACCCCCTTTTGTTTCATACTTATCTATAGTTGATACAGTTCCGGATTTTATTTTAATAATGCTATTGCTAATACTAAAATAAGTAAAATCTTTAGTCTTTAGAAATCATTATGTTGTTATAAATAAAAAAAAAAGGTCACGGTGCCACAAAATTGCACCTAGTCTCATGATCAAAGAGCAGCTACCGTCAAGCTGAAAGCATGTGCCTCAGTGCTCACTGCTCGGCCAACTGAAGTGCTCTCATGTGTGAAAGTTTCTCTGCATGGTCACTTTAATGCTCCACGCTCGCAAATACCTTTGTGTGCACACGACTCACAGCACAAAGCACTCTCATTTTAAGGGCCGCACTCGCTGATGATGTGCACTGCGCACTCAGCTCCTCTGTTATGCCCTCTGTTAAAGATACCGGTTGGACACGGGAACATTTTGTCAGGCTACTTGTATTGTGGGAAAAAAACTGATTTAACACGTCTAAGCGCACTAATTTGAAGGAGGATGTGTTGCTCTAGGTAAAATGTTGAAATGTTAATGGAAAAAGATTTCAGTCCAGGCATAAGTAATACTGGCGTATCTGAGGGTTACTACTATTTATATACTGGCATAAAATGCTAATCCTTAGCAATAAAAAATATATGTGGTATAGAAAACAAATAAAAAAACAAAGCGATTATGGTTTGTTTTAAGCTTTATAGCATGATCACTGTTTAAAAACTCTAGTAACCTAGAAAAAGATACAGTGGTATCATTTCATGCAAACACTTCAGTGTGAACACACCGAAAAGCGTTTATCAGCATTCAATATGCTGGGCTGTTGGCGTTATCTGTCCTCCTCTTCACCTCCACTGCTGTCATCTTTTTATGCATCTGTTCATGCTACTGCAACTTCTGTCACCAAATAAAAAACTCATCCCAACTTCTGTCACGGCATGAAGAGTTATGGCAAGCCACATTCAGCTCTGTCCACATTTTATGCTCTCAGCATGCAGGTTTCCATATTTTGTCACTTTTCCTTTCACTGTGCCAGCTTTAGGCAGTTAGATAGCATTGGACAGTGTAGTCTGCATCGGATGTCCAGCAAAGTGCTTTATTTGCAGGTGTATAAAATAAAATTAAGTGATGGGAAGTGATGGCCTAGTGGTTAAGGTGTTGGACTAAAACCAAACAGACTAAGGTTCGATTCCCAGCACCACCAAGCCATAACTGCTGGGCCCCTGAGCAAGGCCCTTAAACCATAATTGCTTAGTTGTAATAAAAGAGATAAATGTAAGTCTGCTCTGAGGGCGTCCGCCAATTGCTGCAAATGTAAATGATAATTAAAGCTCGAATGATGAATATTTTTGCTGTAACTCAGTTAGTGCAGGTATCTGATCTTATATATGAATATCACATGTAAAATATAAATATTGGACAAAACTCTACGTTGGTGTTTGTTTCCTACATGAATTTAGGCACCCAAATTTATATAGCACAGTGTGAAAAATCTGATTTCCCCCTGGGCTATGACATGTTCTTAGTTCAGAAGATGAATGCTCTCTGTTACTGTTGTATTATTTGGACAGGGTGATGAAGAAGGCTGTGATACAGAGAGCTGAAAGTAAAATATAAGTGAGTCATTGCTGGTTTAAGGCAAAGTGGGACAGGGAGAGGATAACTGCTAAATGTTGAGACGCTCTATTAAATTTGGGACATTTTGCCCGTTCTCTCATCTGTTTCGACTTGTCTCAGGTATTATCTGATTTAAAACACTGAATCATTTAGTGCTTCGGCTGCACGCGTGTCATTAACCCGTGATGAGGCTCAGCAGTCACGTCGGTCTAATTCACCGGCTGGCTCCGTGGCCCGGGCTGCAGAGCTGCTGCTATTTATCAGACAAACAGTCGCATCATGCCACAGCTTGCACTCTGGCTGATTATTGTTGACGAGCAGAACACTTGACCTGCAAACGGCAGCACTATGAGAGTAATCTACCTCGACATCTTTGTATCTAATGGCAGAGCAGGATCGATGGCCCTCACACACCCTGTGGGCACAGCAGCCTGATTTTCAACTGCTGCTCCTGGCCAGATATGCTGCTGGATCCACACACACACATACACACACACACACACACACACATATTGCTCTAGAGCTTACTTAATCAGATGTATTCAGGAACTGTTCTTATCCCTAGGGGATTACTGATGGCCATGTGCTACCAGCAATATAGGGTCAGTATGCATAATTGTTTGCTGTTTGACACTTTCGGTGTCTTTAAAATCTCTGAAATGGGTTATATATATATTTTATATAAATATAAAAACAAATACAAAAAATCTAAATGTTATTTATAAATCAATAGTAGAACCAACAGTGATTGTACAACCAAACTAATAAATAGAAAACAAACATGTACAGACCATAATGCAATGGATAAACAGGACAATCGGTTGTTTGCACATCACGCCATTGCTGACTCGTGAGATGCACCTGGAGGACTTAATTTTTCGCGATATTTTAATATATTTATTGCCAGCAGAAATCTAAAATGCCTACGTTTTTTCGTTTCTTCGTTTACGGATGCAAAAAGAAAAACCCTGTCAAACCAAAAAGAAACGAAGAGTTTTTTCTTTACCGAAAGTTGTTGCTTATAACAGAGAAAGTTTTAGGATATTCACTCAAAAACGTAGGAAAAAAGTGTCTTGTAAACCTTTGTCTAGAGTAGAGTTAATATAAAATTAATTTTGATTTAAAGTTAGCTTTTCCTTACTTTCCTTATTGACAACAAACTGCTAAGTTTTTACAGGAAGTAAACTTATTGCTACTCTTTAGGCTGCCCTGGTGCTTTAAATGAAATGTTGTGTCTGTAGACTAGGCCTCTACAATTAACCTCGCTTATTAGAAATGGAATATTATGTCTATTATATCTGCCTGTTGGCAGCCAAATGTTTCAGATTCTTAGAAAATTCGCTCTCTTTCATGATATAAGGGTTACGCCCAACAGATTTGCTTAACAGCTTAATATCTGGTGATTTTCTGTTTATATCTTTTTTTGGAAATAGTGCCTAAACTGCTACAATATGAACTTTCCTCTATGTCTTCTATTACTTTCGGTACTCTGTCTGATTTCTTGCATCATCAGAATCACGTCGTAGCAAACAAGCTTTAAAAGATTTTCTACGAACAGATTTGAATTCATTTATCTGAGAAAAAAACAAAAGACTATTCTACAATTTAGGGCTAACAATGGAAGCGCAGACACTCTTTAATTTATGTCTGGATCTTGAAACAATCAGTAATCTTTGCTCAGATGTCCTCAGAAATCTAGCAGATACTGTATATTAAGATTTAAATGGTTATAGAGATGCGGTCCAAGCTTTAAAAACAAAAATTGAAACTTTTCAAATGGATTCTCTGTTGGATCAGCGACCGGTATGAAAAGACAAGAAAGGTGACATGGTCAAACTTGTGAACTTGTCAAAAGTCTGGCTGCTGCATTTTCAACCATCTAAGGGGGATTAATATTAATATGACTTATACCAGTGTTAGACAAAACTGCAATACCCAATTCAAGATGACACAAAATGCATGTATCACTCCCTCAAACTCTGAAAAGGTCAAGAACACTCTAAGCTTTAAGTATTATTTAGGAAAAAATTGGATTTGACAACAGCATCTATTGTTTCCTTAAATGTGTGAAGAAGTGAAGAATCCAAAACAACTCTCAGGTTTTTTCCCAGCAGGCTTATGATTTGGAGTTCTATGATTTATGTTTATTATATGGTGCGATTATGCATTTACATTAAGTGCAGATTTTTTAGCATTGAATGGAAAAAGCATTACAGGAGGTGGTTCATAAAAAGGGCTAAATAGTGTTGCATGTTATTTATTTAGTCTACAACATTGACATTGATACCAGATAATGGACTGTATTCCAAATGGCTTAGTGGTTAGCACTGTTGCCTCACAGAAAGAAGGTCCGGGTCCGGCTTTTCTGTGTGGAGTTTGCATGTTCTTCCCGTGATTGCGTGGGTTTACTCTGGTTTCCTCTCACAGTCCAAGAACATGTATGTTAAGTTGATTGGTGATAAATTGCTAAATTGCCCACAGGAGTGAGGGTGAGTGTGTGTGTGTAGCCTGTGACTGGCGACCTGTGCAGGGTGTACCCCTCCTGCCTTTTGCCCCTTTTCACCCTTTCTCTGATTTGTGACTGAATTAGGAATTAGGAAATAAGCATGTATAAAAGATGAATTACAAAGAGGGAGTTTGTTAAAAAAAATAGTCAATTTTATTTTATAGTTAAAAAATATAAAAAATACATAGCTGGCCTTTGTGTGAGAATAGGCAGGTGACAAAATTGGGGAAAGGGGATGCCTAAAGTGCCTCTAATCAGAATGTATGATTTGGTACCCCATCTTATATATATTCAGATAGCATAGAGACTGTTTTATACTGTTTTTTATTTGTTGTTTAACTTTGTGGTGTTCATTCAGTTTAGTGTTTTGTGGTCTTACAGGTGAAACTTTAAATTATATAAAAATCTATTTTGTTTTCTGTGGAAAATGAAGTGTGGTGTCCAGACTTACATGTAATCTTATCCATAAACCCAAGCTATAAAAAAAGATTAAACACACAAGGCGTCTCAGCAATGGTGGTTCGTCGGTTGCAGATTTGATGTCGAGGCTTATACCCAAAGGTAGGAAGGTTGGCACCTGAATATATTGACCTGGGGGACAAATCATTAACTCTGTCCCGTCATTAAGCATTCATTTATCTGCACCATGTTTCATTTAACATAACAGTTTAATGTTCAGGTGCCTGAAGTTAATGTTAAAGTTAATAAGAGAATACTATTAAATTGTTCACTCATTATGTCCCCATAGGCAAACTAAACCGTTCCCTCATTTCTTGGACTGATAGACAATAGTGGGTAATGTGGGTAAATTAAATGTTTTAAAGCATAAAATAAGTAATTGATTTTTTGAAACATGTGTTACTATTGATGTGTTTGACAGGAGTGAAATAATGGTTGCAGTAAATTGGATACATGTAATAATGCTCAGACAAATCATTCTTCTGTCTACAATGCTGTATGTCTAGACTTGATATTGATGCTTATACAAGAAGAGGAAAATCGTTCGCTTTGCTAGATAAGTTTTTTTTTTTTTTTTTTTTTTGGTTAAAGGATATTAATGTATACCGTATGGGTGACAATAAATATGGATATAAAAGTTATTGGTCATGAAAACTGAGAACATTGTCTGAGTACGGTTATTTCTTTAAATAATTTCTCCTTATTCCATTAAATTAATGTTATTTCTTCACTTCAGTTGTTGTACAAACTCTTGTCCTTCAGACCAACCTCTGTAATCTGCTCTTTATTCCGGTGACTTTTCTCCACAGACTCATTAAGACAAGATACAGTCCTCTGCCACTGAGAATGGGACATCTGTCACTTTACATTTAAGTAAAGGATCTTCACCGCACACCCTGCTAACAGACAAACAATCCATCCTTATTTACCAAACACAATTGCAATTGGATTGGATTTTGATATTTAGTGAAGACCATTATTTTTCTCCAGCGTTTTAAGGCCATAAATAGGAATTTATTTGGCAACCAGTTTGACCTTGTGATTCTAATGAAATGGCAAATGATGGGGCAAATGATGGGGATTGACCTATCTGGATCACTAAGAATACACTTAGCCACACGTTAGCGTCTCAATTTTTAGACAGTGGTTGGTTCTTTATTTGTATTCGCTTGCAGAAATGACATTTCGCTGTACCTGAAAACTTTTCAAAATTTAAATACATTGATGATAAGTTAACTGCCTACCAAGGAAAAAATTATCAAATGTATTATTAAAGCACCGCACAGCATGTCTTGTATGTGCCATATTTGTGAAAATGATTTAGCGCCTTAGTACGGAAGACCAGTTGGCAATAGAGCGTATTGACTTTTTCCAGGTTGGCCATTCTTCTTGCTTTCAAGGTCAAATACTGTGTGCTTTTTAAATACTAAGCTTTGTGTTAAATAGATATAAATAATGTGTGAAAGGAAACGAGAAAGTGTCAGGTTACATGACCAGTCAGTTCCCTTTTTTTTTCTTAATGTGTATGCGAACCCACAGGAACCCACAGGATCCCCTTAACCTCATACACTGAAAACCCCAATTCTCATTCTGACTGTTCAGGCATGCTAAAGCAACTGGACCTCATACAAAATTCATAGACTTTTTAATGAGTGATTTATCGGACTTATAAGAATTAAGTAGTAAGAACACATGTGACTGCCTACTCTGCCTCATGCCCTAAACTTAATTATTTTTTCCTGCCTGCTAAGAATTGGCTATTATTTAGTTTAGGTACTTATTTGTATAGTCTGTATGAAACTAACGTTAATGGGTTGAGCCGCGCTCTGCCGACCCAGGTTCAATTTCAGCTAGGGTCCTTTCCAATCCTCTCTCTCTATCTCCCATTATGTCTCTATCTTTTAATTGTCAAATTGTCGGAAAAAAATGTTAATATTTGTAAGATTTTTATCATCTGCTTGACTTGAATGGCTTACCCTGTTCTTGCTAATTAGCAAGTGCAACTGGTAGTGCTGTCTCGTCCACTTTTTTAATTTGTTCATGGAGAGTCTTCAATAAATCATGTCTTATAATCCTAATAATAGATATTACATTTTTTAAAGCACAGGAACTTTTCGTAGCAAACATATCCATATCATTTGGTTTATATTTGAACAACCCACCTGGTGAAACTGTGGGCTTTCCTGGAATTCAAACATAATAATTGGCTGCCAGGTTTGTTTCATCATGTTCTAACTTTAAATATTAAATACATTATGTACTATAAATATGTATTTATTATTTATTAACATACTTTACACATTTACTAATATCCATTCTTGGGAGACATGGGTTCAATCCCCACCACCTCCATTCAGCCGCTGTTGAGCAAGACTCTTAACCCTTTCTGCTCCTGGGGCTCTGCATCATAGCTGAGCCTGCGCGCTCTAACCTCAACTTTCTAAGATGGGATATGCGAAATAACAAATTTAACTGTGATTTAGTGTGTATGTGACAGAGACATTTATATTTTAAAACCTACTGGCTGATTATTTTGTATTTAGGTTTTGGCAAGTTTTTTCCAGTTAAACTATTCGCCATCAGTCAACTTATGAATTTAACCAACCAATGAATTGTAGATTTGACGTTACTTTTATTGCTATAATTTGCTTTAAAATAAATACATGGCTATAAATTACAAACACACCATATGTTTACCTTGCATACATGCTAATGATTGAAAAACATTATAATGATTCAGCTGTATATATTTTAAATTACTGATTTATTTGTAAATCTACACTTTTTATAGCCTAGTTGTACAACATGTTTAAACATAAATATCACAATATAATTGAAAATGATTTTATGATTTTTATTAATAATGCAAATTAAGTAACTTCATGAGGATATATGTATTCAGGTAACAGGTTTGAGTAAAATGAAATTATACTGAATAGATTTTTTCACAATGGACGACTCCCAGCACGGCAGGGTTCAAGCGCGAGGTATAAAGTGCATTCTCACATCAATGCAAACATAATATAAGTTTAGCAGTTTCAAGTTTAAGTGTATTTAAAGAAGGTTTTTTTTTTTACTTTAGATACAATAAAGAGACAGGAATCCATATCACTTTTATCTCCGTAATAAACTTCACACGTCTAAAAATTCATTCCAATACAGTAGATTTTGTGTAGAATTGCCTAATAAGTTCAATGATTTGTGCAGATTTCTTGATTTTTTCCACCAAAAACCACACCATGTCTACCATTAGCATGCACAGGGGCAGTGTCATGCTGAAACAGTGTTTGGGTCCGGTGAGAAAATAATATAATGTCACAACCTACAGAGAAATTGTAAACATTGCCATGCTTCACACCTTGTGGCAGAAGTTTTGGGAGGACACATTTATGTCAGTGTGCTGAAAAGGTGTAGGTCAAAAATGTATAGTTTGTAGGCATTTTTCAGCAATGCCTAACAGTTGAAAGTGGTAGTGCAGTGATTAAAGCGTTGGACTGCTAATTGGAGGATCACAGTTCGATTCCCACTGCCGGGCCCTCTAAGAAAAGGCCCTTAACCCCTAATTGCTTCATTGTATAGAAAAGATAAATGTAAGCCACTCTGGATAAGGTTGTCTGCCAAATGCATTTAATGTAATCCGTATTTGTTAATACACACGTGTTGTTGGGAAAGGTTTATTTCTATGAAAAATGTGTTACCTATATACAGTTTAAAATGTAATATAAATGGGACCTACACGGCACCTAAATCAGAGTATCTCACACACATCACACATCTTTACTCAATGCTTAACTTTTTCACTTCCCAGTTCTTGTCTGATTGAGTAAGATTTATATTCAGTAGATTTAGCATATCTGTAAAGAAGTTATTCGTAACTTGTTTCTACATTCTGTTGCCTAATATTGTGCATTGTTGCAGTTGTTTTTTTTTTCCTCTTTGGCTTAACAAACCAGGGTATTTTTATCCAAGTGTTGCAGTTTGCTGAAAAAATATGCAGCTATCAACTATGCTTTAAGAATCTGCTCTAAATAGAAACTGTACTTTAACCCCTGCCGCATTTGGATGAGAAAAGTCAAAGTTCAAGTCCCAGGATTCTGAGTTTACACTGGAGTTTCTGTATCTAGAAGAGAAATTATCATGCTCCTGAGTCCATGTTGTTCAGTTACCATGGAAACTACATTGGCAAAACAGTACCAAATGAGTAATGCCCCCATATGTTTTTTTCATGGTATTAAAGAAAAAAAAATTTAATTGCTTCAAATTAAGGAAAGGAAAGTGCTAGCTGCATTCTCTATAAGCGTGTTTTTTCCCCTTAAAGCTATGCATGATGAAAGACCATCTGTCAGGGCTTACTCTCGTTCTTTTCTTTCCAGTTTTTTTTTGGTCTTTTTTTAAACAACCATTTTCTTCGCATATTGGGTTCTTTGACTTATGGAAATTAGACTGTCTTAATTAATAAGAACACTCCTATTTAGCTTATGAGTGAGTAGTAAAAAGCTGCTCCTGTTCATTATGCAGGACATGCTTTACTCTTCCAGCCAAATTACAGCGATTTCATTTGCTCCCTACCTCATCAATTACATAAAGATCCTCATCGCTCCTGGCAGAGGTGTGGGAATGGTGTGGGTTTCAGAACAGGCAAAAAAAAAAAAAAACACTCACAACCAAGTCGAAAACCTTAACATTATCTTTTGCTTGTGTCTCAACGAGGTGGTTCTATTCTGGGTAGCATGTGTGGCTTGTGAATTGGTGTCATATATGTTTTCTTATGTATGTGTTAGATGTGTCATGTGTGGGTGATTTGTAATGCAGTTTTGCAGTCTTTGCAGCCACACACACCCACATATATACACTATATACAAAAACTGGGCTTTAGCATTGTGGGTATAGGAGATGCAGCTCTGGTGTTTGGGACAGACGTAGTGGGAGGAGGTCTGGCCCGGCTGAGGCGAGTGATTCCTTGGTGGCTGATGAATGGTGGCACTGATGGGTCATTTGTCCAGGTGATGGAGTTAGCCACTGCCCTTTGGGGGGAAGACTAACATAAAGAAAGCCAGAGCTGAGCGTGACAGATCATCCAACGGTAACAGAATAAGTGGCTGCTGTGCACACTGCCGCCAGAGCCGACCTTCTTTAATTGGACATACTCAGAGAGCAGAGCGATAGAGAGATGGGGTGTGTGTGTGTGTGGGTGGGTGTGAGTGTAAGTGTATGTCTTGCATGTGCAACCCATAGCCACCAGTTATAGTGCTGCAGGAAGAGGTTTTAACCTCAAAAGTTTTAAAAGGGAGAAAAAAATAAAAAATAAAAAAAAAATAAAATATATATATATATATATATATATATATATATATATATATATATATATATATATATTATATATAATATGTATATAAGATAATACAGAAACATCCCCACAAATTCACACTTTTTTTTTACATATAGTATGTGAAGAAATCTATTAACGTGCATGTCATGCACACACATTTTGCATGCTAATTCAGGGGAAGATTAGAGTAGCTCATCTTCATATGTACAGGACATGTAGCAGATTTAAAATAACCACAGTTTTACACAGGCTCTGGGGTAAAAAACCCTAGACCGCCTTTTCTTTTATCTTTGTAAAAGGTAAATATAGTCCAAGTATTTCAAATTGTTCAAATTGTGTCATACTTTTTTCTATATACATTTTTGATAAAACAATTGTGCTGTTTTAACTTGATTTTACTTTACGATTACCATTTGGCAGACGCCCTTATCCAGAGCAACTTACATTCATCTCTTTCTTTTTTTATACATCTGAGCAATTAGGGGTTAAGGGTCTTGTTTAGGGGCCCAGCGGTGGCAGCTTGGAGGGGCAGGGAATTAAACCCTGATCTTCCAATTCACAGTCCAACATCTTAACCACTGTGCTACCACTGTGTTTATACTGTATGTTGGCAGAAAAAGAATTACTAAAAGGCAAAATTGTGCTATAATAATGTAGCCATTTTTTTTTAAATTGTAGATTACTGGCAAAAAATATTAATAGACAATAGCAGAGAAGCACTTATTGCCAAATACAGTGTGGGGTTATCTGATAACATTATATATATATATATATGTGCATATATAGAGCTCGCGGGATTTCTTCATTACAGTGTCGAGTATGAATTTGTTTAATGTTCTCCCCCTTTTCAGGTTATTATTTTAATTCTTGGCTAATATAGTATGAGTTGATGGAAAGGGATGTTTTAAGAGTGTGCAGATGTTATTAGAATTATCGATTGATTCTGATTAACATGTTTAAGAATGTAATTAGTTAAAAGATGTGTTAGCTATTAGCTCTATTTGAAGTATTAATGGCGCCAGGCCCACGTGATAGCGAAAGGTCACATGTTCAGTGATTAACATCTGATTTGTTAGGCATATTTATAATTAAGGTGCTATTTGTTTGATTTTCTGGGAAAATGTAACTATTGAGTTGTAACTGTGAAAATCAACTAAAAGAGTGCAGTTACATGTAGTTTAGAATTGCAGTATTTGGTTAGTTTATATTTATGTATCTGGTTAAAAGGAACAAGATTTTTTTAAAATTACTTAATGTCTAATTACTAATTGTCATAATTAATTGCAAAGGAAAAATAGATAAAGTGGGTAGGGCTGTCACAATTATCAAATTTGGGTAACGATTTATTGTCAAATAAATAATTGCATTTATGATGATATATTGTCTGTTTTCAGGCTTAAATGATTGTTTGTTTTAAGGATTTGACAGTTAATTGTTTGTGAAAATCAATTAAGCTTTAAAAAAAAAGCAACTGAAAACATTTTATAATCGCTCTAATTTGTGACATATATATATATATATGAATATTTTATTATAGATCAATAGTATTTAAGGAAATTCATATTTTGCATCCTGTCTGTGGTGTTTATTTGTTTAGCAACATATGAATTCACTCATACTTCATGCAGTTGCATTCTGGGTCGTTAAAAGTAGTCAAGCAGGTAATGGAGCGTTATTAAAGCACGCCTGAAACGTCAGAAAACCACAGCACTGACTTTCAAATCAAATCAAATCACTCCGCTCCACTCACTTACTCTGGTTGAAAGTAGGGTGCTGCAGGTACTACAGCTCCCTCTTGTGGCTAATAAAAGTGCACGAGAATCATCGCGGTTAGGTCAAATAATTGCTTCTTTAAAAAGGGTACTTTGTCAACAGCTATGTCACAAATATGTTGCTGTATTGAAAAGTTGTTTATTGTTAACCGTCTAAAAAATGATTACATAAAATTTGCAGTGGGGGAACATCGTTGGGTGTGAATTTGTTTAACCTGCTCCCCTTTTTCAGTGGTGTAACAGCTACAACTTTCTATTCTTTACAACTTTTAGCCAATCTTTTTTTTCATCTTCTTCATCTTCTTCTACTTCTTTCTCTCCTTATCCTCTTCTCCTTTCTTTCTGTTTCCCTGAGGAGGGGTTAGCGTGTACTGAAGAGAGGTGGAATCCAGCCTGTAAGTGCATTGTGGGTCATTTAAAGCAAGCCTGAAGAGGCTGGTTAAAGTAATCAGTACTTGGAGAAAAGTTGTTTCTTTACTGAGAGGGAGAGAGTGTAGAAGGGGACTGCAATAAAGAGTAATGTTAAAAGATATACAGAACTAAAGGCTAATGCAGGAACGTGTGTGTGTGTGTAAGAAAGGGAATTTTTACGAGTGGTAAAGTTTCTTTGTGCTGCCTTTTGTCACTGGCAGGTGAAGAAAAGGAAAACCAGAGTGAAATGTAAGTTAAATGTAAGATGATGCAGCAGGAAGGTGTTTCACACCCAGCATGCTGATCTCCAGATTGCTGCTGTCGGTGATGTAGAGCTGCAGCTCTCGATTGTGACACGGAGTGGGAGATCGGAGATGGAGTGATCTGGTAACGTAGCTGATGTGACAGAAGTCACATTAACAGAGGCATATGCCTGGAACACACCACGCACACATTAAGAACCGAATAACAATAAACAGAAGAGGCTACATTCAGTCACATGAGATGCCAACAACATCTTTTCCCATGAGTCACTAATCCAGCTACCGGAGACATTTTAACATTGCTTTAAGTAGAAAATACAGAGATGTATAAAGCAGTGGACTGTTGGTAATGGTGGTGCTGTCAAGCTTGTCAAGCGCTTCACTGATAGTAACATTTCAACATGTTGCACTGTTTCTTTACCAGAGTTGCTGATGGTATAATCTACTTTAAAAAATAGACATTCGAAGCAAGAGATGGACAAAAATATCAGGTGCACTTTTCAGTTTTTTTAAACAGGGTGTGCTTGTAAGACAACAAAACATCAGAAAACAAAGTTCTGAATCACAGTGGTTTACCTTAGACTATTGCAGTTATAAAAAAGAAAGAAAAAAAAAACAGTTTTAGGCCGCTTTGGATCCAACATTAGATTAGGATACAGATAATTGTTTTTCATATTTGCTTGACGGATTGATATTACACAAAGCTGTGTATTGGCAAAAGCCTCACGATATGATACATGGGTCACAAAACAATATATTGCAATACAATACACAGTGCGATATATTGCAATATATTGCAACAAATAGATGAAAATACAACGAATACAAAGTCGGAGACGTCTTTATTTTTTCTGCCATTCTTGCTTTTGAGACAATGACCATATTTGTCAGCAACAACTACAGGAGGAAATCAGTTGACACGCACTGAGGGTTATAATTAAATATTAACATTAAAAATTCATTCAAATATGTGTTGATACTAGAGGGTTAGAATATCAGTATAATACTGTGAAAAATATCTTCTTAGTTAGCTGTACAGATAGTTTTACACTATCTAGTAAGAAACAGTGCTCTAGTTAGAAATTAGAATGCCTTCACATTTACAGACAACTAAGTCATTCAAAGTTCTGTAAAATTGTGCATAATTATAAAAACGGTAATGAAATGACTGAACATGGTTTAAATCAAGGCGGTGAAGTACAATAATAATTATTATAATGCTGATAAGTTAAGCAAACTGTATTGGAAACCATTAGGTCAGACTGAGGTGCTGAGACAAAAAATACCAACCTCTACCTCACTTTGTGTAATCGTGAGTTTGATGACCCAAGTAATTTAAAAATAGCTGAATATCTGAAAAGAAGCATCAGTAATTGTGGACAGTATAATAATAGTAAAAAGTAGTGTTTGTTATTTCTATCCCTCTCTTTTATCAGTCCTGAACTTCTCTTATTACTGCATATTTCAGTCATTTCTAGTGGCTCCCTCTGCACATTTGTTGTAATGTCTTTCCTCCCGCCATCATTTGACTGGTTTCATAGCTCGTGTTCTCGTTTTCTTCCCTCATTCTTTCTCTCTCTCTCTCTCTCTCTTCATTTCTCTCTCTTTCTCTCTCTCTCTCTGAAACAGGTTGATCAGACACAGTTACTTGCTCCGGCTCCGTTCAGAGTGGTCGTTCTCTCGCCAGTATTCAGTGAGTATTTTTATGGTAATTTGACTGGCTAGGTGTGAAAATCTCCATAGCTCAGATTGTCTTCAAGAGTTTTACATGTCCTTAGTTTCACAGAAGATGTTGATGAGTATGATGCATGAGCAAACCAGGAAGAGGGAAGAGAAATTCTTCACTGTGATGTGTGAAGTTTTAGAATATGTGTTAAAGGACAGTCAATTCTCTAGAGCAGTTTTGAGTAACTGATAATTATTAGACCTTCCTGTGGTGTGTTTTCTCGATGTTACAGTCAACCATAAATTTGGTATCATTGCTGCAATTTATTTAGACTTTGAATTTGATTTCTAATATCAGAGCTTGTATTTTATTTTTAATGCGTTTTTGCACATATCACTTCGCTGAAGTCTTGTGTAAATATAGACTTATATGCCTTTCCTCTAGTTTTGTTTAAGTACAAATAATAGATTTCTTATAAAGACACTAAGCGAAGCTAGATACATATGATATGGTATATTTAGCATTCCATATGTATGACCTTTTAGTTCATTTACACAACTTTCTTCAAAATGTCTTCAAAATTATATTAAAAATTATAGCTTCCAGACAAAATATGTAATTATTTGCAAATTTTGTGTAACTAAAATATTTTGAATATTCATTCATTTATTACTTAAATTACAAATCCTGCCCCACTGAGAAAACACATTTAACTACTGGGAGGCAACTAAGAATTACACATCTGTAATTACTCATCTTAAAAAACTTAGAAAACTTTAATGAATATTTAACATCATCTCTCAACTCAGATATTGCATCTCTTCTGCTTCTTCATGCTGTTGGGATTCATGCTCCTAAAGAAAATATGCTCCTAAAAATATATGATGAAGAAATCTGCAGAGGCGAGTTTGCCTAGTTTTTTTTTTATACCAGCAAGCAAAACACAGAATTGTATCCTAGACACAGCAGGTCATTGCTCGTTTTTAGCCCTATGGTTGCCTCACGCGGCCATTGGGAATAAATGTCTTCTCTCGAGGAAGAAAAACAGAGCAGGAGGGTTCTGAAACCGAGAGCTCTGACCTGGTGACACTCATGATAGGAAGCAGTGTTGGAGTGCTGGAATTCTCTTTGGATTATGAGTCACATTACCGCTGCAGACAATTGGATGCGAAGCACTGGTTAAACTGCACAACCTGAGGCAGTCTCCTACTAAAGCACCCAGCAAAGTGTAAAGCAATCACATGGCAGAAGTTTAATCAGGAAAAACGCCAGCAGCTCCACTGGTCATGTATTTGGCTTTAAGCCCTGTGCATTGGACCTCTGAATTACTCTAAATGCATTATATCTCTCTGGACATGAAAGCCAGCTACTCTGGCTTGGTTCTGTAGAGGATCAATATACTACGTCTCTGTTTTATTTCAAGTTCTCTCTTCTCGGTTACTCAAGTGAGAGTTCTATCAGCTTTCTGGTGCTGCTTTATCCTGCTTCGGTTTACAATTTTTACTTAGTCTAATGCAGTTTTTACTGCAATTGCATCAAATGATCTTGGCACTCAATATGGTTGAAGTATTAACATGCATAGCAATGTCTTGCAACCATGCTTGTTTTTCTAAAGCAAGAGGTTCTATTGTTGATCTTTTTTTTTGTTATTATCGTGACAAATTGATGACAGTTACTATTGATGAGGGCAACTCTACCAAATGAATATACAGTACAGGCCAATTAGCATGCTGGAATCTTAGAATAAAATAACATATTGCTATGATACTAGAAAGAAGTAATTTTCGGCCACTATTCTTTTAGAAAATTGGAGAAATTGAAGCCATAACACATGATATACTCATAATAATACCAGATCATACAAATACTGTAATCAATGCAGGAATTTGCCAACTAAGTGTCCGTGAAACATACAGCATGGTTAGCATGTTTAAAACTTAGCAGCAAGTGTTCTCACCTCCACCAGATGTTCTGCTAACATTACTCCTCTACTGCATGATCTTAACTTGCTACCTGTGGCGTGACTAGTCACTTCAAGATATTATTTTTAACATTCAAGGCACTAAATCGTCTTCTCTCCTGCCCGGTCCCTCAGATCATCTGATCTTGGTCTCGACTGTTCCTCGCTATCTGATGTTCACTGTAGAAGGTAGATCTTTTGCTGTAAATGCCCCTTAATTAACTCTACCTATTACTGCCAATTTTACTTCAGAATACATCATATGTGTCCACCTTTAAAACTCAGCTTATGTCGCTGACAAGGCTCTAAGTTCTTGATAAGAACTTCAAGTCTCAACACTGCCAAGCTGCCCCTAGTGGGCCCCTGAGCAAGTCTTTTACCCTCTCTCTGCTCCAGGGGTTCAGATTGATCTCCAATCCAAGCGTCTGAAGTTGGTATTCTGTGTATGAAAAATTTTAATTTACTGCGGTGTAAACTGAGAAACAAAGGATTTTTTTTCCATTTTATATTATGTGGCAAAAAGTTGGTGTCCAGCGGTACTAGAGGTATAAACTTATTAGAACATCTTGATGTTTAAATGACACTTATGGCGAAACAGTGTCATTTAAACACACTATTCTTTTTGAAGTGTTTTGGTTCTAAAACTGGGACAGTAAAACAAAACCCAGTAAATATGAGTGATCAATGGAATATCAGTGAGTCATTTTGTTGTAGTCTGTTTACACTCCAAAGAACTGTTCCGCTCCTACCAGACACTTGCCTCATTTACATAGGGCATTTTATTCCGATTAAAATTAGTGTAAAGTATAATCCATCTAAAAATGCTTCATATAAACATCTTAACTGAAATAAAAATGCCCAACCTAATAAAGAATTTTAATCTGGTTAAGAAAGGTGGGATAAACCTTTTCAAAACCTCCATGTGTACATCTCTTTACAGTTACTTTAAGTGTATGTTCTTCTGTGTTTGCCTGGTCTTGACGTCATTTCCTTGACAGGTTGCTAAATAGCGGTAGCACAACACTAGCCAGTCCTGATTACTTATGATTCTGCTCTTTGCAGGAGGGGAGGCAGAAAATCTGTGCCTCATAGTAAAGCACCTCTATATAAAAGCTTTTTTTCTTGTTCTCCATCTTTTTATAAAGATTTCAGCAACAGCTCATACTCATGTGTTTAAGATCAACTCAATGCTCATAACTATCACGACTGAGCGACGCTGCTCATCTTTACAGGACTGAAACCATAGGAAATAATAAAATGCATGCAGTGACAGAAGAGCTTGTGCGCATGTCACAAAATGATTTCAATAGTATGCATCGACACACGTCTCATAAATCACAGTTTCATGTAAACATCCGGTCAGAATATTTTAATCAAATTTATTTCAGTCAGACTGCCAAAAACGTGTGCATGTAAACAGGCCAAATGTTTACCAGTGCTACTATTGCCAGCACTATAATTTTATTTGTTAAGGTGTAAAACCCCTGTACTGAAGATATCTGAAAAGTGAAGGGTTGTGTAGCTTTGCTGCCAAATCTAATAGCTTTTGTCTTTCTTTGCTTTGTTTTCTGGAGAAATTAGCATGTTGGTGCATAATTAAGGTGACATGGTTATCTGAGTGCAGGTCAAAGTCACAGTGATAGGGTCAGTTTAGAGATATGGTGCATTTCAGCCAGACATTATCTTGTGCAAGCATTTTGCTGTTTGATTTCGATGATAATCTTAACTGAATAATTTAATCAATATAACAATGTTATGTTTCGCTGTTAATTAGTTAAAAGCTCTCACAAAACGATGTGTGGGTGTCAGTGTATTGTGTGCCGGTGCACAATGTTCACAAAATTGTCGAGTGACAGGTTTTCTGGGAAAAAGATTGTGGTTGTTGTCGACAAAGACAAAAAAAATTAGTCTACTTTTTTAAAATTCTGTGTGTTCTCATGGACTACAGTGGGGGATGGAGTTGACACTTGTAAGAGTAACAGCTGGATGCTTTTTCCAGTCTTTCTTTGTATCTGTTGTGTGTCTCATTAAATGTGGATGGTGAACTAGCAGCAGATTGCCTGGTGATTGCTACTTTCTCGGTGTAGTAGTGAAGCCTCGGTCTGTAGATGAGGTGCGATTGACATTTCTCTCTGGCCCTCTGCGGGGTGTCTGTAAGGATCCTGAACCCATTCAGACTGGCTCCCAAATCAAATCACTGTCGCTGCCACTGCCACCATTCACTGGCCCCATCAATTATTTAGCCCCAGCTCGAGTGAACCAAAAGGCTGAGGGAATTTGATTTTTGCAGGCACCTCTGGTAAGTCAGACCATCGGCACAAGCTTTTGCAAAGCCACATTAAGCAGTGGTGATGTGGTATTTTCCTGTAGGGTGCTGTCGTTTGCTCTCTATCAAAGTTTTATATAAAATCAATAATCAATGTTGTTTTAAGTTATTTGTTCTTCATGTTTTAAATTGTAGCGAAAGTGTTTGAAACCATCAGCCATCAGCATCTCTTAATAAAAGATTCATTTAGAGCAGAAGCTATTTTTCCTAAAACCTCTCTTTTGCCGTGGTTCCAGAAGTACCTTGAGGTTATCTTTTGTAATTAAAGTTTGATTTGATCGAAGCATGCTCTTTTTTTCTGCTTGAATGTTAATTAGACAGGCCTCTGATCCCTGGTTCATTGCAAGGACATCTACCAAGTTTCTAATGAAATTCGAAAGCCTTTTAAATTCAATTTGGGGGATTTATTGGACAGCAGTAGCTTTTGGACAGTGCAGGGATAACCATCTTGTCTGCGAGCTACGAGTCTCATGATACCATTGGGGCAAAATGGCAGCAGCCTCATGAAGCTGTGGACCCGCTCACGGCAGTGTCACCATGGTAGCTTTTGGCCCATTACTGTGGACAGTTGAACCTGCTATCAGCGCCACAGCAGAAAGGACATGTTAAACACCTCTAGGAGTACTCAACAGCTTTCTTGTCCCTCTTACGATCCATCACTGCTGCAGAGCTCTGGCAGCATATGCAGAACTCTATTTCATAATGATAAAGATCACATCTCTGCTCCAACTTGCAGAAAAGATAAAAAAAGAATAATAAAAATACGCCTCCCCGTCCTCGTTCCTTGGGAATGTAGTGAACTTCGTGCAGCAAAATCCATTTGCGAGTATTTCTCTTGTGTGATATAATCTTTGCCGTACATTTGTGGAGGTCAGAACAGACACGGTAACAAGGTCGAGCGAGAGTTGATGTACAGTTTCTCTGTCTGAAGTACTAGAGTTAAATGATTAATCACTTCAGAGTGACAGCTATATTCAAACGCTGGACTTTAAACACGTGAAAGACCTGTCAGATTAAATTTAAAGCCAGTTCAGTTTTAAGCACTTGTATCCATGCTTGCAGGGATTTTTCTGTCTTCGCTGTTATTTATACATGTCTATGTAAAGAGCAGTGTAAGATCACATGCCATCCTGCTTTTAGGAGTAAGAGGTTTGTATTAATACACCGCACTCATGGTGCAATTCTAAATATATATATATACGCAAAATCCATCTATCTCTATATATACGTGTATATAGTTTTATCATCAAGGCAATATAACAGATAAAGGCTGTGTTATAATCCTATGTCGACAAAATTAGAATTATATCCCTTTTCCTTTTTGGACTTCTGTTTCACATTCCCCGATGTATTTTCCAGTGAACTCTAAGACTCAAAGGTTCAGTTTAAAGCACCGGTCCACTGCACCCTGATGTCGCTCTGCTTATGAATCATGTCAAATCGTTGCTCTGAAAGCTTTGATCAAAGAGATACAGTGCCATGCGCCACACGAGCTCTGCTGTCCACTGATCTCTAATCCGGCTCCCAGCCTATCTCTCAACATAAGCCAGCTCTAAAAACGGCAACCAAAGCAAACTCTTCTGTGTATAATAAATGCATTAGCGATTTTTTTAAATATAAGGTGGTGTCACCTGTTTTTCACTAGAAAAAAAAACATTTTGACATGAATGCTAATTAGACAAGAGGGTTTTAAAGCCTTTTATTAAACGAAAGTCTTAGACAGACTGGGGAGCCACAACTTAATGAGCTGTACGAAAGGCTGTACGGAAAAAAAAAGTCAACATGAGTTTTGAATGGTCTGGATGGCAATATTCAATCTATAAATATGGCAGATGCTGTTTTCTGAAGAAGCTTACAAGTTGAGGCAGGATAGAATTAAGCAGTTGAGGGTTAATGCCCTTAATGGCTTTAGAAATCTATCACTGGCAGCTTGGTAGTGCTGGAATTTACATTTGCGGCATTTGGCAGACGCCCTTTACCAAGGAAACTTACTTTTATTCCTTTTATAAAACTGAGCAATTGGTGGTTAAGGGCCTTGCTCAGGAGCACAGCAATGGAAACTTGGTGGTTTTGGGAATTGAACCCACAATCTTCTGGTAAGTAGTATAACAACTTAACCACTAAGTTACCACTACTCACATTCTTAACATTCTAAGCAGTAGTCCAAATCCTTAACCATCGAACCTCCATTTTCACCTCCTAACCTGACTCTGTCTCTTATTTTAATAGATTTAGCGGCCTTCCTGATCCACCGATAAATGTAAAGAACACGCGGCTGCTTTAGCATGTCTGAAACTGCTACTTTCCTAAAATAGATTTCTCTTTGTGGACATGGCATGGCATTAGCTGCAGACAGAAATGCCCTGCAAGGACTGATGAAGAAAGGAAGGTTAAGAATGGAAGACTATGAGATTTGAATATCTTAGCATTAAAATGCACAAAGCTGGAGCATGTCTGCAGGGGAGGCTTTGAAATTTCCTCCACCTCGACTCTTTTATCTCAACCCTCACGCTTTGCCTCAAGACCCACAGGGCTCCCTGCTGAGAAAGGGGCTGCCATGTGCTTTTTCACACTGCTCACTTGCACATGGGTGCCCCCCAGAACAGACACACACTCATAATCACACATGCATGTGTTGCCAAAATTCTTAGCAAAAGAGGCTAAATATTAAATATGAAACTGCTTTTCCCCCCACTTTCTTTTTGTCCCAGTCCTTTGACATTGTGCCTTTGAAATGCAGGTCAATATAAAATGGTTACATCTTGTTTTTCTAGACTTTAAAATGAGTGAACTTGGATGTGAAGGTCGGTAAAATGACTTTGCAGTCTTGTTGTGCTTTGTGTACTTTTTTGTTAAGCTGGATAAAATGGCTTTCCTGAACGTTTGCAGTTTACTTATTCCAAGTCGGTCTGAAGCAAGAAGGTATTTCCTGAGGCGCACCCTTTAGAGGTAAAAGCTTTGAAGACATCATGTGGTGTGTTGAAGACCCAGGCTTAAAGATAATATTAAAGCTAGCAAGCTTCTATTATGTGAAATATATGCAGTAGGGGAAAGAAATTGTCGAGACGATTTTATATCCTCTGTCTGCCATCTCGGTCATATTTCTGCACAGTGTCAGGCGGATCTGGTAAATACTATCCACTGGATTATTGTAATAGCCTGACCCCTGACTGGCAGTGAATTCATTCCAAATGGGCAAATTTTTAAGGCTCATTTACATTTGGACATGTCCAGACACACATTGAGAATAACGCTATCTCTATTATTATGAGTCTCTCCTGTCTGTGAAATAACTGCGGAATAAGTCACAGTTCTTCTAAAATCTTCACTGGGTCGGTTTTTCAAAAACTTTACTAAAAACTTGAAACTACTTGAATAAGTTTTTCCTCATATGCCAAAAAAGTTTGTTTCTGTTAATAAAAAAATACTTAAATTCATCTGAAGTAACCACTTTATACTGGTCATGGTTAAACCAAAAAGATGTGCACTGAGAAGTATAGACCATGTCTATATATCTGTATTTAGTAATGTATGTATGTCTGTATATAATGATCAGTATATAAAATAATAATAATAATAATACATATTATTATTATGTAATTAGAAGCTTAATACACTTCTTAAACTTATACATAAATACAGGACAAATAAATATACATTTAAATCAAGAACCAACTTCCATTTCGATGTACAGCGTTTGACAGGTAACTTTTCCAGAGCTACTTAAATGACTTTAACTATTATTCGTGTAATGGTGCCCTACAAATATACCTTTGGCATGAATTTCCTAGCAGAACACTAAAATACAGGAAAGGAGTTAATAGTACTAACAAAGAACAGCAAGTATTGTCTGAGCAGAGAGAGAGAGAGAGAGACCGAGACAAAGAAAGGCAGATATAAAAACAGAAAGACTAATAATTAATATCCCGTCCAGGACAAGAATACAGATGTGAGCAAATTATTTTACAGATAGAGTGTGTGTGTGTGCGAGAGAGAGAGAGATTACCATGGCAAGCAAAAATGAATAGACCAGGGTTATGACTGCAAGTATTTAATGAAGTGCAGAAAAGCTTCTAAAGGCAAGGTTACAGAAGTGTGGTAAAATCTAGCACACAAATTTGCACAAGTACAGCTGTTACATACTGTATAATGTCATGTTATAGCCATTCCTAAACATTTAAAAGTTAGTAAAATATTTTATTATTATTTACCAATCAGTGTTAATTTTTCCTAATAAAATCATTTAGACTCATCCAGATGAACATTACAGCTAATAATTTTTTTTGTGTTAGAAAATGTTTTATTGTCGATAATTATTTCAAAAGACTAATAATTAAACTAAGTGCTGAAGTAAATGTTACTTCTCAGCTGAGCATTAAAAACCATGGACACTCGGATATGGATCATTAACATTTCGAAGTTAAATTATTTATATTTGAACTCCATGAATCCGAATTTGTTTGCAGCATAGCTATTAAAAATTTGACCTCAATAAAATCCAGGTAATATCCATTCTCCATTGACTTTTTTACCCCTCATTTGTTATTATCTAGCTAATATTAAAAAAACAGCATCTGTGTTTCCTGCTACTGTCAAAACCTGAACAAATAAAAACAAGTCAAATATGAGGAATGCACAACGAAGCAAATCAAACATAAATATGTATTTGTTACATGTTTGGCTTCAGGCACTAGTGCACACATGCAAGGTTATAAAACAGAATTTACACTCGGCTCTTCCTTTATCGCAGATATGGTTGATCAGCTGAAGCATGCTTGGGGTTTTAAGTTTGCCCCATTTCCCTTCATCTGTCCTCAGAACTCAATTTTGCATATGCGAAGCCATGCCAGAAAAAGCTACTTTCTGTCGAACTGTGCAATAAATGATATGAGACAAGAGCAGGATGATTTTTCATAAATGTTTTAACAAAACTTTCAACAAAAGCCAATATTTAATGAGACCAGTGCTTGAGCCCTGTATCCCTATCAACTACAGACAAAAAAATAATATAATGCTTTAATATTATTGGTGCTTATAAAACATAGGAAAATAAAAAGGTAAAAAGTCACTTAACCCTTAAAGTTGCCATAAATTTCCCAGTTGCCCCAGCTAATAGAAAAGTAGAAAAAGAAAAGTCTCAGCAAATGTAAATAATGTCCATCCATCCATTTACCCGTCCATCCATTTGTCCAACCATCTATGCATCCTTCCATTTATCTGTCCATCCATCCGTCCATTTGTCCATCCATCCATCCATCCATCCATCCATCCATCCATCAAATCACATGTGAAAACAAATCATGTAATTCAATCATGTTAAAACATATGTAATGTATGTAAACCAATGGTTTGTGGAAAATTAAATGATCTAAACCAAATAAAATAAATCAACCACAACCATTGTACAGAAACAGGAAATATATTTTCACCACATGACATGATGTCTAGAAATGGTGTTTGGGTAAAAACTCATACCAGACCAGTGTAAAGCCTTTGTTCCAGACACTCATCTAGTGTTTTTCCCTGCTGACCCTGATCACCCATGATTACAAGTAGACTGTACTAAATTTGCACTGCCACATTGGCAACAAAGTTTCATCAAACTGCGACTCCTGTCTTGCATTCCCACACCTCATTTACATGAAGACAGGGTGTCTCAGTTACAGTGAAGATGAAGCACACCGCTCTTAAAGCAGTGACCCCCCCCTTTCGTTCACTCTTCTCATCACCGCAATAGTGTGCTTTCATTTTTACCAGGATGTTCGCTAATCGCTCGCTGCAGACTGCATAAGAAATGGGAGTTAATGCTTGAGAGACACCGGCGCCAATGGCTAATAATAAGGAGCATCACTTCGTCAAGGGCTTCCAAGGAGAGGAGCGCCTTAATCTTACACATGCTGTTCCCTCTGTGAGATTAGATAGTTAAACATTATCAGCAAACCCATCCATCTTCGTACAATGTGTTACAAAAAAAAAAACAATGATATGTGACCTTCACTGCTGACCCGTAATTGAACACGGTTTAGCTTTTTCCGATGCAGTTGGACTTGTGTCGAGTTAACTGAAACTGAAGCAGTGTTTTTAAGTCTCTATCACCTCAGCACTTTGTCCTCTTGAGATGTCTCTTATTGCGTCCTCTTTACACTCATCTCTGGGTAGCTATTTTGCCGACAGCATGTATTATGTATTAAGAGTGCTCTAAGAAACAGAATTTACTTGAAAAGAGCCGATTTTAGCATGTTTGTAAAGTTTGTAGAAGACCAAACAGTCTCCTAGGAACGCCAAATGCTTTTTCCCGCTGCACCAACTAAAAGTAAATCAGAGCAGGATTTCGGCCATTAGTGTGAAACGCTGGGGATTCTCCAAGGGTATGCTGGGAACAGAGACTGGGAATTGAAACACTCTGCCTTATTGTGTAACGCTCCTTTCTGAGATGTAGTGGATTGCTTAGTAAGAAAGGCTAAATCCTGCATTCCTGAGAGTGGAGATGATCACATTCACATTTATTTAGGTCTTAATTTAATTGAGTAAAAATATATATCAGATCATACTAGGCTCAATATGACCAAATAGGGGGAAGTGGTAAGGTTAAGGTTTTGAGGTGCTAATAGGAAGATCAGGGTTCAATTCACACCACCACCTAGTTGCCACCGCTGGGCTCTTGAGCAAATCCCTTAACCCCCAATTGCTCAGTTGTATAAATCATATAAATGTAAGATAAGGGTGTCTGCCAAATGACATAAGTGCAAATATTATAAAAACACTATAAAAATTATTTGACAGCATTTGGCAGACAGTTGTATTGAAAGCAACTTACATCTATTTAATTTCTACAACTAAGCAATTAAGGGTTAAGGGTCTTTTTTCACATGGGCCCAGCAGTGGTAACTTGTACCTCTTTCCCACCTGTGCTAGAGCCAGTGCCCAAACTGGACCCAGGCTAGATGTCTGTTCAGCAGTGGTCCACAGAACATTGGCCAGCGCTCTTCTCTCTTTCTGCTAAAGAATGCAGAATATACATACCTACATATATACATATCATGCATCATTATCATTATTATTTAGCTCAGCTCATTTTTTTTACAGTGCTACAGTAGATGTAGTGCTAGCTTTATATACAAGGGATCATCAACTAGCAATTTGATTAGATTCTGATTTTGATTCAGCTCAATGCAGAATTTAATTGCATAGCTAGCTGAAAATTCTTTATTAATCCATACCACTTATTATACCAAATATTATAGGTGCATTAGTTAGCATACATACAGCTAAGTGCTATATAACGATACTGGCAGTGCTAACCTAGCTGTATCTGTACTAGCTAATGCACGCCCATAATGTTATATTTACAACTGGATTTAATAACAGATCAACTACTGATGCAATTTAATTCTAATTTTGATACTAAAACCAAACTTAAGCTAAACCGAGCTACATAATAATTTTATGTTGGTGACGTAGTGGGTTCCACACCCTGTCCAGCGCAAACTGGCTCCAGCACCAATGAGAAAGAGGTATTGGTGGTGCTCGAAACCAAATCTTTAAACACAATCTTAAGGTTAGTAGAACAACACTGTAACCATCGAGCTACCACCTTCCAACATCTAATAAACTGGATTTTAATACCTACAAAAATCACGTCTTGAAAAACAGGCCACATAAAATACAGGGGGAAAATAAAACATTAAAAAAACCAATTAGAATATAAAAAGTACATAAATCATGTACTTAAAAAAATAAACTGTGGAGAAAAAAAAACTTTTCATGTAAAATTAGTATAAATTAGTTACAAAACTCCCAGTGAATATAAAATAGATCATAAAAATGATCATTTTCAAATATATATATTTATATATAAGGGAATCTTGTGAATTTTTTTTTTTATCAAATATGAATAATTTTATGAAAAATTACACATGAAAAACTAATCATGTAAAACAATAAAAAAATTGCATTTGTATTTATTAAAAAAAATCTATGTACCAGTAAATAATCCTGTTTATTCTTATGTACAGAGCCCATTACATGGTTAAATCATAATATGTGAAGTGTTCAATAGCCAGGAACTTTTTATGTCGATTATTATAAGAATTTTTTGTGACTTTTTTGAAATGTAATTCTTTTGGTTGTATTAACTTAAAAGTGACTTTTCTTTCCTCTATAGTTTATTAAAAATCTGTATAGTACTAAATAGGAGACAGGTTTAAAACATCTAATTTGTCATAAGAGGATATTGAGTGATTTTCCATACTTGTTTTTCCCCAGTTGGCATTTTAAATAGGTTTTTTGATGGATTGTGCTGTTTTACCTCGAAGGGTTAAGTGTTTGCTAACATATCCTGCAGCATCAACACTAGACTTATTAGCATAGGGATGTGTTGCCTGAAGAGAACTACTAGTGTTTTGAATTGTACAGAACAGGAAAAAATGACTTAATGAAGTATTCAGGTAGTGGCATTAGCTTTTTTTTAACAAAAAAGGAAAAGGGAAAAGTTTCTATAGACACTGAAGTTAGTTTGTACTTTTTTTTATAAAGGTATGGCTGGACAAACAGATTGTACTGCACTTGAGTGATATATACTGTTACAATTACCATGAAATCTCCATCTTAGTGGCAACAAATTATTAGACGTACATTTCTAAATAGACATTTCTAATTTGTTTCAGTAACATTTTCAAAAATGTTATCTAACAAAACCAGAAAGGATCCTTCAGCCCTTTAGTTTTTCCGACTCTCTGAAGACAGTAGGGTCCTCATTTAAATGAGCAGAAGTGTTTGTCCTGTGTGGAGGACATGGTAGCTGCTCTGATAAACCCCCTGTGCGCCCCTTCCTATCCCCTATTCTCTCTCTCTGGATTGTGCCCCACTCTCTTCAAACCACATCTTTCCATTGATGTTCACATGCTCCTCAGAACTCGTCTTCCCGCCTGCCTGCACTGCTTTCTGTATTCCTTGGAGGACAGCAAGAAAGATGGGGGTGGGGAAGGGATTCAAATCACCCCACTTCAGAGACATCAATGGAGACCTGGGAAGCCTGAAACTTCTTTGATTTTGCAAAGGACAGAGAAGTAAATAAAACAACCGGGTGAGAATAATCGAAGCGAATGGAAGTTTGCACTTAGAGTGCTGGAGCAGCAGATTGTTGCCCTTCAGCACAATGCGGTAGCGTCTACTGATTTGCAGCTGGATATTAAATAACAGAATGGTGCAGAATCCATGACATCTAATGTGAAACTGTCGTGCAGTCAGCTATGGTATTATTGGAAAAACGTTTACAGAATGTTTAAAGTTTAGTTAATGTTTGGTAAAAATCTTTCTACTATACAGAACAGCAGATTAATAGAAGCTAACATATGTAAGAAGATTATCTTAACCATTTAGGATTCGTTGTCACACTACCAGTTCAGAGCACTCGCTAAGCATCGAGGAACTCTCTCAAAATTGTACATAATAAATCTTGTTCCTTTCTTTAAAGCCTATTTGACAACCCAGAAAAATCTTTGCCCAATCATCAAAAATTGCAAGATTCAATCGTGACAATGCTACAACTATCTCTGGTTAGGATAACCTTAGCTGTCTCACGGGGTAGAATGATATTGTTCTTTTATGTCTGTGAGCTCTTGTATGTGTAGGAGAGGGCTGTTAGCATTTTCTCTTGGCTGCCCTGTAATGAAGCAGCTGTGATGAGGTAGTTCCTAGTGAGAATCCAAAAAAATATGATAACTAAAATTAATTTCCTAAATTTAAATGTGCACATCGGTTCTACATAACTGAATTGCAATTATTATTTAATTATTAGTAATTTTTAAAAATGTATAAATTGATTTTAAGATTTAAATGATCAATTCCAATCCATGCTCAAGCTACAAAACTACTTTTTTTTTTTTTTTAATCTAAAACTTGTTTAAATTTAGTTAAGTCTAAACAGGTAAGGTAAGTTAAGAGCTAGTTCAGTGGTGATTGGCAACATGGAAGAAAGTTGTGTAAATCTGCCATGTGTGGCCATCTTTTTAATCTCCACATTGTATTTGGAACAGTGGAGCAAATTTTTATGATATTAAAAAATACTTAAGTATTTTTATTATTTTATCTTACTTGTGTCTATTCTTTGTAAAAAGCTGTTAATATATGATAAAAATCATTTTAAACATTTGCTTGGTTAGAGGAAAGAGCAGCATCTCTGTAGACTAAAAGCAATTAACTAAATATTATATATATACATATATAGTACATGAACGTTTGAGGAAAAAGTCTTTTGTTATGATATTTTATATATGCAGTAATTACCTTTGTATACAAGTAGATATTTGTCACACAAAAGCTAGTTGGAAACACTCGCAAATGTTTCCTGTCCAGTCAGTAAACATTACCACAAAGACATTAGTATTCAAGGGAGGTCTGCTAAAGAGCTTTCCCACATGCAGAAAATCCTCGCTTCAGATGCACACTGTCGATCAAAGGTGTGATCTAATGACTACACTTAGAGTTTGAGACCATGCTGGATCCTAGATTACCTACCACATTAGCAAAGCTTAAAATAAAGCCTTTCACGTGTTAGTACAAGCGCAAACATACTCAAATAAAAGATAACGATATGACATCCATGTATTTTACGCATGTGTGTTTCATTCTAGTTTTATGGCAAAGCAGGTTCTGAGGAAAAAAACTTTAACTCTTTTTTTTATCTTTAACTTTTAAATCTCTGTTCCTCACATCTGATAACTAGTGATTCTTTCATTTAAGTTCATTTGCACATTCTCAGCACTTTTAATTAGACAAGTGGAGGGGAGGAAACTCTGGGAATGCAATAAACTCTGTGATTAAGATTCACAAGAGGCTGTCCCGGTGGACTATGGTCTGAAGCACAACATGAACACCAAGCATTATCCGATCGCTATAATGTGCTGATTGTTTTTTTTTTCCTTCTCCTCTCCACTCCAGCCAGCTCTCCACTTCAGTGCCTGATTACAGATTGCTCTTTCTTACTTGCCCAGCAGCTTTGGCTTCCAGACACTTTTGTCTGATGTATGTATCATCATTCACCAGAAGATACTGGAGCTTTATCAGGTTCAGTTCCGATGGGCGCCAGCTGTGGGTTGGGATCCAAGCACTAAGGGTTTTATACGCAGATGGCTAGCTTGCTGTGCAGCATGTAGCTGAGTTGGCCCAGGGCCAGACAGGTGGGCACTATCTGGGCTCTCCACTTTGCTTAGCCAAGGTAGCCGGGGCCTTTGGTGCTTAACTGTTCCAGCTGTTTCCCTTGTGAGGATCTGCTGCCTTTCAGGCATCTCTGTTTGCCCCTGTGGAGCAGCAAGATGGGCTTATTGTGTATAAAATTGTGGCTACTGCAGTCACTTAGATCCTAATTTCAGATTAAAGATGGGCCCATTTGAATAGTTTTAGGCCATTTTTACGGCTGGTCGCATTCTCTATTTTTCTTCCAAGACTATAGAGAGTTCTTAGTTAAGTTAACTGTTTCTACGGGTATGACTGTACCTTACAATAGTTTTACTAATAAGTTTGGACACAGCGACTGACACAAAAAGTTGCCCCAAGCCTTCATTGTTTTAATTAGATTTTATGAGAAGTATAATGCTAGTGTGTTTGAGGAAAAAAATGTATTTCAAAAAGTTGGCTGCAAGTAAAACAAAAACACCAGACTTGAAGAAATACCAGCTCTCTAATTATCAGTATTATTTTCGGGTGAAAAGAATTTTTAACCATAAACAAAGAGAAAATTTAAACATCAGTGTCCATAGAGCTTCATTTAATTTGTTTACAATGCTGATAACTTAAAATGGCCTGAATTTGCTTTTTTTTAATATTTTTGTTAGTATTTGCAACAAATATAGTTAAAGAATATTTTTGCTAGTTTTGAAATATTTGACATGTACTATTTATTCAGAGAGCAGATATTTAACAACCTAAAGCACTTTTAAGTCAATAATGTGGGTACACGTGCCTTTTATCGTTAGCTAACTATGATACATCTTTTTCTTATTAGGTATGCTGGGATTTCTTGGTACTCATAGGATTTGACTCCTACAATAAAGTAGTAGCTAGTCATTTATTTGCTTTGAAGCCACGCAAAATGTAAAGTATACAGTATTAGAAAGTTAGTAAAGGTTAGATAGCCCTAATATAAGTTAAAGTTAAAAGGATCTAAAGGCTGAAAGACCAAACAGGAACAAGTACCAGGAGTCAACAATTATCTAAATGGCCTTTCTGCTACTCTCTCGATGTCATATAGGTGAAAGCTGAATAGCTAAGAAAGGTCTGCAACATTGCACTGAGCACAAAAACTGATCACTAAACCATGTTTTCATGCTTTGTAATGCTTTTCATTTTTGTTTTTTTTAACGTAGCTTTAGGTGATGAACTGCTGAGACACTTAGCTTGAGAAACAATAAACTTGGGAAATCATGCTTTGAATAAAAACCAGAGTAGTTTTATCCATGTGAGAATATTACATCAGGAGAGAAGGTATTGAGCCAAAGAAGAACAAGGAAGAGGCCCAAGCAGTGAACCTTGCAGGATACCTTTTAGAGGTTAAAAATATGTTATAGTCAACAGACAAGTCAGGATGCACTACTGACATATCGAGGTGTTCTGATACTGGTTTACTAGCTGAAGTCTGTATTCAGACCTATTTCACATGTGCATATTTTGTTATGCGAGAGTGGAGTGGAAACTCATTTTTAACTGAGTATCAAAGTGTTTTTTCATAGCACGTTTTCTTTCATGCTAATATTTTTTTTGGGGCTTGAAAAACAAAACCTAACATAGTAAAGAGAATAACAACGCTTCACCACACCATTGTTTCATTTACATAACTGATTATACTGCAATTTCACACTTATTTGCATGGGCTTTCGTAGTTTTATTATGAAAGTTATATGTTATTCTGGTGGCACTGCCCAAGCTATTTAGAGAAAGAGAAAAAGAAAGGGGGAAAATAAAAGGGCTTCATTTCTTGTACGTATTGTCGGAGTCTTGTGCCCTACATTGTAAATTTTTTTTTAACCCATTGCACGGATTGTAGAGCATTGATGTATTTTGGATTAAACACGTTTCCATTTGGAGCACGTCTGATTTCCCTGCATAAGTATAATTTGCATGTCATTAATCAAATTAGTGTTAGAGTTGAGAAATGGCGTACGCATTAGAAAAATTAGAAATGCAGTCTTGCTTGAATGATGTCAGTTTAACTTGGAGAAATACGTTTCATAACGCCTTATTTAACGATATATATTTTTTTTTTTAAAAAGGAAAAAAACTTAAATGAAGGTTAAGAAATTTCATGTGAAATAAATCACTTTGAATCACAGGCCCTAAACAAAAACAGTACAGCAGAGCATTGAGGAAAAGGATTCTCTTCATTTTTATATACGGTAATGATATTATGTGCTATTTTTGCCATGTAGGAAAGTCTCTACTGCAATCCTACGACAGTCATTATTTTATCTAATTAAATATAAGCGTTACTTGCATAAAAACACTTTTATGAAGGTGCAGTCGGCGCACTGGTAATCGAAATTATTTGAAAACATGGAAACAAGTTTTGAATGCACATGTATAGATAGATACATCAGGCAAATGTAAAATGATTGATCCTGTGAATGCACATGTATATATATATATATATATATATATATATATATATATATATATATATATAGTACCTTGAATTATGAGTGTCCCAACTAACGAGTTTTTCAAGACACAAGCCGTCTCTCGGCGTATTTTTGTCTTGAGTTGCAAGCTAAAATTCGAGTTAAGAGCCAGCTTCAGACACCTAACCGCTAGTTGGCGTAGCAAACGCCACAGTGAACGCTGTAGCCTCCCCTATCTTACTCAATAGCTAGCCAGACATGTGCATAATGCAAGTGCGTTAGCAAGTGGAGTCGGATCTCCAGGGTAAATACTGTACATTATATTTAATAAAACCATTTCATTGCAGTGCATTCTATTGGATAGTTTTTATACAATATTCATTATTTATAAGTATATTTTTTTATAAACTATATACACTGGATGTTCAACATGATCATTAGCTGACCTCCTACCTCTAAGCCTGGCTTAACAGTCTACATAATTATATTGGCAAAGATTGCCTAATGACTGTGTGTGTTTGTGTGTTGGGAAATCAGGGCTGCAGTTGGCTTTGAAGAATGGTACTGAGGGCGTGCTGAGATTAAAAGGTGGCTTCGGTATTTCCATTATTCATCTACTGCTCTGCATTTTGTTTTCAAATAAAAAATAAAGATGCATTGACCTCAAAAGCAAAATGAGGGACAGGTGCAGAAGGACAAACCACCACAAGAAACAGATGTTGCATTTATGTATTTCATTATCAGCTTTGGATACACAATAAGGCTTGTTTCTTTCTCTCTCTCTCTCTCTCTCGCTCTCTCTCTCTCTCTCTCTTTCTTCCTCTTTTATTTAACTATGTATATTATTCAGAAATGTGTGACAATGCCAGGAGAGCAATTGCATCATGGGGTAAGCCTCATTCCCATGATGACTTACACAAAGGTGGACACATCTCTTGTACTCTCCCAGAATAAAGCTGTGCAGTGTCAGCACTTATCAAAATGTAGATGTCTAAAATGAGACACCAGCGTCTATCTCGCATCACAAACTTAGGAGTATGATGTCTGTAACACTAAGTATTGCATCAGACTTGTCTTTATTGAACACCAAAAACTCATTTCATGTCTCCAAACATAGCAATCGAGACCTGACATGACAGGTCCCCTTTAATGAGTACAAGCAGATCTTCTAGTAACTCAACAGAAATTCTTAAGTAACACTCACTTCTAACAGGAGAGAAAAAAGAGGTACCAAATCTTGTGATGTGTCTTATCAGTAAAATCCTGATCAGAAACACTTTATACTTATGAACGGGTTATTACTTAAGTCGCCTCATTTCAGTGGAGGGTTTTAATATCTGTAAAGCTTGTTAACTTCTTTCATTGTAGCTAACCTTTAGCGTTAATTATATCTCCAGTGTTCCCCAGCAAGCTTGTCCCAATTATTCAATAAAACAACGTAGGATTCTTTCACACCTTTCGTTAAATCGATTCATTTCTATTGTAAGAAGGAAAAAGCTATCAATGCGCATAGTTAATAACGACAAGCTATATATTTCACATGTCTGTAGTAATACGGTTTCCGTGTTGTATAAAATTCGCTCGTGATTTTAAAGAACAAATAAAAAAACATTTCCACAGTAACATCAACTGTGAGAGAACAACATAATATAGCTTAATTTCATAGTTATGTTTCTCGTAACAATAACACCTTTGATCATGATTGCGTGTTCTTGTGTGGGCAATTTTTTAATAGCAGAGTAGTTGAGGATAACGTAGGAGTTCGCTAAATAAATGAGGAGGAAGAAAAAAAGAAGAAGCATGGCAGATTGGGAAAAGTTGGTCTGATCATTACCGTATACAAAGAGTATAAAAGTATGTTCATTTACATTTACAACTATTGGCAGACGCCCTACATTTCTGTTTTTCTATACAACAGAGCAATTGAGGGTTAAGGGCCTTGCTTAGGGGCTCAGCTTGGTGGTGCTGGGAAATCGAACCCTGATTTTCCAATTAGCAGTTCAAAACCTTAACCACCTTATTCACTACGCTACCACTTTTATGTACGTTTAGTAAAATATTTTCCAAAAAATAAATAGCAATGATTATGAATTGGGCACAATTACCATAACAAGTGCATGTAAATTTAGCAGGATAATAATAATAATAATAATAATAATAATAATAATAATAATAATAATGAATCTGTATAATCCACAATTCTGTTTTCTTACCAACTAAATTACATACAAAAGACTAGCTAGACAAGAGAAATACTACAGATGATACTGGAAGATTAAATAAAGACTGTCTTGGAAATCAGGATAATGGCAAATTAGTATGCTATGGAAAAATCCAGTCATTTTCAGAATTTTTTTTTCGCTTCATGTGGTGGCCATGCTTTCAAATAATCCACTTCCCCCTCATTTGTCTCACTTTCTTGGTAAGACTAGTCGACAGCCCCATGACTTCTTCTGTGGCTTTTTATTTTCCTCAGATACAACACTACTTACCTATCCCTGAGCCCATATATATATATATATATATATATATATATATATATATATATATATTCCAAATAGATATCAAGTGAAAACCACTGGAACAACCTTTGTGTCCCTGAAAGATAATACAATGCTGACCCTTGAGTCCAGGACTAAATGTTTTGATTTAAAGCAGAGCTTCTTAAAAAGTTTCCACACCAGCTGATAGTTTGGAGCTGTGAGGACAGACAAAAAAATGAGTGTGCAGGCATAAGCTGCTATTGTTTTAAAAATGATTCTAAAATCAATTTTTCATTCACTTTCTGTTGTATTCATAAGTATAACGTATATATTTATAAGTATATAAAGATCTTTTATAACTTTTCCACAAAAAAGGACATAATTATTCTTTTGTGTTAATGATAATGATCATAATAGAAGCTTGTTGTTTTTATGCTACCTTTGTAGATGGCTGATATAAGGGATTAAGGCATTCAGGCTTGTGTGTATTGCAGCTGATAAGAAGGAAAAATGTGTAACAGTGGCAAATAATTAAACCTTGTTCAGTGTCCATTTACCACAGAAGTGATGAAGTGATGGGGTTCTTCTTATGGGGTTTTCAGAACTGACCCTAATTATTAACTGATGCTAAGCTTCAAAACAAGGCTTCCTTTCTATTATATATTTATAATTGAATGCTGTATAATTTTTTATTAAGTTACAAATGCAAAGTGAGGAAATAGACGAAATCAGATCAGTATTTGGTATGATCTGATTTTGGATTCAAGTCTTTCACTTACACACACTGCATTTGCACAAACTTGCACACCAGACTCTGGTTTATGATTATCTAATTATATCAGACAGGTGCTGATGATCATCAATTACATACGTAAGTTGAAACCCAAGGTGATGTTGTGGAAGACAGTTTCATCTCACAGGTCTTATACCATAAGAAGACTTAGCACAGCAACAGGATACAAGGTAGTTTTAATGCATTAGCAAACTCTAGCAGGCAAAGAGTTCAAAGCAGGACTTGGGCCTAAATCTGTTGTTTAAGAATGTTGACGACACTGTGGGTCAGCAAGGCAACTTAATGCAGCAGATAAAACACACTTCATGTTTACTTCAACATCAAAATATATTCGGCGGTGCCATTAGCAAAGAACTGGCAGAAACCACTGGAACCCAGTGAAACCCATCTACTATCCGGAGCAGTCTGGCCAGATGTGCTGTTCATGTGAGAATTGTGGTAAAAAAAAATCCCGCCTGCAGGAAAACAAGGCTAAGCGACTCAACTACGAACAAAACCATAGGAACAGAAAAATAGCAGCAGGTGCTCTGGACTGATTAGTGAAACGTTGAAATATTTGGCTGTAGTAGGAGGCAGAAGAGCTGGATAGCTGTACAATAATGAATATCTGCAGGCAACAGTGAGGCTCTATGAAGTGTTTCTCTTTGTAAAATTTTTTTTGCAAATGAAGGTTTGATCAGAATTAACGATGTCCTCGATGCTGAGAAATACAGGCGGATTTATAACTTTCATGCATCACAATAAGGAAAAATGTGTGCTGTTTTAAAGGCAAAAGGGTGGTCACACCAAACACTGATTGATTTGGATTTTTCTTCTGTTTACACTTTACATTTTGTCTAAATACTTGTTGAAAACGTTTGCTCAGTACTGTATACATTTTAAAAAAAACTGTCTCCCCACCTGCTGTCCAATATTTCCAACCCCTCTGACTGGTGCTACTGTAATGGTATAAGATGAGATGAAATGAAATGATTTTATTCGTTTCACTTTACCTGTCGGAAGTTTTACTATTACGGGTGATGGGTGTATCGGTTTGTGCAGGTCTGTGTTAAGAAATAAAAACTTGTGAAAACAGAAAAGAGAGAGATAAAATAGAAAATGGAAAAATTAGGCATGAGCAAAGATCGTGCAGGCAAGTCAACTCTTGGTCGGGGGTTGTGCTACGAGCAGATGTATGGTGCCAATCTCGCTCTAGTGGACATATGGGCCTGTTCTAAAACCCATGCCAGCACTAGCTTACTGTAGTGGGTCAGTTCAGAGTGACAAAGTAAGAGAGAGACGGCCTGGTCCATTTCTCCTGTCTCTCTTAACTGGGCATAAATCCAAAAACACTGAAGCCGGAAAGTCCTGGGGCTCAACCTTTACCCGTGGACATGGCCGGGCCAAGGTTTTCCTCTTTTCCTCAGCCCAGGTTATATTTACATCTCAGTAGCTTCTCAGTCCACCTGAGGTGCAGGAATGTCCTCCACTCAGTCATTATTTCTTCACTTGGTAGAGAGCTGACAGACAACCACTGTCCCGTCGCTAGGTGTTTGTAACACTAGATGTGCCTGTATATCAGGAGCGTACGCGTACAGGAACGAACCGGTGACACGGGAAAAGCACCTGTGAAATCTCTATGATGCAATTTTCGCTTTATATCAGATGTAGGTAAGTTATTTAAAGAGAAGGCTGTTCTGTTGGTCTACAGTAACACTGCGTGAGCATGTGTCAGTGAGCATGTGCTGCTTATGTGCGATAGCAGGATATGAGGTTGCACCGTTTCACTGTTGTAAGAATAGAACATTGCTGGATCATCGCTGCTTCCAAATGGAATCAAGATGCTTTATACACGACAGCCCCGAGGTTTTACTCTCGCCACGGCTGCCTATGAGTGCGCACTCATCTCATTCACAATACAGTCTGTTATTTCATCTTCTGCAGATTCCAGGCTTATTTCTCCACAGCCAGCCAACCGCTTGAGATACAGTCGTACTGAAATAACGCCAATTTTTCTCTGCTCCTTTCTTCTCTTCTGCTCATTGTCAGCATCCTGCTGTGTTGTTCCCTCCCTGTGGCTGTTCTTGAGTAAAATTGGAAATAATAACAACCGGAGTGAAAGGCTACTTCAGAAAAACCGAGCAGGATAAGAGACCGAGCTCATAGATGTACCACTCTCAGCTGGAGCTGTCCATTATAAACAGTGCAGGAGAAGCTCAAGCTCAGGTTCAGACCAGCTTCTTAGTCATTTTACATAGATACTCCTTTAAAAGCAGAGAGTCTATAAAAAAAAAAAAGCTATTTTCACACACCCTTCCTCCTCTCTGCTGTGTGCCATTCTTTTTTTTATAGTTGCCATTTGACTAGACCTCATTGCTGCCTTAACAAGAGGTTTTATGGTGCTGGAAGTTATTAAACACATAAAATTACTTCTAAGCACTACATCCAAGATGTCAGCGAGAGGCGGGGGAAAGAGGAGAGGGAAATAAGCAGTAGAGAGGGGATAAATAATAGGATAAAAAGAACGAATAGCTATAATAACTAGAGAAAATTTCTCAAAGGTTGGGAGTAAAAACTGGTGCAGAGATTATGCCAAATATATAGATATATATGTTCTAATTAGCAAATTGTGGTAGCTAGCCCCACCTTCGTTCCACGCTTGAACACACTTTCAAGCAACGCACTGTTTTGACACATGCCTCCTGTCTTTTTCATCAACTGTGCAAGTCTACAGTCTATTTTACAGACAGCACTGTTAAATTTTGATGAACTGCTTTCTGTCTGACCAGAATGGCAGGTGGCAGCTATCATCTATGTGAGTTGAAAGTTTCCTTTTGACCTCATATATCATGCATACTGATGGAAAACTCCCCGTTCCCCGTTCAAGCTATAAAAGGTGACTGTAAATCTGCTGATGCGCAAACTGGCGGCTTATCCTAATACTCACTGTTTACAAAACACATCTTCCGCAACAGTTTCAATCGAACGAGCCTTTTCTTTGAGCTAAAGCATGTTGCTTTCGATCTGTGGCTGCTCTTTTAGGTCCATCATGAGTCGAATGGAGAGACGCAGCTGGCTGAGCAGTTGTGCGGCTGTTGCTTCTCTTATAGCGACATCTTGTGGACATATTTGTGCGTTACATCTGTAAAATGCGACTTTGCGGACCCATGCCTTTACTCTGTTTTTTTCCTCATTTACAAATATCAACCATTTTGTGTCTTATGACTATATAATGCATATCTATTATGTGATTTTTTAAATGTGCTTATATTAACAAGCAAAATGGCGGAGGAGGAAGGACAGGCTAGGATATATTTAAGGGTGTGATTTTACCAAGGCATAAAGAAAAATTACTGTGTATATATACAAACATGTATATATACAGTATATGTTAATTATCTAGCCTGGTGTGTTTTGTATATATATGGCTATATAATTAGCATGCACGCTATATATACATGTGTATATACTGTATATGTTATTTATATAGCCATATATATACAAAACAAATCAGACGAATGCTCGTGCTAGCTTGTTTTTGAGCTCAGGCAAATTTCCCCTCTCAATTTTCTTTTTTTTTTTAAATATAAATATTTTTTTTCTGCCATATACAGTATGATGGATAGCACTCCACCAGCCTAATACCTTTATCCTGGGATTAGCCATTTCCTGACACTGCAGGGTAAATTGGGCCTTGTTCATTTTTGATGGCTAATTAATACTCATTAATTCATGGTGCCACATACTGTCCCATTTTTACATGAAGCAGCGCTCAGATAGGTTTTCCTGGTCAATAAAGATCAATATATGCTGGTAGCACCATATATCTGTTAGCAGCATTATATTGTTTAGTTGTTTTAAACATCTACATTACAGCTGTGCAGCTGATTTGACTTTTAACCTGGACTTCACATCAATACTGGGTCTTGATTAAGCTTACAAATTTTCGCATGAATACACATAAATTATATCCTTCTAAAAACAATCATTATTACAACGTCTAAAACTGTGGTAAATGTTTGGCCTTAAAAAAAGGACCTGATGGTTTTTGATCTATATATAGACACGGTTTTAACTTTATTTTATTTTTTTAACTTCAATTTTTCATCAGCATTAGAAAGTATCTGTATAAATGTGCCGTAATTTGGTTGTAAAAATATCTAAAGGAGGTCTGTTGAAATAAATGTAGATATATTTATAAAAGCTTAAAGTGCAGTTCATTTTAAAATTATAAAAAAAAAAAAAAAAAAAAGTCCAAGAATTTCCAGCAGATGGCGTTATCTATCTTTACTGTGTCGAAAGCGAGTAAAGCTGCGCATAAAAAGATTTAAAAAAATAGTACTGGCCTAAAACAGTAAGCATTAAAAACAGCACTTGTCTATCAGATTGCGGCACAGGACTCTGTGTTTAAGATTACAAATGGTACAGTGACATAAAAGCTATTCTGGGTTTGTACACAGATGCTGTGTCCATATGTCCACTACCACAGTCAATTCAGTTGGAGGGTATAATTAGACAGAAGGCACAGAAATATGTCAAAAAAAAAAGCTCATCAAGTGCTTGAATAGTATTAACTACAGTCAGTGTGAGTTATTAAAAAATAAAAACGCTCATGTATTAAATTTAATTAATGTTTGCAAGTGAAGTGTTTTGGAAGGATCGATAGTTTAACTGTACGAAGAGACAGAAAATGCTAATAACCACAGGTCCTGTCTCGTGACTGTTTATTTGTTATTCAAAGCATTCTAGAAGAAATTTAGGCAAACAGTCGTAAATAGGCATTATTCCTGTCATTAGCACACCTGCTGCTGTTCAGACGAGGCTGCAATTAGCAAAAATATAATTACTCCAATAACTTGACATCTTCACAGGAAGCCTTTGAAGACGTGGGTTTGTTTAAAAAAAAATAAAAGATCCGAGCCGGGAATAACCAGAATAAAAAGCGAGCTAATTAAAGGTGCAATAAAAAGGCGCATGATTGTTTATAATAATCATAAAGTGAAAGCCGCCCCTTTTTTTAACCTTTATATTTCTGTTTGCTGCCTGTATGTGTATCTGTGTGGGGCACCGCATGCAGAGGGTGCTGCTATCGGAGTGCGAACAGCAGTGCAGCTGACGAACAGAAAGGAGAGCTTTCACAGCTTAACTCCCTGGAGTTACCTCGTCGGCTGCATTTATTTCCATTATTAATTAAACTCATTAGTGTCTCTCTGGTAAAGCTTTGCTCGGAGTCTTCATGCTGAGAGACAGAGAGCGGGAGAGAGAAAAGCCTTTCTTGTTGCTTAATCCCTTTCTCTGTTGCACTCCTTCAGCATCTCTGCTTTTTTTGCATCAGCACTGATGCGAGGTCTCTCTCTCTCTCTCTCTCTCTCTCTCTCTCTCTCTCTCTCTCTCTCTCTCTCTCTCTCTCTCTCTCTTCTCCTCTCTCCTCGCTTTCTCTCTCTCTCTCATCTCTATATATATATATATATATATATATATATATATATAATATATATATTCTTTTTCTGTGTCCCTCTCTTCTCTCTCTCTCTCTCTCTCTCTCTCTCTCTCTCTCTCTCTCTCTCATCTTTTGCCAGCAGTGTTTCGTGTGCCGGTTCAATACAGAAAAGATGCTAAAAACCACAAAGATTCTACATTTTCTTTTACCTTGTTTGTAAACATGCACTCCTTTTATAAGATTTACTAAGCAGGTTACACTGAATTGAACAGCGTAGTAATTACATGCACTTAAGTCAGACTATGTGGGGTGTTTATGTAGTGTGTTTATGTGGGGTGGTGTTTATCGTTTGTTTGACATTAGTTTTGTGGCTAAAAACTGCATATTTAATGTGCCAAAGGTTTTGGGTTTCTTTAAATCTTTAACTTTAGGCTTAGATCCACACTAGGCATAATACTGCAAGTCTGTGTGTAAGTGTGTGTGTGTGTTTATCAATTCGTCTGCTGTTTCATAAGCACCTCTAAACAGGAGCGGCGCCAATGAATCAGATAAACATACCCAGTGTGAGCGCAAAAACGTTTCTCCATAACTATATGACACTTAATTACAACTTTCATCAGCACCACAGGAGGAGCAGATCGGTTCATGTCGGGGTTACGCCTTAATTATACAATAAACTCCAAATCATGTTTCTACCTAATGAGCAGCAGAACAAGAGTGGAAACATGCTGTAGATTGGTAAGGTGTCTCTGATTTGAACCCATTCTCAAAAGGGATGCATTTATGTGAATCCTTATATATATATATATAAGGATTCTTTTAAGTCATCTTGATTTTTTGTCAGGCATTTACAGCCACTTAATGGTTCCCATTCACTCATCTCATAACACCCAGACACCCCTTATATTCCAATGGGGTATATGTTATGGGGTATGCTTATGTAATGCGTTTTGAAGTAGCTCATGGTAGCTCATAAAAGTACTGTATGCAGAATTATAGAGAGAACCAAAAGTTAGATTTATGCATGTATTTACATATGTCACACCCACCCACTCTTTCATTTACTCAATCTACTGGCGAGCTAATTGTGATCATAAGGGTAAGAAATGACGAGAATCATTTCGTTGGCTGATCTGAAGCCTCTCGTCTGATCTCCCTGTTGGATTACAGTGCATTATTCTGCCAGATATTCATTATCTTGTCTGTCTTAAACTGTTGACTGATGGATTGTGTATGAGATTTTTTAGGGAGCGGTGGGGGGTGTGTGTGTGTGTGTGTGTGTGTCGGGGGGAGGGGGGGGGGGTTTCATCCGAAGCTTGGACTGTAGAGGGGCCTGTGTTTTGACTGATGATGCCCAGAATCGGTTAGTGTCCTCTGTTGACTACTTTTCTGGCAAACTCTTTTTAAGCCACAGCTGCTGTTCTGCTTTCATTTGCACAGGGTGACTGATACATGGTGGTGGAGATCGTAACCACTAGAATAGAAATGAGGAAGGGAATAGTAACTTGAGTAAAAGGGTAAAGCATTGAGGCTGATGCTGCCAACTGTGTTTGTGGACGTTCCGAGCCATATCTCGCTCGATCAGATGATGGCTGGACGGCCCACTACAAACAGTGTTTTTCCTCTGAATAACTTCTGTAATTTTTAGATTATCAGGCAGCTCCAGAAGCCTATTTTACTGCAAAAATGACCTTTAGTTTTTAATGGCTGGGCTATAAGATGACTTTTAAGGAGCCTTTCTGAATTTTTCTTGTTTGGAGTGATGTCATACCCATCTCTATTACAGAGTTAGTTTAATCCATTATAGCTATAACACTGAGAGAATTACCCTTCAGAATCCTCCAACAAAAAAACCCAAAATAATTTACATGAATAAGAAACAAATGACCAGTAGGATGATGTTAAAGCACCGTCCCTGTTCTCACTGCTTCTTCTAGAAATGTCTTATATACTTATTCTTGAACGCTCCAACCGTATGACTGAGTTATAAAATAATGGCCTCCAGCTCATGCCGTACTGCCAGCAATAAAATAAATAAATGAATGACAAACAATGATATGCATCAATTTTTTTCTAAAAGAATAGTGCGCAATAAAAATCCTCATCAGTCCCAGCCATACCCATGCAAGTAAACAATGCACATTTCTTGCATACGAAGCTTTAAATTAACTTTGCTGCGCTATTTATGGGGAAGGGAAATAATGGAACATTTCGTTTGGCATAGAACCTCTCTAAATCTGGCCACGAGCACTTACTATACTTTATTACGTCTGCTGCCTGTCACATATTCCTCTTCATTCTCTTTTTTTTCCTTCTGTTCAGTCCATTTAATATGTTGTATAGGGATTAAACAGAACGCGGATGTAAAGCAGGCGACTTTCTGCTTTTCCTCAGTCTGAATCATATAGCGTGAAAAAGGGAAAGTGACAGTATGTAGATGTGCCCATATGTAGATGAACCCAGGCTGATTTGTTTTTATTAAAGTCATGGACAGAGTGAAACGTAAACTGGCCAGGTTTTGTTGCACCCAAAAGAGCCATCGCTTCTGATCAAGTTATTTGTTGTAAGCCTACAGTTGCACGAAAAAAAATTAGTCTCTGGTCTGTAGGCCAGGAAATGCATGAGGGAGCACAGATCTAGCAAAAGAAATCAATCTTAAAGCAATTATGCTGGAAAGTTTTTGTGACTTAAGTCGTAGTCCAGAATTTCGGGTTTGTCGCAGCATTTCTTTATTGCACTAATATTGTCTTATTCGTAAGCTTGGCTTTAGTGCCACGTTAAAAAATATAAAATTATTAGATTAAAGTAAACATACTTTATTAGATAAAGTTAAAATTATAAAGTCAAAATACTTTAAGAATAAAGTCGAAATTAGAGATGAGTCTAGAGATAAAAATTATTGGGAAATTTGGGTAAAAATTACATCATTTTTTTATTATTCTGATAAATAAAATCAGATGACCTGATCTTGCTGATAAGTCAATCAATTAATCAGTCTGATTTATCCGAGATATATCCACTTTCTGAGACTTGAAAGTAACTGCAGCCAGTGTTGCCAGATTGGGCTTCTTTAGATCAAGTCAGTAAATAAATAAATGCATTGAGCTGATTGATAATATTTTATAAATCTAGCTGGTGTTTAGTCCACAAACATATCAATTTATTAACTTTCAATTAAAAAAGTGTATTTAAAATTAACAATAGATTATTACTGGATTATGCACAATAATAAAAACATTTGAAGAGTCAGGACTGATGTTTATTATATTTAGGCCAGAGCTGCTAAAATATTCTAAAAATGATCTATGCAGCTTAGATTTTCTATGTTCCTGGGTGCAGAAAATGCAGAAAATTATAATATAAAAATATGAAAAACCCAATGTTTTTGGTATCTGTATCGGAATCGGTTATTGGTATCAGTCAGAATGTTTAAGATTGTGCAATGTTAGTTAAAATACTTCAAGTTTAAATATTTTTAGAATAAATGCTGATTGGCTGCTTTGCGAGATTCCGTGCATGTGTTTTTTTCAGCAGTGTTGTTTAGCAGTCATATTGACATACTGACAGATTAATGTCCTCAGGTCAGGTGAAGGCCTCACTTCACTTTCCTTTAGGTTAGGATTAGGTTTTATATAACCGCTGCAGTCTCCGTTTGCTAATTATAACTCGGTGCTGATGCACAAAAGGTAAAAAAATTCCTTACTGTTAAACCGAAAGTAACATTCAACAAATCTCCACATCATTTTACTTAAAACAGCAAAATGTTTTCATTCGAACGGGATTAGATTTCTCAGAGAACAGCCGAGTTTGCCTGTAAGATTTGGTGTTTCTGTCATGTTTTATGTTATGTTAATGTTTTAAATTTCATGTTTCTGTTTTATTTTTCTATTCATGCCCTTAGTTTACTTCCTGTCTTTTTGATCTTTATTCCTGTCATGTGTTCCCCTTGTCCATGTGTCCCGTTTCTATTGGTTTTCAGTTTTGTCTTGTCATTGGTTTATTTTGGTCATGTGTTCCTCATTGTGTTCATGTGGGTCTTGTTAATTGTTTCCCCCGTTAGGTTTAGGTATTTATACCCCTGATTTTCAGTCTGTTTTTGTCTTTCTTTGTTGCATGTCAGAGTCTGTGCTTATGTCAGGTTCAGGTTCAAGTCATGTCTGGTTGGGTTTAGTTTCATGGGTTTTTTTTATGTTTTTTGTTTGTTTTTATTTGTTTATTTGTTATCTTTTTTAATAAAACTGTGTTTGCATCCAACCTCTTATGACTTGTGACAGAGCCGAAAAACATAGGTAATCTATTAGAGAATTCTTACAGAGGTTGTGTGAGAGAAACACAGACATGGCAGATTCAGATGGGATGAATATCTCAAAAAACGTTCTCTAGATATACGCCTCCTTGTGTATACAGTTCCGTCCAAGTAGTCTGCTTCTGCTGGTGAATACGCTCTTACCTTTTTACTGTAAAGGAGGAATGATAATATTTTATAATATCGCATTATTTTTTGTAGCTGATTAAACAGGTCATGGTTTAGACTTCTTGCACTGAGAGCTCTTTCAATTTATGCACTGCTAAGGCAGTGGCAAACTATGAAATTCAGCTCATAGCACATCCTTCAGTGTTTTCTTGTGTCCAAAAGAATAAAGGCCTATCTTAAAAGGTTTCACTTCCATGAGGTTGGTCAACTAGTCTAAGACAGACAAGCATGCAACAGAAAAACGGCGCCACACCAGGCCCAAACATTGTTCCGTGATCTAAAGTCATTGAAAGCCTGTGCATCTCATGCCTTGGGCTGTTAAAGTGCTTACCTGCAGTTTCTCTGTTCTCAAATAAAAAGCAATTCCATCAAGTATAATGTCCACTTTCTAGTTTGAATATAAAATAGCATGCAGTCATCCTGAGCAGATCTGTAATGGAAGCTGTGTGTCTTTAGCTGACTTCGATACAGTAGGGTAATGCACACTGGTAGAAATGGGGCATATCTTCTGTCATCTGCCACCGGTATTATCTCCTTACTGCACCATGATCTTTACTGTATGCTATCATGATATTCATTTCCAACAAGACTAAAGATTCTCCGATCCTTTTTTGCCCTCGTGATCCTGCATGCATCACACGCTGATGTTTCACCTTAGCTGCTGCATCTCATCATGGCCCAGATCTTCCCCTGAAGAACAGAAGTAATAACCGTGAAACAGTCCCCCACCGATATGCCGGAGAAGATTAAGAGTGTTAATATGCTGTGCTTTTTTTCGCGGGCTTTTACACCCTCTTTCTTTCTTTCTCTCTCTCTCTCACACACACACACACACACACACAGTCTGCACCCTTAGGCTGTCTCTCTTTTCCTTCAGCTGTACTCTGCATGAACTAATGACAGCTCTCAATGACATAGTGTTAACTCAGGGCCGGGCTAAATGCACTAAATGCTCGTCTGTCACAGCATGACCTCAGACACACACACACCCATGGACTGAGAAAGGCTATACTCAATAAGACTGGATTCTTCACTCACACATCTGTGACCTGCCCTGCAGTCACATGTGGTTATGGTCACATTAGATTAATTTTGAACCATGCTGATATTTTACTTTATTTTTTTTAAATGTTTTGGAGTTTGTTTGCTTATTGAATCATGTGGGTTATGTTGTGGCATATGCTTACCATCATATATATATACATTTGGAATCAAAAATCAAATACTTAGGCTATAATCTGTTATAACCTGGCCTTTTCCAAGCCCGTCAACCTCAGTCATCATTGATGCTCAGTGAGCTAAGAAGAAACGTTTCACTAACCGAAAGATAATTGAAAATCAAAGAAGACTTTGTTAATTTGATTAGACGGTGCCTGAGCTCAAATTGTTCTTCATCAAATGAGTTTCCATTATGACACAGCAATTAAACCAGGTTGGCACACACTCGCACACATGCGGCACACAGTGCCGGGGCTGTAATTGCCGAGGATAAGAGTGAAGAGTACGCGCTGTTCGGTGGGGGTCTGACAGGGCAGTGAGCATGACCATTATACTAAGAACATGATCAAAAATGTACTTCAAGTGCATACACAATGAGTGCACAGTGAGTTTGGCTGTTTTTATTGTTAAGAATATTGCTAACATTTGTTAAACATTCTCTCTGTTATAGGCTACTGGGAAATAAGTAAGACAAGAAAGCAAGAAACAGAACAAAACTGATATAATTGAGATGTAGGTTACCTTTTTCCCCCTCCACACAAAATGCACACAGTGGCAAGGTATCTAGAATGAAATCACACCAAAATGATCCCTGATGCCCTTTATTTTTCATCCAAATGTGTGTTCAGACTAACTGCTCTAAGGTTTCATTTATTATTCACAAATGTTTAAACAATACCGGATAAAATTTGATTGAATGAAGCAAGGTTTAAAGTGCTAAGACAAAACTAAATTTAATAATCTATCCTTAATAAGACATAAAACACAGAGGGGAATTTTGTTACAGGACAGTAATCAAAGACGGGATGCTGTGATACGTAAAGCAAAGCGATTACTTCAAAATGTTTTATTCCTTTTATCCCAGATTGCAAAACAAATATGTTTTTTTATTCAATAAGGAGAACATTGTATACCATAACTGGTAGCCTAGTGGGTAAATTATTGAAGTGCTGATCGGAAAATCAGGGTCTTAATTCCCAATACCACCTATTGGCTGATTAACTCTCAACTGAGATAAATTGAGATAAAAGTAAATCGCTCCCTATCCCTATGATGATCTATGTATCTGGCAAATAAAACTGGCAAATTTTTTTTTTTTTTAATGTGCAAAATGTTATGTTTGGCAACTGTATGTTATTTACTGTATGTCCAACAGGAAATAACTAAATAATATTTTGGAATGTAATATAGGAGAGACTTTAAGCAGACAAGAAAGTAAAGAAGCTCTTACAAGAAAATGTATTGTGCAGCTTTTTACATTACAAATAAAATCACCTTTCATCACATTAATAGGCCAATGTTCAGCCAATTATTTTTTATCAATTGTTGTGAATAAGCTTCTCTATATAGAAATAATAACACGAAAACATTAACATAAAAAAAACTTCACTATAAAAAAATATATCAACATTGTTTAATGTAGTTCCAAGTCCAAGTGAGTAAAAGAGTATTTTTAACCTATTGTTCTTGGGATAATTTTGACTAGTTTTAAGTTTTGTTATGGCTTGACATTATTATGAAATATATATATTTTTATTTCAAGCTTTATAAACAGTTAAATTAAGAGGATAACCATTTACATCAAAAAGATAAATGTTTGAGACAAGAGTTCAATCTTTACATAAAGTTAAAAATATTCAAACGAATATACCTTATCAAACATAGTATTTTTTGCTAGTAAGTATAGCTGTGGCTACATTAGTAGTGTGCATGAATGGTCCTTGTTGACATACACACACACACATACAGCCTGCTGGGTAGTTAAGGTAACGCAAAACGGCATAGATTTAATGCTTTATTTGCCATGGCTTATGCCAGCTTTCACAATTCAGCCAGTTTGTGTATTTCATTTAAAGGAGGAAGCTGGTTGACCAGGACTATTACTTCTTTCCAGGCTTGGATGCCAGTAGGCTGTTTTTCTCCTTTTTACTATTTGCCATCACCTTCACAACCCACACCATCCATCTTAGCTCCCAAACTCAGCTACGATTCCCCTGGTTTCTGTGGAGCTAATTGTGCAGAAACACAGTGGGAAGAGCCTCTAGCATTAAGCCCTTATGCTTGGATGTAGGAAAAGGAGAGAAAAAAAATTGTTCTCAGTGAAGGATGTGCTGCAAATTGTTATATAGAAAAATAGATAAATGAGGAGAAAACAAGATAAAACTCATGAATTCCCAATGGAGGGAAACCAGCCAATTGAGGACAATCCACTATAGACACGTCATGCATTCGTTCTGCTTCGTTTGGCAGGCTGCTTTATTCCATCTTCTTCTAGACGAACACTGGAAGAGCATCAAAAAGCGTTACTCATCAGTGATTTTGTAGCTGCTCCTAGATGTGCTGCTTTATAGAAAAGAGTATCTGATTTACCTGATGAGAAATGGCCCAAAAGTCAGCTTTATAGTTGTGATCTTTGGCTTGAAACAAGTAATTCATCTAGACCTAGAATCGTAGAAGTAATTGCAGTCTAGTAACTCAAATCAAAACAGCCCCAGGGTGAAACCTGCCACTGCTGCACCAAAGCAAACAGGCTATTTAACTTCTTCGACTTTTTTTTTTTTTTGTTCTAGATAAAGCAAAATAATGGTTTGTTCCCAAACTAAAACGTGATTCGCATCATGATGTTTTTAAAGTGTAAAATATTTAAATATTTTTTTAGCCTGACAGACTACATACACACTCAGTTACCACACATACAGTATGAGGTTTCAACATGTTAAACTTTTCGAGTAGGCAATTAAAACTTGGCCTGTGATATTAGTTTAAATGAGACATATTGTATAGAGGTGACCTGTCTTTTTCTGATGCCCTACTTGTGTTGATGCTTCTGGCCACTCAGAGATAATTTCCCAGTAGGTTTCTTTAATGGTATAGTTAAAGCGAAGCGAGCAATTACAAGTAGCTTTGCACTTTCTATGGATACGTCTTACATTTGTCCACAGATCTTCCTTACAAATGAAATTTTAATTCCTATTATAACGCTCCTTTAAGAAGTGTTTTTATGAAGGTGTTTGTTTTTTATAGTAACAACATTTGCAAAAGACATTATGCCTGGACGATGCCTTTGAATTCTATTACTCTATTACTGCACATATTAGAACATCTATTACTGCACATATTAGAACATGTATCAAAGCTTTTGTTTTGTCTAGCTGTTTTGTGACCAGTGTCCCAGCTGGCCTCTGCAAATGGTCTATGTAGTTCAATGGCATGCTTTCTCGGTTAAACAATCAAGCAGCACTCAATGGTATATCCATTAAGATGTAAAATGGCTTGAAAGATACTCCTTAGTGTTTGGGAGGAATATTTGCAGAAAGGCCCAAATCAATGGTCCTTTACAGTCCACTGAGGCCATTGTCCAAGTGCAATTGGAAATCTTTGGGAGAGTATTGGATGGCCAGAGGAGAGAGGGAGAGATGCATCACAGATAGTAAACCGCATAGAAGCAGAACAAATGAATTGCTCTTGTGAAGAATGCAAGCTCGCATAGTCCTGTTTGCCTCTGGCTATCATCAAGTGACATAGCCAATGATTGTGTGGCTATTCCTTTTTTTTTAACAGTATCCCAAATAAATGCCAGCCTGGAGCCTGCCAGCCGATCGTTAACTGGCTCTTGTGGGAGAGAAGCCCAGCCTCAGGCTGTCTCTGATTTCAGCCTGTGCCAAAGGCAGTGGCTGTGCCAGCTTTGCAGTAGAGGACCTGTCACTGAGGGGCACTGACTGCTGAGAGACTTCCAAGGTCATGGTGGAACATGCATGGCAATGTTCACCCTTTACCTCCATTTTCCTCTAGTCACCTGTACCTCTCGCATACCTGCACTTTTGAATGTGAGATAAAAAAGAAAGAGCATTTAAATAAAGTACAGGTCTGGGATTGCTGCTAAACTCGAAAGTAGTGCACTTCCCTGCAAAAAAAGAGGTTGATGCCCCCTTTAAGGACTCTTTAGCACATGTTACATTTTTTTTAGTTTAGGATTATTATGTACCTAGTCTATTTTTCATGAAATCCTCAAAAGATTGCAGTCTTGTACAGGAACGAATTATTCATTTTTTAACTTCTTTGAATGTTCTTGAAAATGTGCACGCTCAAAATCTTTGATGATGGAGGTTCTTAAACTTAAAGCCTAATATATGAATGAATTCACAGACTATGTATTTTTATTTGGAACTAGGGACAGAATCTTTTGTGGATTATGCTAAATTTTGGTATTTTGACTGAATAATGAGATGGTCCTAATGCACCCGGTTTGCTGCCTCTGTTGTTGGCAGAGCGTCAAAGGACTCGAGTTAACTTTGCATCTCAGAGGTCAGAGCACTTAACTGCTGATGTGTAGTGAAAAGAGGATATGGATATGTGTGGCTCTGAAATAAAAACAAGTCACACTTCCTAATCCCAGTCTTTGTGTGGCCAGTGCGAATCAAGGGTAAGCATAAGACAACCTGAAGAATCTCAAAAGTCATAAGGAATTTTAATGGTTTCCCATAAGGAAGTGGGAAACCAATGGCATGCTTCTACCACTCAAATGATCTGTCTCTTTGAATTGCAGCACTTTTCAAAATTTATTGCTTAATTTACATTTGTACCCTTGATGATGATGATCAATCGAAACAGCTTTGTTCGCAGTGAGGATATTTTCTCATCATTTTCTATTAGAATCTGATGAAGTGGGAAAAAGACTAACCACCAAGCAATTATCCTAAACTGTAGGGGAAAAAACTAAATTATGATATGGACAACACTATTTAATTTATTGCATGTAATTAATTCAACATCTTTTTTTAAATGTAATTAATTTACCATATGTGTTTTCGTATATTTCATAAATCTTGATTATGCTACATATTGCATAGATCTTACATTTTGCATCTTTTTACCCCACAGCATTTCCATAACTGCGTCTTATGGGACATAATGCATTTTTCATTTAATCAAGAACCTCTGCTTGTGATGTCTTTACTTAGCTCCTTTTTATTTTTTATGTAAATTTAATTATTAATATAACAAAAAATGCAAATAACAATAATTCACTGGAAAACCATCCATACTACATACTACAACAAATACCATGATTTTTTACTCCAAAAAAATATATGAAATATTTATTCTGTAGTAAGAAAAAATTCGATCCATTTTAAAAAAAAAAAGGGAAGAACCAAGTGAGTGAGAAATGCCTCACATCCTCTGATCACACAGTTACCGCAACGCATGCCCACCCTTACGTGCTAACACATGCACATGCAGTATTTATATGGCAAGTGTACTTAATGGGGTCATTTATTACTTTAGATAGTAAAATGTGGCTATAAAACTACAAAAGTGCCAGCCTTTCCAAAGAACATTGCTTCTGTTGCATTTCTGGACACTGGCCTCTTAAAAATATATAAATAAATAAATGCAACTTTTATGTGCACTGCTGCTGATGTGCAGTATGCTCGATAATGTATGGTGGCGTGGGGGGTGGAATTAAAGAGGTTTAATGCTTACTGACTGCAGGCCTCTCTGGACTCTCTGTATCTTATTCTGATTCATTTCTTCTTGTGGATGTAGCATACACCATAATGAGAAGCCCTGATTAAGGATTATATCTTTACATCTTAGTGTCCAGAGTTGCAAATTCCTGTGTTTTAATAACGATCTGTTATTAACTGTCATACATTGTGTGTACGTCCTCTGTTAGGATGAATTCTTTAGGTAGAAATATTAAAAAATAAATGATTATAGCGCTTATAATCTTAGAACTCACCCCATCTCTCACGATCTACACAACCTATCCTACTCAAATCAATAGTTCATTAGGTAACAGAAAAAAAATTGTTACTATTATTTTTTAGCCCAAGGCTGCTCGAGTCAAGGGTCAGGGTGTAACTGACCCATGAGGCCTTCTCTGAGGCTTACATTCACAATTGACTTTGTTGCTCTCCCTCCCCCATATGGTTGATCGTTATTTTTATGATCACCTTTTGACTCTGCATTTACACCCAATAATAAGTACAACTATCCAGTGCATTAAGGTTACACGTGTCCAAATACACCACTAAACAAATAATGCAAGTGAACATATACAGCATGAGGAGCTAAATAAATGATCAAAGGTTAAATCAATAATATTTGAGTGCTTCTATGCTTTTACCTGCGATGTCATGGAACACTGAATATAACGCTCGAGTGTTGAAAAAATTGAGGTAGAGTGGCCTTAAGCCAAGCCTGGAGTCTTCTTTTTTTGTCTTTTATTTAAAAAGGTACCTGAAAGTGTTCTGCACTGTACTTAAGAACAGATAAACTCAAGACAGGGAAGTGCCAACGTCAAGACCAAGCACGTCTGATACCAGAACTGATGCCATAACGGAGACATGTTTCTTAAAATAGATTCCCTGATGAACAGAAGTTATTGCCTCCGATGTACGTCCCGTGTCTGTTACATTTAGTTATTTCACAGGAACCTGAAAAACAAATTGTTTCGCAGAAATATGAAGCCACACGTATGACAAATAAGAGGTTATGAGTGGAAACTGGCTGCTCCTGAAGTGTGTTTTTCTTTTAATAAAGCCTTATTTGCCATTAAGCCATATTATTGTTCAAGAATAAACATGTTAAATAGTATTTAGCCCTAACTAACATTTTATCTATTTTTATTGCAGTTAACACATGACACATGGAATTATTTACATTGATTTCCATATGGTAGCTCACATACCAAGTCCCAATTAGACTGTGTGCCACAACAGACACTTGCATTTTGCATAAAGTTGAAACTTCTTTCATTTATTCATCGCTTTGTAGTGCTTCTTCGTTTGTGTGACATTTATTGTGCATTAAAAAATATTTTGACAGGGTAGCTTATGCCATTACCTGGTACACATATTCAACGTTCATCTAATTCTCATGCTTCAAATAATACTTCTGGGCAATAACATAAATAAAGCTCTTCTGGGTATTTTATAAAAAGCTAAACTGGTTTGTGCCTGTCTTAAATTTCCCCCTAAATACAGAATGTACCCCCAGTCATTAGTGTTGCCTAGACAGACCTTCAAATTGACGACAGAAGGCAGTCTAGGAACCTTGGCCACTTTTAATGGTTAAGGCCAATTTACAGCGTTTGGCAGACACCCTTATCCATAGCGACATACATTTATCTCTTTTATACAGCTGAGCAATTTAGTGGCCTTGCTTAGGGGCCCAGCAGTGGTAGCTTGGTGGTGCTGGGAATCGAACCCAGATCTTACAATCAGCAGTCCAACACCTTAACCACTGTTCTACCACTTCCTCATTATTAACAAGGCATGTGTGGTGTGTGTGTGTATAAAGTACAATAACATTTGCAAAATGGTCTGGACCTTTTTTTTTTTTTTTAGTAGAGATTTTGATAATAGGCTATACGACGCTTTATTTTTGTGTTATGTTTTGTTTTCCCTGCTAGCACAATCTACGTAATAAAAAAGGCTCATAATCTCAAATAACCCCTGATAGCTAAAACCTTGCATGTTAAATCACTTTGGCTTAATATGTAGCTTGTTGCTTTTAATGAGTAATTGGTGTAATTGCAAAGCTGTTTTTTCTCGTGACCATGCAGGCAGAGAGTATGTGTTGCTTTATGTGGTTTCAGTGAATCACGGGAGCAGATGACATCTTCCAGACCCTGTGCTAAATCATAATCCGCTGACCGTGCCTGTCCTTTGGGCAAGTTAACCCCATTGGTAAATCACTGTCATTTGTCATCAACTGACATAAGATGCCACGGATTATTACGACAGTGTCATGTCCATGATACAATTATGTGGGCTTTATGACCGAGTGAGTCAAGTTTAGTGTTAGCCGTCCATTCCTCTCCTCTTCGACCACACCATACATCGATCGTTCTCTCTTATACTCTATCAATCAAGATTATCCCTCTGGTGTACCAGTGGTTCGAGATGAGCAGCACCTCAGCCCCCAATTGAATGAGTATAGAGAGATACAATTACTATTAAAAAGAGCATTTATCTGGGTTGTACTGCCTTGTAATTCGTAATGGGAACCTGTGCTGTGAAAATCATTATCATATAGTTAATCTGTAAAACGGATCTATATTCATTATAAGTGGTTCAGTATCTGTAGCAAATATTGCTCTTTTTTGCTGTAGAGTTGTTCAGGATTGTATTAGATTTTTATAAGAAGAAAGTATAGTCTTAAGGTGTGGTGTCAAAACTGAAAAGTACTTGTTTAGCAACATGTTTAATGGATCGAAATGAAATCATCATATCTTTTGTTCGGGATCAATATTAGTTTTTTTTTTTGCCTTTAACAATTAAGTAATGGAATAAGTTAGAAATATTATTTTAGCATGTTCTAAAACAGTTTAAGAGTGCCGGGTTGGAGCCTGAACTCATGTTGGACTATCAAGCTGCCACTGTTGGGCTCCACAGCAAGGCCTTTAACCCATAACTGCTTGGTTGTATAAATTAGAAAAATGATAAATAGATAAATAGATTCATCCGGGCTCTCAACAGCATTCTGATACATTTGCCTATAAGAAACTGCCCCTAAGTGTAAATACAGTACGTGTGCCCATTTTTGTAAATGGGTCTGATGGCCTGTGGTATATGATTCACGGTGTAATACCATCTCCTGCTTGTGGTTCCTTGGATACGCTCTAAAGTGTTTTCTTGCACAAAACGTTTCAGCAATTTGCATTTGCTTACAAAAAAATGTCATGGCAACCCTATGCTTTTCGATGTCAATATCTGGCACATCAATGTTGTTAAAGTGGCTTTTCTCAGCAATGTAAAATGAGACTTTTGTTTGAGATTTATACCGTATATTCAGTAACGTAGATGCTCTGCTGTGGCGTGCAAAAATAGAAATATGGGTTTCTCTAGGGAGGAACTCAAGAAAGCTTTATATTTTATTAACTATAAGCAAGCAATACATTTCATTGGGGGTATGGGGCAGCTGGGGTTGAGGGCTGGCGTGGGATGAGAGGAGGAGCCTAGAACCGCTGAGATAACGAAAGTATCTGTTGATATAAATAAAAAAAACAATTTGATGAAAATGCTGTAGAATGGGAATATAGGCAGTGCTGAGCTGGTGGATAGAGCTCAGCTCGGTCTTGTTTCCATAACCCTTACTTGCTTTGATAGTTTAAGCACCCCGGTGGCCAGGCAATGCACTGACTGCAGAGTTGAACATACATTTACTCTTTCCCTCTGGTATCAAGTATGAGAGTCAGCAAGCGACCAATATTCGCGAAGAGCAACATGTTTTATTTACCTCTTTTTAAAGCAAATTCCCTTTGCTGCTGCAGCAGTTATCCTGGTGCTGCATTCACATATTGGGTTATTTGGCCCTCCAGTTTTTGGGTTTTTTTTTTTTGCTGTGATTCATTTATGTAAGATATCCAGAAAGCTGACAGAAATACAAAGATGAAAATAAAGAAAGACTCCAATGCTGTTTTTCTTTAGGGTTGCATTTTGATTCACTTAATGCAAGTAAAGAGGCAAAGTGCTATGCAAGCCGTAGGGAAGAGGAATTTGTAGACAATTCTGAATATAGATTTCTTTTCTAGGGCTTAGATTTGTTTGCAATTCAGTTACTTTGCCTAACTTGTCTTGCGCTGACATAGTACTGTTTCTTTGTTATGAGCTTGTGGACTGAACTAAAACCTTTTTGTACTTGCACTACACTTTAAAGCATTACGTTCAAGCTTTAAAAAAACCTTACAAGTCCAGATTTGTATATATTACATAAAAGCCACATTTTGAAAACTTCGTCTTTTCTAAAAAGCTGGCAGCTAAATTAAATACATACGAACATGCAATTTCTACCCATCACATCTGCTGTCGGAAATTGGTTTGAAATAAAGGACCTACAAGCCATCTGTCTATACGCCCAGAATGCATGGCATCGTTTAAACAGGTCTTGTTAAGAAGCCATCACCATTCTGGCTTCCTGACTAGATCTGTGAAAGGTAGGCATGAAGCAAGCTGATCGAAAGTCGACTAGACGTAGCATTTTTAGGGGTGAAAGGAGATAACTTGCAGATAGACCACAGCCTTGTTGATTGACGGGTGTAATTAAGCTGCTGGCACTGATGCGATGTATTTCATTTAACGTGACCAGGTTTGCCACCAGTCCTCACCCCCCCATCACCTTCCGACTCCAAATGAAAGCCTGTCTTACATCAGTATCAAGCCCAAGGCCGTGACAGACGCCGTCACCTCCTGGACAGCCGTTTGAAACACTGGTTATCCTCAGTTGATATCCTTCATCTGTCAGGCTATTCAGTTTAGCACGAACGCCCTTCTCACCAACCCCCCACCCGATCTCCCCTATACTCGATCCATTCCCTTAGGGCTTCATACACCCAATCTTCCGCCTCTGTATCAGCACAGTGTGTGGAATGAAGGAGAAAAATGGATAAGAAAAAAGGAGGAAAGCAGACATATCGATTTATCTGAAAGGCTCACTCAAACACACCGAGATGTCTGCTGACTTCAGCACTTTCATTCGTTGAGACGAAAGAGCAGAGGATTAACAACTTCTGAAACTGACCCAAAAGGCAGTGCTTCAGAGCGCCTTAGGATCAGCTAATCTAGAAATGGCCTTGTGAAGAGGTAGAAGTGTTAGTTCTTTGTGATTTATGTTACACAGTGTATTTTTCTTGCGTACATCTAAAAAAGACAAGTGGCTTCTAACTGTATCTTTTTAAAATTTCATGTTAGGATACAGTTAGCGCATGTTAAATTACAGAGTGTCACTGAATGTAATTTATGTCAAAATTTACATCAATTCTTAATTGTACAGCAAATTTAAATAAATAAGACAAAACACCCAAAAATGAGCCCTTAGTAATTTACGCATTAGGTTATAGAAACTGCCCAGGGTTGGTGCACAGTTTACATGAAATATAAATAAGCGTAAGTGAAATTTCTTACAGCGTGAGTTCAACATCATTAGTTTCTCCTTTACAAAGCATTTGTAGAGTAAGCAAGTGTTACGGATGCAAGCCTCGTGAAAAACAAGCAAACTAATTGTTGATTGTTCTTAAGTTATATAGACTTTGCGGCTTTGCCGTTGTGAAAATGAATTGTGAAATCAATTACTTTGCATACTACGCGATCCCTGTGTGGGGCTTATAATGCATGTGTTAAGCCTATAACTCTGACAGATTTGCACCAAACGTCTGAAATTAGACTCAGTGCTTAGAAAAAAAGCTCACATTAGAGTGTTATTTGGCGGCTGTGCAAAACCAATTACTGAAGGAAAAGAATCGTTAATTATTTAGCTTAGACCACACATTCCGCTTTGTAAACAAATTACCACTATAATACTATAAGCAAGAAAACAAGACCCAGAAATCACGTGAAGTTGGAGCTTCTTTGAAAAAAATCCATTCATAGTTGCTTTGTGTGTGTAAAAAGGATCCGGGTAAAGGAGCTGTACGCAAGATTTATTAGCATTTGTCCAGATTAGGTCTCTGATCTTGGTCTGGAAGGTCTTCGAAACAGTTCTGGGGTTTGATGTATATAGCATTTAGTTATAATTAGTATTAACAAGAATTGTAATGAAGTTTTTAAATGCATTTGATCATTTAACAGGTTGTTGAATAGAAAATGTACAGTATAATTCTAATAACATCTGGCTGATATGGTCAAGACTGGTTTTGCTTCAGCACTTTTATTTAATTTAATTATTATTTTGACACATTTTAAATGTTTAAGCCTTGGTATTCATTCGATAACAAAACAAATTATAACTATTTAAATGCAAAAGTTTATGTAAAACAATTAGGTCAAAATGCACTTTACTGTCCTATTTTACCTGATAATGAAAAAAAAACCTCCATACATACTAGGAACTTGAGTCAGATGTATGTGAATGTCATTTGTGATAATTTTGATATCAGATAAGTTTTTGCCAGTTTTGGATCATTTAGTTTATTATATTCTGTGTGCGCTAATCAGTGGCGCTGTTAGCAATGTTGAGCCCTATGAAACAATATAAAGTTTCAGCAGCACCTGTGACATACATAACAAAGCCTACTTAAAATGTGTAATGTAATGACAAATTTATAAACGTAGAACTGGTTGTTTGGTCACAGTACATGTTACTATTACATTTATAAAATTTGTGACTTGCAGCATCATTATGCAAGGTGTCATAGCACAAGTACATGCTTTAGCCTCTGTTCAATCTTTAGAGCTGTTTACCAGGAGGCAGACATTTGAAATGGGACACTTTTACGGTGTTGGAACTGTGGTGTCTTTTATGCTTCACTGAAAAGTAAAGCAAAGCACTAAGTCAGAAAAGGGCAGGTGATGGACCAAATTTAGCATAACGTAAGTAAAAGGAGTTACAAGAATGGACAGGACAAAGACGTGGAGTACAAGGAGATGATTGAATCTAGTGTCCTTTAAACTTAATAATAATAACTTAAAACAATTCTGACACACGGTGTATTGTATTTCCCTTTAGTTGCCAATCGATACAAAGACAACAGTTAGGCTGTTGAACAGAACAAAGACTTAAGTTTAATTATATTATCAGGATTTGGTCATAGGTTTGGCCCTGGTTCAAATGTCGTTGTGTGTTTGTACGTAGATGCTATTCCTTTGCTCTTCTACTGAGATGGTTATGTTTTGCTGGGAGCATGTGCATAGCAAAAAGGCAACAGCAGCAGCAGCTGTGCAGGGACACTAAAACTAATTGAACAACGCACAGTGGAGATGTCAAGGCACAAAAAGGCTTGCAAGCATTTGGACAGCGGTGCCATTTAAGAATCAATAAAGCAACAGCCATCCGAGGTGTGAATGCATCTTCAGTTCATTGTCTTTCCGCTATTGTCAGCAGAACGACCCTGCTTTATGTGCACCAATCATATCCCAGCAACAGCCAGGGCTCCAGCCAGTTGCCACAACTCACAGCTCCCCTCAGGGAGCACAGCCCTGCCTGGTAATGGGAAACTCACACATGAACACACAAACACACCATTGTCTATGTGTGTGTGTGTGTACACTTTTTGTGGCATTAAACACAAACAGATTCTGAGGTAGAGGTGGTAAAAGTGGGTGTTACAGCTTTAGAACATGACTGTCGTGAATCTCATGATTGACATATTGCAGTGGCATGTAAATTTGCCTAATGCTACCTACATTGTGTGGGTTTTAGTGCCAAGGCTAAGCTGGGCTTTATGAGGGACTCTTTTTGGAGGCCTCTATGTTCCCGTAATGGACAGCCTTTTAGCTTTCTCGCTATAATCATAAATTTAGAGTCTCTGAGTGCAGATGGTCTATAACCATGCATCACCATCAGACCCGTACCGGACAGAACCCAGCAAAGAATCTTTCATTCAACTCTCTCTCCCCCTCTCTCACTTCCTCTGTCCACACTGCCTTTGCTTTCTGCAAACTAAACAGATATGCTAGGCTGCTGAAATTTGTTTCCACTCCCAGCACTCAATGCAGTTTGGCTCCAATAAAATGAAAGGTGGGTGATGGATGGACCTTTGTAAAACGGGATTATGTAATCTGCAACTTGCACTCTCCACTTCGCCTACCAAGAACCCCGGCCAGGGAAGAGCAATTAAATGAAAAGGGGTGGTGGAAGGTCTGACCTTATAGGTGTGTGTGTGTGCAGGTTGAATAGCTGGCATGTTTCGCTTTCGACACAGTTTCCATCAGACACCCACTCAGTCACATCAGGATAAAGGCAGGATTCCTCCATTCACCCAGACAGACATGGAGTAAACACACTCCTTACTTAAACAGGTTTTCCCAATAATCACCACCTAGTGTTTAAAACATAGTTTTGTTTTGTTGTAATATCTGCCATATCATCAGTTTTACTTAGAAAGCTATTTTTATTTATATTTTGCCAAAGGCTAATCTGCCAATAATATCTAGTGTCAGTGTAGAACATCTTTTAGAGTTACATCAAACATTCAAGGGTGTGATTTGTTAGTGGACAAGTTAATCACTACCTAAAGAGATCCCTTTTAGCATACTTTTCCGCTGTATAAAAGGAGGCAGGACCTGATCCTGGTGCCTTTGTTTAATCACCCAGGACATTTTAATGGCTCATCAGAAAATGGTGAAATATGACTGGAGGCTAACTGATCCAAAAATACCCATAAATCCCCATCCAGGGAGCTGTTGTTGGGGTCTGCGGGGGGTAATCCATAACGCTGGCAGCTCGGATAAAGGAAGAACGATTAAAATAATGAGTGGGCTGATTAATCTTTACATTAAATATTAAAAGCTCCTGGGGGTGGTCATCACACACGTGAGTGGTGATGAATGCCTGATGTGAGTGTGTCCCGTACAGTCTGGCCAGCATTAGGTGTGTTTTTGTTAGCAGCTGTTGAAGTATAACAGCACAGTGAAAGCTGCAGATTAACCTTGCATTCCCTGATCCTCTCATTCATGGCATTATTTATTAGTAGATGCTTCTTTAGATGGAAGAATTCAAGCATGTTAAAAAGGGTTTACTGTATAGATCGACAGATAATCTTTTTTTATTTATTTATTTTTATTATTGGTTATTAGATATGCACGAGATTACTTTTACAGTAAGGAGACAGATGTGCACAACAGAAAATAATGCACTACACTACACATCCACACTACAACCCAGTTTTGCTTAATTAGGAGCACTAAGTTACATTAAAGTACCATGATTATTTTTAAATTAAATGGTTTGGAATAATTGTTAATTAAACAATTTTAGTTTCAGCCCCTTCTATTTATAAATGATTAGTTGATTATTATTAATAGTTGAATTGCTTGCAAGTAAATAAGAAGAAAGTATTGGCAGTGTTATAAATCAGATATTTAAATCAGTACTGCTGTTATCAACGTGTAAATATGAGACATAAATCAAAAAACAAATATCAATTCTGCATATTCGTTATTAGTTACATAACATAATAATTAGTATCAGTTCTAATAAAAACATTATCACGCGATGGAGCGGTTGGCAGGGTGGCAAATGATTATTCTGGATGACCACAATCGTACTTTTATAAAGATCATTTTTGAAACAACTGATCAAATCTCATCTGATGCTCACTTACTATTAGTTTAATTTTTGGGCTTCCAAATGACTTCATGTGGTTTAAGTTATGCATTACATCTAAAAAGTCAGGGCTAGATGTTCAAACATCAAATGCAACTTGATATGGCCACAAAATGAGCCTGCAATGTTTCTGATGATTTGATCATTCAAGCTAATAGCGCTTCAAGCAGCCATATCGGTCAACCAAACTACTTCCATAAAACTTGAATGAAAATGATGTTTTTTATAAATGATGACTTATGTTGAAAAATTTGTGTTGAAGCAGATAAAAAATAGGGGCAGTTTTTTTGGTGTGTGTTAAAGTTGTTTTTGCATTTGTATTTCTAACATTTAGCATATGCCCTTATCCAGATCGTTTTACATTCAAGGGTTAAAGGTATTTCTTAGGTGCTGAGATTCGGCAGCCTGGTGATGCAGTTGTCCAACACCTTAACTAATGAGCTACCAAATTGTAGAGAAGAGTAATGGCAGTGGTTAAGGTGTTGGGCTGCTAATTGGAAGATTGGGTTTCAATTCCCAGCACCACCAAGTTGCCACTGTCTGAGAAAGGTCCTTAACCCCCGATTGCTCAATAGTGTAAATAAGGATAATTGTAAGTTGCCCTAAATAAGGGCGTCTGCCAAATGCTGGTAATGTAAATGTTTTATCTTTTGAGCCTGTTTCAAACTTCCACCACTGTGTTGATTTTTATTAAGTTAATTTTCTGTAAATTATGACATAATGGGACAAGAATATGAGACCATACTAAAAGAACTATTCCCAGAAATCAAGTCTTTTATGATACTGCTTGGCATTTGGGATTCGGTGGAAAAATAATGCACCTGGCAACACCGCAATAAAGCTTTTTGCAACACACATGGTGCAAATTTACACCTGTATTTTGAGTACCAAAAAACAATTGCACGCAAACCAGGCCAATAAAATTTAGAACAGCAATTTGAATATGTAATTAGGTACTTTTAGCTTCACATCTTTGCTTTTGCACCGACTTTCAGATCCATTAAGTTAAAATAAAATAAAAAGTCTATTTATTTACACCTGAAAAAGCAAACAGCTTACTACAAATTGCGTTCATGTTTTATGTCCAAATATTTTTTTTTTGTTCCGCTCATGGTGTAGAATTGTGAGCAGCTATGCCCCTCACTCACTATAAGCAACTCGGCGATTCAGCCTGTCAGCCATAATAGCAAACACTGATTTTAAATAGACTGTGAAAAAATGGGTCCATAATAAAAGCAATGACAGATCCGCCAACATCCTGAACACAGAGCTGCTTCTGTACTAACCCATAAAATCGAGTTTGTCCTTTATAATATAAACTTGATGCATAACACCTACTGTATGTATTTAATGAGTAAGAGTTTGTTCACACTTGTAGTTTGAGTGGTTTGGTTTATTTGTTCCTGGGCAGAACGGATAATTAAACATTTGGTCCAATCTGCTTAACGTTTACACTGGCATTTTTTTTTACAGCAAACCTGGCAGCATTCACTTACTCAGCTAGTGATGGGAAGTTTGGCTCATTTTACTAACTTAGACCTTTGAGTCTCATTTAGCAAAATGAATAAATCTTTTTCGAGTAATTTCGTTCCTTTTAACAACATATAATTAAAATGTTACGTGTTACTTCCCCAACACATCTCAGACTAACTGAGCAGTGGAACCAGAGTACGTTTTAATTGAACCAAACTTGCCAAATGTAAACACACCCTAAGTTAAACCACATTCAGAAACAACTACAGCTAATTAACCAGAGTTGGCAGGGTATATGGATTAGAGGTGTCATGCTTGCTTCTGATATTTGCATCTGAGTTTGCTTTAAACTAGAGTGTGTATCTTTTTTAACTACTGTAATATTTATAGCTTGTACCTGCTCACAATAATCCCTACTAAATTTATTGGTTCTGTTTTCCACCTTAAAAGTAAAATTGAATTAAAAAATCTTTCCTGGAATGTTAAAGTGCATTTTTTCCCTTTTTTTAATGGATGTATTTGTTGGTAATCAGATGATTTGAAACACATTTTTTGTTCAGGTATTTAAACTCATTTATATTCCTATAAACTCTAGATTCTTTCTTGAATCCTCTTTAGTACCTTTTTTTTACTCTACAGCTCCTGGGCAGATTTTTTTTCAACCTCTATTATCCATTTATTTGCCATTGGATTCCAGATCCTCATAAAGTTTAAGTACATGCTTATTTATATTTTTTAAGTGTGTCCCCTTAAATTTTGTTTTTAATAACTTGTTTAAGACTTTTGTAATCGGATCCTGTTTTTCTATATTCGGGCAGATGGATTCTGGACATCCTGGTGTTTCTGATATCTCTTTATGTGGGAGAACGGCTGTTTTCTCTGTATCAGAAGTGACTATTGAAAACAGTCTATACTTAATATGCATATTGGCATGAATATAAAAAATAATAATTCTGATCCCTGTGCCTTCGCTTTTTGCTTTCTGCTAAAATGCATGCTTTGTCGGAGGATTAGGTTGTGGTGGCATTTTAAATGTTCAGTCACTGAAACTTGTAGATTGCTGAAGCAGTTGAACAAAAAGAAAATAAGGCCATGTATGCCATGGTATTGGTTTAACTAATTAAAAACCAATCTAGCATGGATTAGGAGTTTGTGATGCTGAACGCATTAAAAAAAAAACAACAACATAAAAAATGCTAACTCTCGGTAGCTCAGGTCCAGATATAGCTCTTGTGTTTGCACCAGGAATCTTCATGTTTGCACTGGAAGCATAATTACAACCATTCCATAATACTATGATATACTGTAGTATACCAGCGAAAACCAGGTGACACTTTTACATCCTCCGACGACGGCTTGATTTTCAATTTAACAACTCACTAAATCCGCACTGCTTCGAAATAATTACCATAAAATCCAGTATTCATTTTGCGCTATAAAGCCGGCTCATATTGTTTTCCCGATCCTGCCCGAGAAAAAAACTTTCAATGGCAAACTAACGACATTTCGCCATCAGGACATGGTCTCGGTCTCTACCATCCTCCACCCAGCCAGAGTGATGGATTTTTACAGCTTGCTTTACACCCTTGTTACTTTTTAGTGTTTATTTATGTTTTCCTAAATCAACTCAAATTGGAAATAAACCATGTCCTTGTTTATGCGTTTGTTTGTTGCCGGTTTTGTTCTCGTCTCGCATTTTTGCCTTCTCTTTATGACAAATCGTAATTCATTTTAAAGTCTCATGTCGGACTAATTCCATTATTTGAATCACGCCGTACGTTCCTCATTTACATTGTATTTGGTTTATCCAGTATATTTGACTACATAGCAGTTTGACAAGAATTAGAATCCTACCCACATGCTTCTTTGAAAAAGAGAGCAATTAGCATTAGTCTTTTCCATGCAGAAGGAGAACCAGACTGAACTCCCTCCCTCCCACCAGGCTGTGCTGGACCACAGCCCATGTTCTGTCTATTTTATCAAGTTCTTGACAGTTAAATCAGCATCGAGGCCGACTGGTAAAGCAACCGGGAGTTGTATCCTCATCGCTGATGATGAGTTTTAAAGAAATTCAGTTTGTTATACATTATTCAACCCTATTGCACTTTCTCATGCCCCCCATGTGCCGCATGTGTCCATGGCAGTCGTTGTATCCCACTGTATTATTTATCAGAGCAGGCAGTTAATGCCGAAATCTCTGGAGTGGCCTGGCATTTGGGAACTCTCATTAACATTTGCTACATGTGGTTGAGCAGGGCTGCTGGGGAGCGCTCGCAGCACTCATATATCTCAGCCAGACTGCCATGGCATGAGCCACTATTTACTGCTTACCTTGTGCAATATGAGACAAAGGAGATCACGCTTGGCTCCGACTAATATTTCAGTGACACTAATGGTCAGAAGAGGGGGGGTGACCTAACCGAGTACTCCATATTATTCTTGTAGCATTTTGTACCATTATGTTGTAGTAGTAGGCAGGTTGTAGGGAAGTCACCCAGAGAAACAAAAGGCAGGATCAAAACACAAACTGACAGGAAAGCAGGTAAATAAATTGTGTTGCAGAAGAGGATCAACGTCTATATAATTGAAAGGCTTTGCAGTACTTTAGAGAGATTAAAAAGATGGAAGCTTTAAAAGAAGAGAATATACAGGGGTAACAGGTCAAAAAACAAGTGAAGCTGTTGGGTATTAGGTAAACTTTAGAACAAACTTATATATCACATGCTAGAAGTGAAGAAGATGCCAGGACACTGCGCAGAGAATGAGAAGTGGCATGATACGTCTCAATTTTGAGTTTTTGTGGTCTCAAAAAATACCATATGCATATTTTATTCATGTTTAAAAGGCCTCAGTATATGTTTTTTATTCAATTTCATCTAAAGGTACCACAGGGGTTTGTGACTACATTATAATCTTAGGGACAGAAATGTTTGCTTAAATTTTGGCACACAAACTGGAAGCTCTTTTTAAGGATAGTCTGAATAGTCATTCTCATAGGTTGATACTAAACAAATAAAACTAATTTCACTCGCGACCCCTTCCCTTTCCGCCAGTCCAAAGTGATACATACGAACATCATTCGCATATTATTTCCAGTGTATAATGTGCATAGTATTAATTTATATTTATATATAATAATATATAAATACATAAATATTATAATATTATCCAACCCCTCTTAATAGGTACTGGCGCTTAACTAAGTAAATAGGTAAGAGCCTCCTATTGGATAATTACTATATGGATGATTATGTTTTAGCTGGAAACAAGTTATTAAACCCTAACTGATGCCGGGAGTAGCTTCTTATTTCTTAAACAATTATGCTGGAACCTGTGGTCATGAAAAAAGATGTTAATCTGCTTCAAAAGAGTCAAATTATTAGCAAGCATCAAACAAAGAAAACATCTAGGAACTGTTCAACACATCTAAGAGGTGGATGAAGTGATGCACCCAGCATGCCTAGTGCTTACCGTACAAGCCAGTGTTATGAACTGGGGTTGCTGCAATTGCTCAGGTTCAGCAATGTTATGTGCATAAAGTATGAGGTCAGCTGACTACCTGAATATACTGAATGACCAGGTTATTCCATCAATGGTTTTTTCTCCTCTGATGGCAGGGGAATATTCCGAGATGACAATGACAGAATTTGTTAAATTGTGTAAGAGTAGTTTAGGAAGCATGAGACCTCATTTTTACACATAGACTGGCCAGAAGAGTCGAGACTTTAACCCCATTGATAATCTTTAGAATTTGTGTTTGTGCCGCCATCCGATTCTTCCATCATCAATACAAGATTTTGGCGAGAAATGAATGCAACTCTGGACAGGAATAAATGTTGTCACATTTCAAAAGCGTAATAAAATGATACCAATTGCAAATGAGTGCTGTAATCAAAGCTAAAGGCGGCTCAACAAAATATTAGTGTGTGTGATTTTTTTTTTTTGGATTAAAACAGTATGAGTATTAAAACATCTACTCACGCCAATATCCCTGTTAGAAATCTTCTGCCACTTGCATCTAAGAATATTAAAGCACTCCTGGAATATAAATCAGCCTTTTCAACGTTTTTTGCAGCAAAATTAAATTACAGTCTGTGCATTGGGCTCTGTCCGAAATTGCATAATTCCATACTATATAGTATGCAAAACTGAGTATGTGAGGCAAGTAGTATATATAAATCCTTAGCATGCGAAATGCAGAAGCCGAAAAGTTCCCAGATGATCTACTACTCCCTGCTGAATTTTGAAATATGCATACGATGAACACTTTACTATCCCATGAGGCCACGGAAGAGACGCCTCATATACGGAAGCAGTGGAAAGTGGCAACACTGCACTTTTCAAGTGCCTTAAGTAGTACTTAAAAGAAAAAAAAACATTGTTCCTTTTAGTTGAATTGCACTCGTTTAACATCATTCAAGTTAAACATTATCTAATTTTAAATCCGTGCTGCTGTGACAGCACATGTCGTGTGTCAATATCAACATGGCAGATGTAGTACATCGGAATTTCATTCATACTACCCTTAACCATACTATACGAACATACTTTTAGAAATACTAATTTACTTAAATCACATTTATAGTACAAACTTAGATTTGTACTATATAGCCATAGTCTTTTTTCCCCCCAGACCTGCCTATCCAGACCCTCTGCAGGAGATGTACTGTGGGCAAGCTTTTCATTCATAGGTCAGATAGCCCACAAATCGACAATGTCAGACTGTGTTTCTGTGTGGCGGATATTTACTCTGTAAATGCAGGACGAATGGAGTAACAGCTCAATTCACTGTGAACCCTGTTGCATTCTAGTCTAATCTGTTTTGTAAAGCCATGCAGGATCCAGAAAGATTCTGATGCACCATTACAAATTTAAATTGCCCTTTTGTGTTTGGGCAGAGCTCTGGGCATTTCTCTCTCTCTCTCTCTCTCCCGTACATCCACCTCTCATTCGGTGTTGAATGAACCTGTTCCTCACATTCTCATTTATCTGTCTCTATCCTCTGAATACACAGTATATACATACAAATAGTGGATACTAGAATTTAAGTTATTAACAAAAACGTGTGTTACTAAATCAATATAGCCTTCCAGAATAAAGCTTACTTCTGGGTGTAAACAATCCCCCTGAAATAAATACTACATTAAAGAGACTTCTATTTCAGTCTTTATACTGTGTCGTTTTATTCAATGTTTGATTGGTTTTGGTTTGTAGTACGGGTGTAAAATGGCACTGGAACAAGCAGAAGATCACAGGTCAAACTTGAGCCATTTTAAAATTATTCCTAATACAAATATCGTTAACGGCATTTGGCAGCCTTATCCAGAGAGACTTACATTAATCTGTATTTTTTCTAGCTATTTTAGCAGTTAAGGGGTTAAGGACCTTGTCCAAGGGCCCAGCAGAGGCAGCACTTTAACCATTGAGCTACCACGTCCTTTTTTTACTTGTAAAAAACCTCATGTTCATGGTTTCTAATTTCATGCTTTATAAACAGTAAAATTAGAAGGACAACTAGTTAAAACAGGAGAAAAAAAATGTGCATGGTTAACACAGGAAGACATAAAAACAGATAAATTAAATAGACAACTTTGTTTGCACAAATTTAAACAATCTATTACAAGACTGTGAAAACGTCTCTTTCTGACAGACTGTATTCAGTAATCTGATGAGCTGCAAAGTAATTAACATAAATGTGACTGTATAAATTGCAATTTTGCTGGCCCGGCTCAAGACTTTAGGGGCTCCGGGCAGAGGTTTATTTTTGGGGGGCCTTCGGTGCCACCAATATGACCAATTATTGTAAATCCTTTATTATTTGCACACTACATATCTAAAACAAAAGATGTAGATGTGTTGCATACATCATACCATCATACTCTTCTATGCATCCTGCATCCTGTTTACATAATATTGCGTTGTTTTTAATTAAATATTGCATTTTTTGTAAAATAAACATTGTTTATTGCGATGTAATTTTTAGTTTGCTAAAATAATAAGCCGCTTAGTTTGCTTATGCCCTGGGCAGGTCTAATTCCTGTCTTTGTGTATTGATTCACTATTTTCCAGGTACACAGTTTAGTTTATTAATGATGAATTGCTGGTTTCACATCTGGACACTGTCCGCCAGTCACAATGCCATGAAGTTAAAATGAATGCTTGAATTGCTGGCAAGATTTTGTTTGTGTAGTTTCAGTCCCCAGCAGCAGACCACTTAGTGCTTTATAGTTGAGTCATTCGATATGCGATTGTTTTACACAATAGCACGGTGCCCAATTGGTAAATTAGTGTTTAGGAAGCCAGATTTCTAAGCGAAAAAGGCTTTATTATTACTATTATTTTTCCAGACTCAGCATAGCGTAATCGTATTGCTGCTTTATTGTTTTTTGCTAAAGTGATCTTTAGCTCTGTGTTATTTATTCCTTTTTAACTATCCAAATAATTAACGAGCTCCGGCACAACAGGAAAAGAACCAAATATTAATTATTTGTGATGAAATAACTAATTGTTTTGGCCACGTTCCCAAAATGTTCGAGCTACCGCACAGCAATCCATTACACACAGAGAGAAGCTGGAGGAGAACGAGGGACCAGGAGCTCTGCTCTGTGGGAATAAAATCAATACAGACAGGGTGTGTGCAGGGTTTGTGTATCAGAGAGTGAGAGAAAAATCCGTAGGAAGGACATCAATATATTGTCAAAAGGTTCAATGTCTGAGGAGCATTTAGACAATAACCTGCATAATATTTATCATATAAAGCTGAAAATATGAAGCTGACGGTTTTCACACACACCTCACACAAATTACTAATTAACCAGAAACAGGTGACGTTCCAAATTTAGAATCTATATTATTAATAGGTATAATAATGTAGGATAAAAAAAAATAACCCTTTAAGATATTGTTACATATTCTTGATGATGTATGAGAAACTGTTTTTATGAAATAAACCATTTTTTTGTCGTTTGTTGCTAAAATTGCAGTGCTTAAGTTGCAGCATCTTAAAGTGGCCGACACAGTTCATTTCACTGACCTGAACAATTACAATCTTTTGTGCATGGCATGGATTTTCTTTTTGTTCTGGTTTAAAGAGAGGAACACTCAGCAGCTTGCTGAATGTAATGCGATACACCTGCACCCTTTTTGTAAGCATATGGACACATTCAGGGAGTCGTTGGTATGCCGTGTGCAGCTTTTTTTTTTTTTTTGCTTTTCTGAGGAACAGTTTTTTGGGGTTAGCATGTAGAAATTCAGCATAAATTTATTCCCGCTGAGCCTGTACTGGATTTCCCACAGGATCATTTTTTTAGTAATTTAAGACTTCAGATCTACTCTTGACCACCAACAGCATCACTTAGTAGAGTAAATCAAGTGTTCAAAGTTCACATCTTTATAAAACGAATGTATGTATTTTAAACACACCCACACAATATATCAGATTAATTATAAGCAGTTAATAAAACAACACTTATCAAGCTTTGTGAATATGACCCAGGCACTGTACATTATTAATCAGAATGGCCATCAGTAAAGGCCATCAAGACTGTCTAATTATGGTAATGTACAGAAATAGCAATTTTGCTCTAGTGGTCTCTCTCTCTCTCTCTCTCTTTGTGAGTGTGTGTGTGTGTGTTAAATCCTCTAGCAGCATTCCCTCTGTCCAGATTAATGCATCTCTATATTTCTTACACTGTATCAGTAGATGAAAGTGTGTGACAAGAAAACACGTGCCTTCACACACACACAAATGCACACAAAGGACAAATAAAGTGATTCAGTCTCTTCCTGTCTTTGTTGGCCTCAGCTGTGTTTAGTCAGAAAAAGTTAATTAGATGTAATTCCACAGGAAGGAAAAAAGCCGGTCCCACTCAGTGTTTGGCACATACCGGTGCAGCACGTTTAATTAGTTAGGATTCACTTCATTCTTCACTGCCTTTGTGTGCCTTTTGCATGCCTGCCTGTGTGTGGTAGCTTAGTGAGTAAGGTGTTGTACTGCAAAGCCCTGAACCCCTCAACTGATTAGGATCAAAATGTAATAAATTTAAGTCACTTTGGATAAAATCGTCTGCCTAATATCATAAATGTAAATGTGTGTGTTTAAGGTTCCTGACTGGTCAGCATGGCAGATCAGTGTGAAACAGTGTAAGAATGTTATGTGGGTGAATTCATGATTGTAGTGCCGCTGCACCCCACTAATATTACAGTTACAAATAGGTAATGTCAAGGTGAAAACATTTTCTATAACATAGATAAAATTTCCACATTTTAACAACCAATTAAAACCATTTATAAATGTTCATTGTCTTAGAGGACAAATATCGATCTATCTATCCATCCATCCATCCATCCATCCATCCAGCTATCCATTTTTTTTTTTTTTTGTTAAAGTGTGTATGTGTTCACTTGCTCACTAACACGTGTGTTTGTATTGCAGGATTTCGAGAGCTGTGTGTGGCAGCCGTGAGTGTTTATCACTGTTCAGTCACAGCCCGCTGTACATGGAGACCCCGAGCTGGGCAGGTCAGTCATGTGTGTGTGTGTTGTGCTGTTTATTTGAGTTGAATGACGTTCTTTTACATTGTCTGTCTTTCAGTCACATTGCTCTGTATACACCGAACAGCAGCCTTGTACCTAAATACCCTTTCTCCGGATTTCTTTTTCTCTGATTCTATTCCGAGTCTATTCTTATCAGAGCCTCCATCCCAAGCAGCCATTCTTCATGTTGCTCCTGCCAGTTTACAGCCAAACACTTTACTCTTATCAGGCCACTCACACTATCAGAGCCCTAGAGGTCCCTGTATCCTGTGTATCAGAGTATTGGAGTTGTAAAAGTGCGCACGCTTCAGATAGGAGAGGAATGAGAAGCAGGATGGGGTGAGTAAGGGAGTGAGGGAGCTCTATGCAGGGTGGGTTGTGCTGATGACAGGCCTTTGATTCGGAGCATGCCCATTAGAGGGAGCCATAAATCCTGGGCTCTCCGGACTGCCTGTGTCAGCAGTCCACGAAATGAATTGATATTAAACGCGACAAAAAGCCTCTTTAATTCAGCCTCCACCAGCCTCCCCTTTCTCCTTTTTTTCATTCCCTCTCCTTCTTTCTTTCTCTCATTCTTGCTTTCCCTTTTACTCCCCCTTCTCTCACTTGTTTTGGACTATAATTGGATACAGGAGAAAGAGCCTCATGAAGCCAAAGCTGTCTTCATAAAACTGCATCCAGTCCATTCATTATTCAGGAGGAAAATTATTTAAACACTATTTTAATATTTGTTAACCTGATTTAATTGCTTGTCCCTCTGATCTAACTGTGCATAAAGCATGAAATAGAAAAATATCCCAGGTTTGGGTGACAGATAGGAAAGGAAGCGGTTCCATTTTAGAACCTGGGGTTCGATTAAATTAGGCAGCTACTAGTTTATTTAAAATACATTCAAATCATTCATTTAAACTTTCAATTCCACTTTCATTTAATTATCATTTCATTTATTGTGTTTTAAAAAGGACTCTTTTAACTAAATGATTTAATAAAATATTTATTTTTAAAACAGTTGCTGACTTTGCATTTTAATCTTTTTTATGTTACTGACTTCAGTAACAACAGTCTATTATATATTTATATGTTGGATTTTTTTATACCCAAATAGTTTTGCTTTGTAATTGCTTTTAATCATTTTATTTATACAAAATTGTTATTAAATCAAGCACACTGAGTCAGTTTAGTCTTGTAGGCAAGCTATCAGCTAACTGAGAGAAAAGCATCCCAACCCCTATCACCTGATCGGCCCTAAGCACTCAACTGACAAATCTTAAACAGGGCGTCTTACTTAAGCACAGCTCGTCTGCTTGTCCTGCTGCTTCCTCGGCACACTGCTTTATAACCCACCTCCTCCCCATCTCCTCCTTTAATTTTGCTACTTAAACATTGTCATTGTTGCATACTCTGTTCTGGGGGGATTTTAAGCTTCTTTACTATTATTAGAATGAAATGGAATCCACGAAGATGCTGCTGTTTCCCTGTTTAGGCTTTTCCTGGAGCTTATGGAAAGACATGAAATTTAGAACAGAGCCATACCACCAAATGTTAACCTTGAAAATGGCAGTAAAAGTCGACCTAAAGGTTGCCTATTTGTTATCTATTTTGACCTGAGTGAATTATTTGATGAATTGTCAGAGTTAACATTTACAGCCCACAGTGTATAGACTAAATGTGGCACAAAATAAATGAAAAAAAATGGTTAAAATATTTGCTCTTTTTCCTGTCCAAAAAACTATTAGAATTGGAACCAAGAAACTATAAAAACTATAAAAACCTTAAGATAAGCATCAAATTTAAAATTGATTAAAAAGAAAATAATTCCCATCCCTAGTTATAATATTTATTTTTGGCAATTTGTTAATTTTACAAAAATAATGTCATACAATAAAAGCTAATTTAGCAGTAGGAGTAGATAAGGGAATGCATGTCAGCTTGTTTTCATGCATTTGTGCTTTAGTTATGTGCGGGCCTGTTAGATTTCTCAAAGGTTCTTGCACATTTTCTTTCCTTTTAGATATTTTTGGGACATTTTGCCTTTATTGTTAGGACAGGGGGAGATGAAACAGAGGAAAGAGAAAGGGGTGGGACCGGAGGCGAGGACCCAAGGCGAACCCGGGTCATCGGACCGCAACCCCGCATGTGGGTGACGGTGCCTTAACCCACTAAACATGGTGCCAGCCCATTCTGGCACCAACAAATCAGTTGGGCCTCTCTATTGCGTATGTGGTGTCAAAAATAAAAGAATGGAGTTTTAAATAATCTCTTAAGGAAAATGGGAAATTCTAAAATGCTTCTTTTACTCATTTTTATTGCTGTCTTATTTAAAGGTGCTGCATATAAGGAGACGAGGATGACCTATCAATCGGTGACGCAGCTCAGTTGATGCATGTGCTATGGGGCACTTTGTTCAATATGACAATTTGAGAAGCTCAGTATTCTATTTACAAAAACTTAATGAACTGAATAGCACTCCATCAATTGAGACTTGTTGTTGTGCTCTGCACTTTAACATGCACTCGATGCTGTTTTAAATGGGGAGTTGAGCAGCTCGGAGCACTCCTCTCAGTATCAGCTACAGCTGTTCCAGCTCTCCCACTTAGCAGGGACCCTACAGAGAGGCCCTAAGCCCGTACAATGGCCTGCATGATGGATTGACTTGAAGAAGTCATCATCTGGTTGTGCACTCACTTGCTGAGCGAGGTGAGCCTCACACGAGTAATGATATTTGCCTGAAGTGATGGAAAACCGGATTTAAGCATTTTAGCTTTAAAGTAACATTTGTCTCTATTGTTCACACTGAGAACATCGTTAGTCAAATTCACTTACGTCGTCTTCAAACAATGTTTCCACCCCCAAGAGCATGCTGTGAAATGGTGTGATTGTCAGAATCTTACAAATTATTCATGTGATTTTTTTTACTCATTGTTTCTCTGATTACCTACCAACCTCTTTCAAGATTAAAATCAATCAATTCAGACTAATGCAATTTTTCTTGTAGGGAAATTTCCTAAGGTAGAGTTTGATTGATGGTGGTGTATAATTTTGTCCGTGCTTAGTTTCTAATAGAAAAGTGAAAAAAAAGAGAAAGAAACTAGAGACTAAAGATGTCACCTTATATGATTAGTATATTATTACTATTGATACCACCACTTATTGACAATAGTTGTTATCATTGTTATTGTTATTATAAGAAAAAAAATCTCGACATGTTTGTGTATATGAAAGCCTGCACATTGAGCACATACAGCAGTGAGTTTGTCATCATAAAAAAAGAAAAATGATACACCGTTACAACTGAGCAAGAAAAAGCTATAAACCTAATGAACTCAGCATTTTGCTGATTCAAGACCTGGCCTCGAAACCAGTGCTTCTTATAGCTTTAATTAGACTGTAGCGAAACAGCTTTGTGACTCTGTAGCAATGTGCCTTGTTATTTTCCCCCATTCGGAAGCCTACACTATGTCATAAATGATTCTAGCAAGAATTGTTTGGAACAGAAACATAATCCGTGACATGATTAAATCCATTAAAAAAAAATAACATCACACATTGCTTTGTGAAAAACAGCTCTTGCCCAAGACATCAGGAATAATTTTGGCACAAAGGTAGCGGTATGTTATTCCTGCGCAGATGATAGACAAGCGTGGGGTTGGAAGTGAATGGTGAAAGAGCAATGATTGCACCTGACCACTGCTCCCGTGCTTCTTTATGTGTTCAGCTTTTACAGATTTGTCAATGGAAATCTAATTGCTAGGAAAGCGATCAATCCCAACTCAATTACTGTTGTGGAATGTGGCACAGACAATATCCCCTCCTGGCTGTTTGGGTGCTCTGTTTGCTTAAAGTATAAATCACAGTGCTTATGGTGCTCAGAACTTTGCCATAGGGAAAACATGCAAGAGATGAGATTTATATCACACCTTTAGCAAAAAGCTTCATGCCGTAAAAGCTGTAAAAAATCTATGTGTTTATGATAGCAGTTGAATAACCAGAAAGCATGTCACGGAATACAAATTACAGTATCAGTAATTCAGTATCAATCATTTATCGTGTATAGTGCTAAATAAATTAGCATTACATATTAGCAGGTTTCAATACTCAATACTTTTAAATATGATAATCATTTTGCCCATAGTGTATGCTGGCCAAGTGTTCAGCATTTTGTGGTGCAGTATTTTCTATTAAAAAAAAAAAATCTCTGTTGCTTTTTTCTCCAGTCATGTCACATTCATTTCTTTTCAAATGAGCATTCTCTAATTGTAATGACACAAGAACTGTTTGGCCTGTATCAGCACTTGTCAGGAACCCCCTTTGGCCAAATTCCTATGAGAATTGTAGTAACACAGCTTTAATTAGAAAGTTTTGGTGGTGTACAGTGCTTGTTGGAAAGTACTGGGAATCCTTTGATGCATAAGGACATGACACTGATTATGGGAAGCTGTCTGTTCTTCATCAATTGACATCAAAAGTAATGTGTTAATCGCTCATTGTATTTTTTTCCTCCTTTGCACATCAGCTGGAAATGACAAGAATGCGGATGACATTCATTGCCGAGCCTGGTGGCATTAAAACCACCTCATTTAAATTGTCTGGATTAACAGAAGTGCTCTATGCTGTTAGACTCTGCATAGACTCAATGCTGCCTATGCAACAAGACCCAACAAGACCCCTGAAGTTGTGCTGATCCTTTAAGACTTAAGAGTTGTGAGCTGGGGACTTTATGGCTGGGGCTTGTTTGTCCAACACATCTCACAGATACTCAATCAGATTGAGAGAAAGCCGAGTCAGCACCTTTACCTTCTGTTCTTCAAACCATTTCTGAACAATTTTTGCACGGTGGCAGGGAGCAATATCCTGCCGAATGAAGCCCCTGCCGTTAGAGAAGTTTATTGCTATAAAGAAGTGTACTTGGTCTACAATCACATTAAGATAGGTAGTACCCGTCAAAGTAAGGTCCTTTTAAATGCCAGGACACAGTATTTCCCAGCTGATCATTTACCAGGAGCACTACACTGTCTCTGTTGGTTTACCGTCTTAACATAGTGCATCCTGTTGCCATCTTCTCCCCAACTAATGCCGATTTCACACTGCATGAAAGCCCCAAGTTTTGCAAAATCACTGACAAATGAGCAAAATTGAAGACAAATCTGTACTCGTTCTCATGTGTGATTTATCCTAAATGCGATCTGAGCGAATCGCTGACATGTCGCCGATGACCGAGAAATATTTGGCATGCTAAATATCTAAACCTTTTAGCGATTCAAAATCCTGCTGTGTGAAATGAGGTCTGACAAATAAGCCAATGAGAGAGCAAGATACCTTGCAGTGGGAAGTTTTGGGAGTTATAGTTATAGAACACAATATCAGCAAGCAAGGCTCCTTCTTCTTTTCTTTTTGCCATTTTGCTGCTAATCAGCACACAGACTATTGTATAAGGAATGTTTTGCAGGCTACAATTTAAATACTTTCCAGTCTTGCGCAAGATCTCATGTATGTTCTTTTGTTATTTTCTTATCACTTTCTTACCTGCATTTGGTTGTGAATACTTTGCGGACCAGACCGAGTTGTTGGCGATTACTATATTAAAGACTTGCGGTGTGTAACCTTCTGTCACCAATCCACCGTGCAATGTGAACACAGTAGCAGTTACCCCAGACATTTATGCAGTGTAAAAACAATGGTCATTTGACAAAAATCGTGCAGTGGGAACTCAGCATAAGTGATGTATACACACTTGTCCAACCACATAGTGTAAGTTTGTGGACTTATCAAACATTTAGATTTACAGCATTTGGCAGACGCACTTATCCAGAGCGACTTACATTTATCTTATTTATACAACTAAGCAATTAGGGATTAAGGGCCTTGCTCAGGGGCCCAACAATCGAACCCACAATTATCAGGTTGGTAGTACAACACCTTAACTATGAGTCACCACTTCCTCCGGCTACCTACTAGGTTACCTTCTTCAATCACTGCTGCAATTTACCGCTTGTTTTAAAACCTTTGTTCCATATCACCATTATAAACCTTTTTATAAGCTATTTGTGTAGCTCTTACATAGGATCAGCTTAGCTAGTTTTCACTCCTTACTTGCATCAATGAGTTTTGGTCATACTGACTCATCAAATATACTTCCTTGTATCACTTTGGTAGGGAAAAAAAACAAGTTTTGGCACAGATTTGTAAGTTTACCAGTTTTTTCTGCTTCTAACACATGAACTTTAAGAACTGAATGTTCCGTTTAAGGATTTCAATGCTTTGCCTGACCGCTGTGTAAATGTTTGTGTGTGTGTTTGGGAAATGGAGAGATGGAAATATTATTTCTCGTATCACTACAACGGTCTCTGATTTGCATTCTCCTAGACTGCAATAACATTGTGAGAAATGCATTTTGAGAAGGTTAAGATTTGCACTACATTCATATTGCATTCATCTTTAGTCATTAGTCTATAACATATATATGAACTGTTCTGACCAAACTGCACTTTTACCTTAGATGCAGAGAGGTGTATAGGGCTTTGCAGTATTTGAAAAAATGACCAGGAAATAATAATCTTCCATGATTGCCCATGGTTAACGTCCTCTCAGTGCTTCTTGATTTGTTTCTTTGCTAGTCGCTCATCAAAAATTAACGGGGAATATCCTTAATGATAATTGCAGTCGAAGTTTTGGATTATTAAGCCAGCAATGTTTTAGAAATTAGGAGAAGAAGAAGGTGATGAGAATTCACTCATCTTCCTCATCTCAAGCTTTTGGAGTGGAATGAGATTTTTTTTTTTGTTGGACCTCTATCCTACCCAGAATAGCTTCCAATAGGCCATTACAATTAAAGTGCTGAAAGAAGGCTGGTATAAATGTAGAGTAAGTGGGATGATAAGAAAACTGTAGTAACATTTGCAAGAGGGTTGTGTTAATCAGTTTGGAGGTAATTTTTAGCCCCGAAGGGAAGTTGAATTATCTTCTAGTGCTGATTTGGACATAATGCTCTCTCTACCATTTACATTGCTCTTACACTTTTCTTGGATACGGGACAGGCAATATTTCTCTTTTTTCCCCGAGCTGAGTAAACTGCAGCTTTTTTTATAAGGGTTTGTATTGGCTAACGGCTTTTGCTGATACGTATATATACCATCAGTGAGGGTTTAAATTTATTATGTTGGTAATGAAGGGCTGGTCTCCTGCGATTATCTTGTTGCAATTTCTATTATAGCCTGACTTAATAGTGGTATTGAAAAACCTCATTCTGCCATCATTTGCAAGTGTCGTCTCTAGACATGAAAGGTGTGGATTACCCTAGAGTTGCTCTATATTCAGGATTCCCATCGATTCGTATAGACATTTTAAAGGTTTTCTCATAAATGCAGTTGTACAACTATAATTACAGTCACTATTTGCTATTTAACCAGATAATCTGTAGACTTTTATGTGCAAACCCCAGTGTCTTAAAAATCCTGAAACTAAAAGTGTATTTTATATACAGCAGCGTTTTAGTAGCACATAAAAGAATTATAATATTACGAGATAACAATCAGAATATTTTGAGAAAAAAAATCTAAATTGTGAGATTAAAGTAGACATTTTCCGAGAATAATGTCAAAATTACAAGAATTCTTCTGTAGCTGTAGGTTAATCTGTGAATGCTGATTGGCTGCTATGTCGAGAAATGTGGTCATCACTTAATAATAATGTGGGGAAGTGGTAGCACAGTGGTTAAGGTCTTGGGCTGCTGATTGGAAGATCAGGGTTTGATTTACCTGTGCTGATGTGCCAAAAGACAAAAAAAATGTTATTGCTAAAATTTAAAGTAGCATTTAAACAAATCCTCCACATTAGGGCTACACGATATCGGGAAAAAAATGGCATTGAGATATACATTGAAATATGAAACATTTCCCTAGATGACTTCAATAGCTCTCTGTGGAGGAGATTTATTATTCTAGAATGATTGGGGTGATTTTAATAAGGAAATGTGACTGCATTTAATATAATACACACATTGTAAGCATAGATAAATACAAAAGAACAAAAAAGCTAATGAAATAAACAGTGCTTTATGTTTTCCTGGAGATTCAAATACAGAAATTGAATAAATCAAATCAACCCTTATAGACTTTATTGTATAAATTAACTACAATGAATATTTGTTAAAGCTACAAAAGTAAAGATTTCTCAATTTTTATTTTAATGTGGCTCTAAAACTCTGTAGAATCTATACACATCAACAGAAAGGTTCTTTTATTATTTAATTAAATAGTTTTTATATCACTGTTACAAATTTCAGTGTGTATGTTTGTATACTCCTCAATTTAAATCTAAGTAACGTTAACGCTTCATAGTATGGGTTCATATAAAATGGTAAGAGTACCTTGAAAAATGAAAAGTGTCACTGTCCATGCTTTGTCAGGACGTATCACTATAATACATAGCAAGGAGAGAACCGAGAAGACTCGTTGCTCCCTTTGTATGCGAAACTTTCATCAGGCTATAAAAGTATGATGCGTTTATTGATTCCAACACTTCAATTCATACGTTTTCACCTAGCCGAGCACCGCTGCCAAGATTAGTTTTTGAAGATTCGATTCATGGACGCACCGAATAATGAATAGCGGTGATTCATGTCCTTGCTTGTTTTAAATGCTTAAATTGATATGGTTCCCATCAGACTGTTGCAGTAAAGTGCATCCACCATAATATGAAACAGAAATATGTATTGATCATGTCAGGATACACAGAAGACTTTTTTCCCCCACTAGATTATCCTCTGCCAGCCTATCCTTCACAAAAATGCTATATGTGTTGTGTCGAGGACTTCAGTTCATAAATCTCCTCAGTGAAATATGAAATCCTTCAAAAACCTGTAATTGTGTTTTTAGCATAATTATGTCCAATGTGAATTTTGTAATGGACATACCTAGGGTTAATTAGTTGGGGTTTTTTTAATATAACATATTGGCCATCATAAATGAAAGCATTTGTTTCGGCAAAATAACCCTGAGCTGTACATGATAAAATATTTTAGAATGGTGTTTGATTCTTCCTTCATGCCTGCTGTGTGTGCTGATCTGAAAAAAAGTAGTGTCAAACCCTCAGTAGAACCATTCTTCATTTTTCTCTAAACTGACATCTAGTGTCCAGCAGGTGGTACCAAACATTTATCTTTGCTCTTCTCTACCTTCAGGCCTGCGATTAACTGCAAACACCAAACACCCCCAACAACCCCCACCCCCAAGCAATGAGCACCCTGGTGTCGCTTTCAGCACACGATACACTCGTAAACAGTATAGGAAGAGGCAAAAAGATATGTTTTAGCCTTGTTAGTTCCCATACAGTTTTTAGTCCTCCTGACATTTTAAAATGCCTTCTCTCCTCCACTATGTAGGATTTTTCTCCGGATGAATGTAGCCACCTTGCATCTTTTCAGTCAAACATTGTAAAATGTTGGGGCTTGTCGTTAATCCCCCTCTCACGTTTAATGACTGCCGCAAAAACGGAGTCATAAACCCCCCTCCAGTTCCTCAACCACCCTCGCTTCCTTTTTTGAGTGTGTAACAGTTGGAGTCGGGGGGTTGGAAAGTGCTAGGATCTGCATATAGATGTTTGCATCTCAGAGGTGGTGATTGCGTTGGTCTTATAACGCAGCAATCCTATCTTTAAACATAACAATGTTTTCGATAGATCCATTGATAAATGTTATTTCCATACAAGTGTAAGGGAGAAGAGCAGTTACTGAAAACATCTCTGTGTTCAGCATATGCCGATTCAGTGATTTATGGAAAGCACACACAAAGAGTGTAAACTGTTTCTGAGATGAAAGCGTTAGCACTACATTTGGATGTGTGAAAGGTCTTGTTGTGGTGTTGTCATAACACACGTTAGTGCTCATTATAGCACTATTTCTCACTCCTTCATTTATATATCGGGTTGGGCATAGGCATTCAGGAGGAGTCATCTCGCCTACAGTAAGTGTGCACTCTCTCTCTCTCTTTCTCTCTCTCTCGCTCTCTCTCCACTCGCCCTCATTCATCATGTTGACACCGGTGCAGCTACTTTTGTGAAATGGAGAAAAATGGTAAAGTCAGCTCTTTTCCTGAGCCTCCTGCACTTGTGGGTGTGTGCGTGTGTGCATGTCCGCACTGTTTTTTTTGCTGGTATAAGTAGGTGATCCATGTCAAAGACTAGTATGATGTGATATAAGCATGACGAAAGTGACATACACGAATTCAGGGTTTTTTTTAAAATATGTTTTCCTTTCCTAGTTTTTCTTCTTGTTTGCAGTGTAGTTTTGTTTTTTTTTGGTTAAGTTTTTTTTTTTTTTTTGGAAAACAAGAAATGTATATTTTGTGCTGAATTTGCGCTTTTAAAGAGGCATCAGGCAAATCAAACAAGATCAAGAATAAAGAAAAAAAAGTTCTGCTGGTCACATTTATTTACTCCCAGCTTTCGGTGGAATATTTAAAATTTTTCGGCTTTAATAAATATATCAATTTGTAAAAGGTAAAACTGAGCATAATCACATTTTACAGTAGTAGTAAACAGATTGTATCTGAGCATGCAGAAAACATCAAATCTTAAGAATTTAATTTCTGTCTAAGGCTAACCTGTAAAAAAGATTCACCTTAACTGGACATTTAAAGATTAAAAAATAATTCTGTTCTTTTTTCCTGCCTTTAACTGCCCAGTTTGTATCCATGATAGGTTGACAGGAGCAGAACCCAGTGTGGTCTCCTGCTGTTGTAGATTATCCAGGTTTGATCATTTTAAACTGCTTATTTTATTAAGTTAAAAGACTTCCTGTCAGCTTAGGGCAGTCTAGTTATTTTACTCTGAATGCTCTCATTTTTCTGTGTAAAATCTAGAACGTCACCGAAGATTAACAGTTTCTAATTGCGCTTCTCAAACTAGCTCATTTGGTTATTCATTAGTTATTATAATATTTTATGATTTTCTAACATTTTATTGCATGCAGAGGCGAACCAGGTGAAGTGGGAGCCACAGACTAAATTAATGGATGAGACACTTTTTTTCTTAGCTACCTACAGTAGATATATATTTATACAACGTACACAGTCAGAACTTATAAAATTAAACATTGTTTATTTTTTAGAACAAAGCCCTTCAAATCGTCATCTTTATGGCAAAAGATACAATACTGTACGATACAATCTTGAAGATACAGAACAATTTTCATATTTACATTAACAGATTTTCACCAGCTAAACACTACATAATACACGCAGCTGCTAAGTGCAACCCGTGCTAACCTGTTTCCCAGTAACCCTATTAGTAATTGGATTATGACCAGTAACTCATCTTATCTAGCAAATAATAAAACGAAAATAGGCTGGAATTTACAACAGAAATATTTGTTACATTTAAACAAATTGAGACAATCATACCATCATCATTTACCGTTATCATGTTTCATCTTTTTCTATTCTTTCTGCTTTTTTCCCCCTTCCGGCTGCCAGATGGGTAAATCCTCTTTATATTTAAAATTAGCAAATGTACTAGTAAGCGCTGTGCTAGTTAAAAAACAACGCATCAGAAAAAAAGCAAGCACAGCCAGCATAACAAAAGAGGGGGCCCCCTGGGGGGATACAGACATATATTGCTCCATGTTATATTAATAATGACATCATTTCTGATTGTCCAAATGTCAGGGGCCTCCTTAAAAATGCAGGGCCTTGGGCAACTGCCTGCCTTGCCTGGTCTATTGCATGTGAGAGAGAGAGCAGGACTGTACTGCTGTACTGTACATGTGCATTAAAGAGAATGTGATAAGGCCCTGAACTCAATTACACATTCTTTGCAAGACAATTGTTATCTTTAGCGCCGTTGATTAGTCTTTGTTTGAAGTCATCATTAAAGATTGAGGAAGAGAAAAGTCACTTGGGAACGTGTATATTAAATATTTAACAAGCTAATTCCTATCAGTGTCTTGCACCTGTACAGCTAGCTTAGTGATTTGCTCTGTCATTAGTGGGCAGAGGTCGCTTTGAAATGGAAGAGCACACTAAAAACCATCAGAACTCATTTTTCATCCTGTTAAAAGCTCGGTGAATCTGGGAGTCAGTACAGAACAGAAATCCTGTTCCTTTAGATCAGCCAGTTACCAGTACCGATATAGAAATGTGTCTTAAATAGCTTATAGAGAACAATTACTTTTCTTTCTTTCAATAAGCCGATGCAAGTCACTGAATTTCACCAATGGAAAAAAAATGATTTAAAAATTAATAAGCTTTACTTTAATATTTATACATTTCTGTAATAATGGCCAAACCCGAGCTTGTTAGAATTGAGTGTAAAGCTATTTTTGTGTTCTCATATTACCCAGGCTGTGCGTGTATATTTGTGTGTCAGTGCTATTTCAGGGATAAATAACAGCTGGATACTTTCATTCACAGTGCATTGAGCTTTGATACTTTTCCATGGATGAGATGTTCTGTTTAGGTGCTTAGCTATTTACTGACAATACACACACACTCACACACACCACACACCTACACACAGAAACAAGACCACAGAACCAAACAGATATTAAGGGTTGCCCGTGAGTGGCAGGGTGGCCGTTCTTTGGCTCCGGAAGATAGAGGCCAGGCTGTAGACTGGCAGCTTACACACACTTTTTCTGTCATACAGTGTTTGTCACATTTCAATGAAGTGAACCATGAAATTTGCAGAACTATTTTCCAAAAGAGAAGAAGAAAGTGATCCAGGCTGCTTAGAAAGAGAATAGGTTGAGGATACACAAGAGACAAGCGGGTGTGTGTAAGTGCTTTTTGAAAAGTCCAAGTGTTGAGCAGATTCTCTGTATAAAAATAACTTAAATGCTTTATTTTTACATACACATTTTAAATAAAATGCTGATTTTAGTTGTTATTTTCCAACAATAACTAATAACACAGGATAAAGCCTAAAGAGTTCTAAATCAAAGGATTATACGACTTTATTAGGTGTTATGTGTTATATTGTGAATGAAATCCTAGCCAACCTACTATCAAACTATACACAACTTTATGGATTCAGTTTATTATTCAGTATATTACTAAAATTGCCTATCTACAACCCGAATTTCAGAAAAGATGCGACGTTTTAAATTCAAATAAAATGAAAACTTAAAGACTTTTAAATCACAGAAGAATATTTGATTTATAACATAACATAAATACTTAAAATGAGAATAATTAAACATACAATACAAAACAATGTTATTTCAAATTTGATGTGTGCTACAGGTCTCAGAGTTGGGACAGCAACAACAAAGGGCTAAAAAAAGATTCAGCTGGGAGAACATTTAGCAACTAATTAAGTTAATTAACACCAGGTTTGTAACATGATCAGCTGTAAAAGGGATGTTTTAGAGAGAAAGAGTCTCTCAGAAATAAAGAACTCTTCAGCAGCTGGAAACCTGTATCAGGCAAGAATGGGACCAAATTCCAACACCAAACCTCCAGAAACTCATAACCTCGATGTCCAGATGTCTTCAATCATTCATTGTTTAAATTATTTTTATATTATGTTAAATAATTTAACATTTAATTTAAAATGCTTAATTTTTTATTTTCATCTCTACTTTTCTGATATTCAGGTTGTAGTTTTTTTTAAATAATAACTTCATTACTGATAGCACACGCTCGGCTTAGTGTGCTGTATGTATTAGTGCACTTAAAGTGCGAGGTGGAAAGCAGAATCTAAACCCATCACTTAATGTTTTGATTTGAATGATAATTTATTTGAACTATGTATGTTCAAGGAAACGGGCATTGCATTTAGTACACGTGTGTCGGCCGCACAGCTTTGTGAATGGCGGAGGCGTCGCTTACTGATTGGTAAATGTAGCTGGTGTGAATGCTACTGAACTAATTGATCAACAAAAAGCTTCGCTACTGAAATGCTTTTTAATTCAGAAAACAACAATGCTACCACTACAAAACAGAGACATGTAGTTAAACTAGTAGCGACGCTACTGACAGACACTAAATTTGAAGGATTATTTTCTGGTATCTTTTATTTTCTGGTAGACTTTTAAAGCTCTCAGGAGGTCAACATACCCAATGTGCACTTTTTTAAGAACTTCATAAGTCAGAAAGTGTTTTAATATTTATCACTTCCTGATTATTAACATTATGAACATTATTAAGTTCATGTCGTCCGGTGTGTTTAAGCGAATAGAGATTTAGGCCAATAAAGAAATTGTTTGTCTCGCTATTGTTTGAGGCCTAGAAACTATTTAAAAAAAGTGTAGCCTCGGAGTGTAGATGTAAAACAATGGAGAAACAAGCAGGAGGGATTCATCTGGGAGTGTTCCCTAAAGTGGACAAGACGACGGGTAAAATTGGTGTCCTCAAATGAGCATAGGGTGAATTGTTGAGTCATTGATTACTTGCCCACTGAGATTAGCGCCGGAATGGCAATATAGAGATAATGGTGAACTTTTTCCCCTTTAGTAGTAAACTGTAGTCTCTCTCATTCCTATTATACAGTCCAATTCGCTTTCATTATCTTGCTCTCATCTGCTTTCTGTCCACACTTCTCTCTATATTCTCCTGCCTACTATTCTATCTTTCTATTAAATCCATCCTTTCATGTGTTCTCTATTGCTCTGATCGTCGGCAGCCAGCGTACTTCTGTTCTTTCACAAAGCTGTAATATGCTCAGACAAAGTGCTGACATTCTGCGCAGCGATTCTTTTTTTTTTTTCTCTCGTCCTCGTGTCACATTGTCACTTGAGCATTTTCTGAATCTGGATGACTGTAGTAAAATTAACAAAGCCCACTGGAAGCTCGATCGCAGCAGCAGCAGCAGCAGCAGCAGCCGTAATTGGCAACAGTTCGTAAATGCTGCAGAGGCAACAGGAGAGAGACCGAAATGGTCGTATCATAATCTTTAAGTTTAGCAAAACAAATTTCATTAATAGTGCCTGTCCTAAAGGTATAGATGTGAGGCGCGCTGCTTGTTTTAGTTGTAAATTGCACTCAGCAGGGAGTCTACAGGGCCCCTGGCCATTTACACTCCTAATGAGTTATCGGGCACCCAAGAGCAGTGGCTCTAATTGCTTTGGCTTTTTCACTCACGTTGTCTAAACTGAGGGTATTAGCAAAGAAGAGGAGGAGAAAAGGGAATACAGCAATGTATAGGAAAGGAGAGTTGGTGGTGTTTTAGCTGCTTATAGAATAATATGTGATATACACTTTTACAAGTAGTCCCAGATTGCTCCTGTTACCAAATGAACTCCCAGAGGGGAGTGCTGGTCAAACTTTGCCCTGAGATTGCACCAACTCTTGCAGATCTTGAGGCCAGTGTTGCATATACAGCAGACAGGTTGCTAAATTACCTGGCCAGATTTTAAATTGTCCTGGGCTTTGGTAAAGCTAAAATAGATCTGCTTGGCCTTGCACATTCTTTGATATATGGCTAAAATGTGGGAAAAATGCATAATTAGAAAATCAATATTTTTGTGCAGCTTTATGTAGTATTGCTGTAGCATAACTGAAAAATGTGTGTAATTCTAGTTGTCGTTTCTTCTTCCTCCTTTAATTAATCAGAATCCCATATAATAAAAGAAAAATAGAGACCTTTATTTTTCACATATATAATACAGCACAGTGAAATTTGTTGCTTTGCCTTTTCCAGATCAGGAAGTTCAGGGTTAGAGATGGGATCAGCTATTATTTTGTGTCTGTTAGAGGGTTAGGGTCAGGACCGGTCCCGGCCCTTAGGGGCCCTAAGCTGAATTTTTTTTGGAAGCCACTTGCTGCCACCAATATGACTAATTTGCACCTATCGTTAAGTATTTGCACATTATAAATCTGACGCACCCATTATCAATTTTATTAGTTGTAAAAGAAAAAAAACCTAAATTGTTATTTTATGGACTTTTGGTGGCCCCCTGGTGGCCTTGGGGGCTTTAAGCAGCTGCTTAGTTTGCTTATGCCTTGGGCCGGCTCTGTTTAGAGGCCCAACAGTGACACCTTGGTGGTGGGTGCTTCAATCCCAATCTGTCAATCAACAACCCATAAAATATTTATGCATTTATGCATCAAAAATTTTTACTGTTGATTTTTTGGCAAAGCAAAAATATTTTTTTTTATTTGCAAATACTTTATTTTGTTACATTCCTTACTATGGTTGCCCTCTTGATTGTAGGAATTCAACAAGCCCTTGATCAACAGCGCCACTAAACAACACTAAGCTAAAAAAAAAGAGGCTGTGACCAATCTAAGAGTAGCAGTACTTCAGCTTACCCTGCTGAGGTGAGCATCTTTGGGCTAGAGGGGGAGTCAGCCAGCAGTGATGACCCCAGGTGGATGAAAAGGGGAGAGAAGGAGTGATTGGCACATGGTAAGGTTGTGTTGGCGGCCTAGCTGTGCAGAGATGAAAACAGAAATGCATGCATTTTTAATGGCCGTCCGTGACAAGCGCAACTGGGGCTCTGGCAGCGCCTCGTTATGGCCCATCCAAACTGTCATCATAAGGTTCTAGCAGCTAAAGTAAAATGCCTCCGATTGTGTGCTTAATTATTCAGCATGTCTGTATCTACAACAGGTTGAGAAAGGAAAGAAAAGAAAAGAAAGACTGTAGTGTAGATCTTAAAACATGCATAAGGTTTTTATTTCTTTCTATATAAATAACTTATTCTTTATTCTGTCATAATGAAATATTTATACTCAAACATAGATTCTGATCATGTTTGTAAGTAAAAAAGTAAACAAATTACTTCTCTAAATCAATCTTATTCTTTCATATAGTTTTACGCAACATATAAAGTGTTGGCTGAGCTTAAATCCAATCAGCATCTCTTGTTCGGTCAGGTTGTTCTGGCTGTCAGGAACAACAAAGGTGATGCGCAAAGTGAAGCCATATTTTTAAATGCTGAAATTGGAAAGTTTTGTCTGGGGAGTGACTCAGGAAGGAGGGAACTGACTTTTGTTTAGCATGCTTCGGCTTTTCACTTCTGCTTAACTTCCTCCTTTAATCATGAACGGATAATTAGGGAGGCCCGCGATATGCAAATGCATTCACATTTTCTCCGGGTTGTTATGCAAACTTATTAGAATGTATTAAAATCATGGCTAATTACTGAGAAGCCTGTGGTGAAGAGGAATCTGCTTCATTTTTTCTGCCTTCTGGTAATGGGAAACAAGCAGAGGTTAGCGCTGCTGGCAGTAAGGGAAACGGAGGCTTAGAAATGCTGAGGTGTTCATTCTGCCTTAGCAAGAGTGACCAGTGAGAATAAGCAAGGTATTAATCACAAGATGACAGAGAGATTTAGTTTTCTCTTCTGGAAATGTTCCAGTTGCTATTTTTAGCGCAGCGGTTTATAATGCTCTCTATGCTATGACTGTGCCAAAAACGAACAGAAGAAAAAAACACGAAAAAATGATAATGTTTAAACGATAAAAAGTTTATTTGTCCCTATTAATACCTTGTAAAACAATTTGAATATGGTTTTTTCCTGTTTATAAGCATTCATATAACGTCATTATTTTTTTGTTCCAGTTTTGATTCAGTTTTTTTTTTATATAGAACATAGCTGCATGCAATAAGTAGCCTCCACTGGTATTGTTATGCAAACTCTATTACCATCACCTTGGTATTGGTAATGTTGTACCTGAAAAATCCATTTCTGTCATAAATATTCAAATCTGTACCCTTCAGTCCTGGAATATCACCTTTAAAAAGATCAGTAGCGTTTTGCCTGTGAAATCCAGTAGGCAGTACATTTTGTGCATGCCCTCCACTTTTCCCTTATCATTGCCTAGACACCCTGCAGAATTATGAAAGATGAATTCCATAATTCAATTTAATAATTTCAGATCCCTGCAAAAGATTCTCCAGCGCCCGAGCTCCATTGCCAGACCAATTTATCATTCTGGGAAGCAGCCAAAACGATAGCGAGCTGGCAAACTTTTGCTTTATGAATGAGCACTTGATTTAACTCTTACATTATTTTTCTTGTCAAGAAAGACTGACAGCTCCAAAAAATTGGATGAGGTCCTTATTTGGTCAGACACACATGTTCCAGTGGAAAATGATATTTTGTATATATTTGTTTTATAATACCAAATATTTTATGTATGTCTTACTGTTGGACGAGTTTTGAAATCAACTCCTGTTGTGGTGGAAATAGATTCTCTTCTGATGACCTTAGCTGCACGTTTTCACTGTTCATGTTATAATATATTGTTGCAGATTTGTCGTCTCGTACCTGGAAAAATGTAATTGTCATTATTTTAAGAGATAAGCTGTCTTTGAGCAACTAATTTAGTCTTACTAGACTTTGCTCTGATTTTATATCCTCTCAACAATCCTTTACAATGAGTCAATTACAGATTGATAAAAAAAGGATCATATCACTTTTAGAGAAGGTTTGTGTCTATATATATTACATATATTTGTCTTGAAATAAATAATAAAAAGTTCTGGAAATTAGGGATGGTGTGTGTGTGTGTGTGGACCACTGTGAAAAGAATTCAGAAACAGCCAGTGCAAAATCGAGTAAGAATGGCTAATAGTGGGCTGGCAGAGCTCAGATTGTGAGTCTTCTCCTCCCTGGATTTGGATTAGCATTTGTGCAGCTGGCTGACAGCTCCACACAAGCCCATCAGTGGGTAGCTTTGATCAGCTCAGTCGACGCCGCATTGTAGCTAATGAGGGCGCAGACACTGCCGCTGCATCCGCTCCATACCCTCCTGTTTGTGGCAGTGCCAATCCTCACATGCTCATCACAGCCGAGTGTTCCCAAGCTGAACTTACTCGGTCCTCTCACAGAGCTATTTCAGCACTGCTGCTGTCAGCCGTCAGTTAAGTGCGGTAAGGCTTGAGTAGAAACACTGTCTCTCTTTACTATTCACGTTGTGGTCTTTAAAAATGTTTAGAAATGCATTGTTTGCAGAATTTTTTAACAAATTTGTAATAACATTTGGGACATTTATTTGAATAGTTTACTTGGAACACAAATTAGTTTATGTTGTTTTGTTTTTTATATTAATGCACTCGGGACTGTTTTGACCCACACCTTTTACACTTTTACATCAGACATAACTGTTTACGTAACATCATGACTGTCTTTCTAATATTGTGTTGGTCCCACTTTTGCTGCAAAACAGCCCTGACCTGTCAAGGCATGGACAACCAGACCCCTGAAGGGGTTCTGTGGTATCTGGCACCAAGATATTAACAGCATATCCTTCAAGTCCTGTTAGCTGTCAGGTGGGTCCTCCATAGATTGGACAAGTTTGTCCAACATATCCCATAGACGCTCCCTTAAAAGAGGCCAGATCCATCAAGTAGTACTCTTTCTATGAAAGGGTGTACATGGTTTACAATACTTTAGGTAGTATGTGTAGAGGAAACCCCCAAGGTTTCCAATCAGATCATTTAATAGTATGTTCTACAGCAAGTATGCATCTACAGACAGTTTACATGGACTAGAGTTGAAATGTTATGTAAATGTGTACAATTGATTAGCCTGATTCATGGCAGTTACATTACAGAGTGGTAACAGTCTAGAGCAGGGGTGTCACTAGCAACTTTGAGCCCTATGAAAGAATACGAGGTTGGGCTCCTTCTACACCCACTTTGCACAGTTACTACTAATAAAACAGATCTCTAGGGCCCCCAAAGTGTGTGGGCCTTTAAAATTGTTCTACCTTTCCCCCTTTTGGTGCTGCCTCTGGTATCTGGATTTTCTTAATTAGATAGTGTATTCATCAAAATACTGTGTCAACAATTGTCCTTGTTCGGTTGATTTGTTTCACTTCAATTTTTGTTTACTTCGGGAAAACATGAGAGCAGATGAATGGGGTCTTTGCAGTGAGTGTCTCCTCTCTTTATGTCTCCTGTCTCTCTTCACTGAGCTTGAGGGGCAGTGCATAAATGAAGTCTATGCTTCAATCCAAAATGGATGTGTAGGGAAACGCAGCCACAAGAGGCGAGAGTGAGTAATATTGATTTTGTTTAATTAGATTCCCATCAAGACCCTGAGGTTTGCATCAAAGTAATCCACTTTTCAAATAAGCCAAAAAATTCATTTTTTATGGTTTAATATTTGACATGGCTGTATGTTGAATATTAGACTGAACAGTATTCTCTCATCTAATTGCTTTCTTTCTCACTTTACTTCTCATTTAGCTTTTGTAGAAGATAGAAATTGTCTGGGGAAAGTTTAGAATTTACTTTATATATATATATATATATATATAATATATATATATATATATATACATATATATATATATATATATATATATATATATATATATATATATAATATATATAGTTTAACGACAAGGACTAATCCAAGACAAAGAGCTTCTCACAATAGCTTCTCACCTGCCTTCTGGGGTGGGATGGAGTGGGTGGTGTAGCCCAAGGCTCACAGTGAAGGTAAGAGCAGAGAGCATGTGGCCAGAGTACAATTTTGGAAGCCATATTTCCTAATAACAGTGTCCTATTTCAGCAGTTTCCCTGCCATACTGCAATAATTGTCCAGGAATAGTCTTAGAAAGATCAAAGGGTTCAAGGTGTTGTCTGTAGGATGTGCTGGACAAACAAGTCAGATCTATGGAGTCCCCACCTTACATTGCACAGGACTTAAAAGGAATTTAAAGGATTTTCTGCTTACATCTTAGTGCCAGATACCACGCCACTCCATCAGAGGTCTTGTGTAGTCCATGCCTCGGCGGGTCGGTGCTGTTTTGTTAAAACAATAGGAACCTACACAATTGGCATTTAAACATAGCCTTTATAGTAGGTCAGAGCAAAAAAATCAAATATGCTCAATATTTTTGCAAAGATTCTAACCGTCTTTGAGATTATAGCTAAATGCTGTAAAAACATAACCTCTAGAAATGTCTTTGTCCTTTTTTTATAATCCCTGTGTCTCTATAAACGTAGAAGAGAGTCGTAAGGGCAGCTCACTGTACTGCAATTTAAAGTGATATTAAATCTTATGGACATTTTGTTCTGTATGAGCCAGAGCAGCACTCACTCTGCCATGGACCATGACATCCCATTCTACCAGCTGAGTGACACCTGGTTTTCTTATTCAACAAAGGTCTATTCCGTGTCCTTTCTGTTTCTTGACTGGCAGGCACCTGTGTGTTGTTCCTTTCCTTTAAAGATGTTAATTATATTCATTACATTTCACTAGAAATGTGAAAAGGGACGGTTTTCTGAATGCCTGTTCTGACACCTTAAATCAAGCTCTTTTTCCTATTTATTATTTATTTGTTTGTTTCTTTAGAGGCAGGTCCATTGTGAGAAGCTCTTTGTCTTGGATTAGTCCTTGTCGTTTTGGGGTTGGTGTAGTGACTGTGCTTAATTGCCTTGAGATTTAATCAGTATCTGTTTTAAGCTTTCAGGCATTAAAAACACACCCATCCACAGGGTTGAGAGCATGTTTAGGGATGCGAGTTTGTGTTTGATAGATCATAGGTAAGAGTTTGGGATTAGATTCACTATGAGCAGACTTATCAAAGACCATGCTGTGATTAGGAAGGGAAACAAGACGGGGCCCTGTCATGTTCTCAAAAAAAAATCTAGGCCAATTTCATGGTCCTTGATCACAAAGAACTGATAGTCTCACTGAATGATAGACTCTTAGTCATGGCATTTATATCAGTAATTTAAATTTAAAAGGAAGTTTAATAATAGAAATAAAATAAGACCTTAGTCAACCCAACATGCGCAAAATAATAGCAGCGCTTTCAGCTAGTATATAGACCGTATTAATGTTTTAAGTACTTATATTTATACAGCATCTCCTATTTTATATCTTTATTATAATTCTAATAGACCATCTACACAAACAATTAACTTTAATGTGATAAGTCCCATCCTCCTAAAGCAATTTTAGTAGACTATAGCATCACTAAATCAAGATCTTTTTTTGTTCCCCTTTTGGCATTTCTAATGTTCTTACCACTTCCTGTCTAAATACCTCCAGGTTACTAACAATTCCAAATAAACATTGTCTTCATTTACATATTATTGCTTTCAGTAGAGTCTTATGGCCATAATCACTATAATCACTTTGTGTGTCAGTTAATGATCCATACATCCATTGTCTATACCCTAATTCCTAATCCGGAACAGGACAAGTCACCAGTCCATAGCAGGGCCACATACAGACAAACAACAGGTTTTGGACTGTGGGAGGAAACCTTAGTACCCGGAGTAAACCCACGCAAGCACGTGGGGAACATGCAAACTTCACACAGAAAGACCTTTGCAGGGGATACAAACCTGCTGTGAGGCAACAGTGCTAACCCTTAAGCCACTGTACTGCCCCACGGTTCATGATCATGTGTTGACATTCTTTTAAAAAGCATGCTTATTAATTGATTTAACACTTAATGAATAAGAGCCATTAATTGATTAGTTATAATGGTCATTTGCTCTTCCGTTTCAGTTATTGCTTGTCTTTTTCTAAGACCGAGAATCTCAGAGAGATGCGGGCTGGCACCAGCAGATAGCTTTACTCGCTGTTGCGCAATATTGATTTGACATCACCCACCATACCCCACCCAGCTTCCCTCCCATCCCTAAACCCCAATCAAGTCCTCTTCCAAATGGAAAAAGCTGCTGAAACATTTCTTTCTTCTCCAAGCAGATTCGCCTCCCAAAATCTATTAAAGGAAATAAATAAACGCATTCATTATTAGAGGCTAGTTTTTTTTAGCTGGCTGTTCTGGGTGAGGAAGTGAATACAGATACAGTCTTAAGTGGGTGGGACAGGAGGAGATCTCCAGTGGCCGCACCTATTAATGCTGCTTATTTACAAGAAATATGTATATATAGTATAATCGCCTAGACGGAGTCACCTTCTGGATTAAAACTAAAGTCTCTCATTTGCATGACTTTCTAGTTATGTTTTGAGAGATGCAGGAGCAAATACCATGTAAATCTCTCTGGTAGCCTATCTTAGATCCTAATCCTCTCTGTATTTGTATCAGTTTAAAACACATTATCTGTTTAATCTGCATAATAAATTCATATTTAGTTGCATCACTAATGCACTTCTAATTTTACTAATTACTAATCTCACATTCTCCTTAACACTCCCTACTATTTGCTTTCGTTCTAACACTTACTCACTTACTCACTCACCCACTCACCCACTCACTCACTCACTTACTCACTTACTCACTCACTCACTTTCCCCCAACTCCCCTAAGGTGCATGCGTGGTGGATTTACAGCGGCTGCCATGCCATCTCGGCCCCATCCATAAACAACCGGCACTCCTACCTCACGTGCCTCCACATCGTCACGGCAACATCCATCATCAAAACTCTTAAGACAGTCATCCTCTTTCATAAGGAGGCTTCCTCCAGAGCCTTCGCGGACAGCCTGTGTAAATCATGAAGGAGAGAGAGAGAGAGAGAGCGAGAGAGTGTGAAACAATGAAAATTGCTGCTAGCTGAAGAAAAGAACTGCGCTGTCCTTCTGTAGCCCCTAGCAGTGATATACAGTAGGGTCCTGAGTTTTTTACATTTACTACCTGCACTATGCAGGCGGCAGGGTAGCTGTGATCAAATATGCAGCAATAACACCCTGAGTCATACAGATGCACTCCATCAGTGTACAGAATATCACAGGCATTCTGAGGGCCCTATAAAGAGCGGAGAAATGAGCTATGGGAAAGTGTGGAAAACCACAGAGCTGCAGCCACACCATACTGTACGTGTCTTTAGCCTGAGCTGGAGTAACTCAAATTCCCACACAGCTTAATCAAAACTGTGCTGCGATTGCACTGGATACAAAGAAAGAATTGTGTATTGTGTGATTGTATAGCTATATTAATGTAACCCTCTGAATACTCTTGGATAGGATTGGAGGATGCTGTTTCTCTAGAGGACTAGTGCCAGCTATCAGGAACAATGTGACTCTCTTAGTCTATCACAGCTAAAATGATGATTAAAGGGTCCTGGCCTTTAAATAGACAATCCTGTTGACCCAATTTAGAGGCACGATCAATGCGCCACTCACCAGATTAATTGAGACGCGTCTGATTGATTTTTTGTTTTCCTTTTTCTAAAAGCAACCTCCACAAAGTGTGGTCCTGTGAAGGATGGGTTCATGGTGCCTATAACAGAGGCAGTGATCAGGGAGAGCCTCCTTCAACTTATATAGATAATGATGACGTTGCAGGCTGTTTTTTTAAGTCTCACTAAAGGCTTGATTATAGGTGTAGGATAAAAACAGTTGGATCTACAGTTCTCTTAGAGGGAGGAGCCACTGCAAAATAACCTGATTGATCAACTTCTTTAATGGTAGTAAAGGATGTCATAGTCTTTACAATCAACAGACTTTAAGCAGGAAAGTGTGTGTGGAAACCGATACTTTTGGACAGATAACACACTAGTTAAAGACACATTTTGTGAAAGAATAGTGTTATTCACCCTGGGGGCAGGGTGGCTCAAATGGTTAAGGTGCTGAGTTAATCTGAAGACCAGAAACACCTGGGTTCAAGCCCCACCTCCAGCAAGTCAACCACTGTTGGGTCCTTGAGCAAGACCCTTAACCCCTCCTGCTCCAGGGGCACTGTATCATAGCTGACCCTGCACTCTGACCCCAACTTACTAAGATGCATTTCATTGGCTCTGTACATGTACCTTGCACTATGAATTGAATATACTTACTTATACTTATGTGATGCAGTATGCCTTGGAACGATAGAGAACTCGATATAATTTAAACCAGAAATAGCATCTAAAACAACATCCTGATGTAGAATATAGTAAAAACTTTTATTTTTTTAAATTATTTTAGATTTTTTTAACCTGCATGCTTACTTATTTGCTCATTAACCTATTATATTTGAATATAGACATATGTATATAGGACTTTATCTATAAACACACACTCTGTGTAATGCATCTCGAGGAGTTTTTTTACCTGCCACCATTGCTGCAGACTTGATCAAAGAAAATAGATATGAAATTCATTGATTTTTTTTTTTATTTTGTAAAGCTGCTCTAGGATCCATATCAATGCAAAAAAAATTAAACAGAATTTAATTTAATTAATTATTTGTTTAATTGAGAAAATGTCTTGAAACCTTTCTCTGTCAAATAATGCAAGGTCCTAACTGTAATTATCTGTTTGCATAGAAATATTTTACAACATGACCAATCTTGAAACTGTAGGTAAGCGACTGTACCTAATGCAAGTATCTAATCATACCAGTTCCCCGGAGACTTTAGTCCTTCTTTCAGTTGTCCTAAATGGATCATCAATAAAGCCTATGCTTTACTTCTGAGATCAATCACTCTCACCTAGTGCTTCACTGATGAGAGGTTATTCTGACTAATGGCTGAAGAGGTGATCCATGATCTTATTACACCAAACATTTAAGTGCTGTGTTACTTCTAAACATTCAATACTGCAGATCAATCTGTGTAACACCACTCCAGGTAAAGGTTCGCAGAGATGCCTTGTACCTCAAATGATTGCTGATATTTGATTATAGGACACACTAGTTGCATCTTATGGCGACTAACCGACATGCAATTCAAATCCATGTGAAAAAAGAATTTCATAATAAGAACTTCATTTAAACAAAGTCATGGCAAAGATATGCAAATCAGCAGTATAACGTTAGTAAACAAGAGTCATATCACGGCAGTCAGGAGCACAACGATGCTTCAAAATTAGTAAAATTTGTATTTTATATGCCAGATAATGGCAGATATGAACAAACTGAGACCTGAAATTGTGTTCACAAAACCTTTATAAACGGCTGAAATTGAGGGCTGCACAATATATCAATTCAGCATCAACATTGCAATGTATGCATCTGCAGTAGTCACATTGCAGGATGTTCAATGTCAAGCTTTATGTTTAAGTTATATTTGACTGCACCACAGTTTAAACATTAATTGTACTTAATTTATACTCTGAAAGCTCTACAGTGTGATTTTATATTTGATTATTCAGTTTTTGTACCTGAATCTCCAGAAAAACACAAATTACTGGTTTATTTCATTAGCATCTTTGTTCAGTTGCATTTATTTATGCTCCACCCTTTTAAATCCCCTTAATTAGTCTAAAATCGTGAATTCTTTACAAATAAAGCTGTTTAAGTCATCTGGTGAAATTTGTTGTATATTGCAATATAAATGGCAGAAAAACAAAATATTGCAATGTCATTTTTTTCGATTACCGTACAGCCTTAATGTAGCTTTAACATTTAAAGACAATTTGCTGTTCAACCGTTATTTAGGAATAATAGAGAATACATTTATAATTAGCATTTCATGTTTAACACTCACGTATACTGTTTTATATGTATATGTATGTTTCCTACAAAGAGAAAGAAGCAAGTCTTTATTTGTCACATTTACCTTACTGCACTGTGATTCTTTTCTTGCATATCCCATCTTAGATTGCAGGGTCAGCCATAATACGGCATCCCAGGAAGTGGTAGTGCTGTGGTTAATGTGTTGGTTTTATAATTGGAAGATTGGTGTTTCATTCCCAGCAACACCAAGTTGCCACCGCTGGGAAACTGAGCAGTGCTCAGTTTTATAAAAGAGATAATTGTAAGTCACTTTGGATAAGGGCATCTGCTAATTGCCAGAAATGTAAATCCCTAGGACAAAAAAGGGTTTTAAGGACATTGCTTAGGAGCCCAACAGTGGCAAGGGTATAGTCGAACCCTGATCTTTAAATCAACAATCCAAATCTTAAACCATTTCAGCTACCGGAACCCCGGTGGCTCAACTGTTGCAATTCTCTTAACTTTTTAAACCGAATCCCAACAGTATTCGTAACTAATACCCAGCCATTGCTTCTCTGGTAATTGTTAAAGAAAGAGTTAGAATTAAAGCAGTTTAAAGCAGATTATTTATTTGTATGTGTGGCTCAGTGTTTCTTGCATCTGTTCACCCTCTTCTATTCTGTCCTTATGGTATTGCTCCAGATCTCTCTAAAGGTAATGCTGGTCTATGAGTGATGGACCAAGCCCCAAAAGCCACACAGTTTTAATTAGCAACACGTTACCTGGTGGCCTGTGGTCCCAGGTGAAGGTTAGGGCCATTTTAAAGTCGGTTTGGGCTACTTTGAAGTCTGGCTGTACTGACAGTAATGGCCCGCTTAAAAGTCAGGGTTTTGACAGTAGTGGCACTTGTGGCATTTTTTAGGCCCCCTCTTCCTTGATGAAAGGTCAAAAAATATAGTGCACCAGAGAACATACACGAAAGATAATAGCAAGAGATGTGATCCTATTATCCTTTCGCCGTGTTTGCATTTATTTGTGTGTGTATCAAAGTCTCAGTGTACTACTCACCAAATTATATGCAAGGATCAGTTAAGCTTAATTTCTTCATTAGTGGTGTAGCACCGCTGCTCAACCTAACATAAACAAAGCTGGCATGCCTGAAACATGGTCACGTATTTAATCAGAGGTGAAAATTACATTTTAATTTGATTTCAAGTTCTAATTTCTTGCAGAGTTTACTCCAGACCCCCAAGACACCTCTCGAAAAATGCATTAGCCTGAGAAAAACAAGAAAGTCTTACATTTATGGCCCACATTAGAAGTGGTTTGTTTAGCTGCAGGGAACAACACCTTAGGTTGCCGAATCATTTGAAAGCCCCAACTGGGAATTGAACCAGTGCTCAATGCGTGTGGTCTGTTCCCTAATCACCTGGGTCCGAGTGCTGGCCTAGCATGGCTGTGTTTGGGACGCTGAGGCTCAGAAGTTAATGAGGGCTGCTCGTGATGTGTGTGTATGTCCAGCATGGGCTAAAGATCATGGCGTCAGCGTTTCAGGCTTGATCGGGGGAGGAGGGTTTGCAGGAAGGCTGCTTGCAGCGGCCTGCTCTCTGATTTATAGTGGTGTCAGCTCGTCTGGCCGTGGGTTGAACCCACAAATCTCAGCACCTTTAAATCATTGCACTGTGGAGCCTGGGGGGAGGGCATAGTGGGGTAGGAGAAAGTACTGGGGGGCAACGGGATAGGGTGATTTTCTTGAGTGCTGACATCTATTGAGCATCAAGCAGTGAGCACACATAAATTCATATAAACTCACTCGTATAAGCTTGCACACACAACCACACCGTCTGTTCATGCGGCGATCCAGACAACACCTCCTCTCCCTTTTTTTTATCTATTTATCTCCATCATGCCATGCTCAGTGTCTGTCATTCAGGTGGAGATGTCATAGATCACCTACTGTCTGAAGGCCCTATCAGTTGCCTTCTTTTCTGACAGCTCTCCCACGCTTTGATGGAGGAGAGTTTCGTCAATCGTTGGATCCCTAAACAGATACATTAGGTTTTAAGAATGTAAACTTGCTGCCGTTGTTCTGAAATTGATTCATTTCAACGTGCCCACTTTCCACAGGAATGATAATTGGATTGATGAGGACGCTAGACCTGAAATGGATTACACAAGGCTTAACTTGGAATTGATTCAAGATCAGATTCATTTATTTAAACTGTTTCAGCAAAATTTGGCACTGTTGTTCTTTTGAGTTTTATGTTGAAAGGATTAAACACTTTAGTGCTGTTCTTTGAGTCTGCTTTAATGCTGCATGAGCCCAAAGATATTGCAGATTCACTACATAAAGCATACAGCATAGTGAAAAAACACATTCTATTTTTAACCGTCCAGTATAGAGTGGTGACTGTTTTTTAGAGCTCAGTCTTACGTTATCAGAAGTACAGTATGGAGGCATGTCCTACTTTAACATGATCATGCAGAATCTGATTCTCAGTAACTCCTCCCAGATCGAGCATGACATAAAAATGTCAAGGTTATTCATAAGACATGTTATCTAGTTTAATATGCTTGATTTAGCAATTCGACGACTCTCAGGGGGTTCTGATGTCATTTTTTGTCTTGCAGTGTTTTATGGTGTGTTCTGGATTGTACATGAGGGGGTTAGATTATAGTTTGTGTGATATAGGTACATGTTTTTAAATTTATTCATGATCATTGGTTAAAAAAACATCTATGTTTACTAAAACATTGGGATTGCATCTGAGACAGGATTTAGTGTCCACTAAATCAACATCAGGGCTTAACATAAAATCCATTTTCCATACCGAGACATGCTCACGGTGATGCTTTTTTAGATACTCATTAACATAAAATATGCAAACTGGGTATAAATATGTTCATTCATGAACAAACAGTAAAAAGTAGTTATCTGCAGTAGAGGTCGACAGATACCGTTAGCCGACTGGACCTTTCTAATAAGAGGAAATAAATAAGAAAATTCTAATTAAGCTAGTGCTGAATTTCATTCAGGACCAAATAAAAAAACTTGAACTATGAAACTGTGCTAATTAAATATATACCGTATTTATTGATAAATCTCGTTATAAAAGAATATATGGATTTGAACTGAAACAAAAAGTAACACTTAAGCAATTCCTGTTAATTTATTATTATTATTAAGGATGACCAGTTGTTTGTTAATTATTCATGTCACTTAATATTGTTTTGATTTACAGATGGAATAAAAATTTAAAATAAAAATTTAAATGTAGCTGTAAATGGAAAATGAGCCAATAAACATTAAATAAAAACTCTACAGCATTTATTAACCTCAGTTACTGTTAAAACATGGAAACTTATCTTATTAAAGTCATATCATTTTATATAGTTCCAATCAGTCATTGTTGGTTATTTTTTAATATCTAAAGAAGCTCCAAAATAACAAAAATGTATATGATATGTATAGTGTCATATTTTTCAAACTTCTACTTTAAAGCAATTGATAATTATTTCATTAAAATATGTATTGCGGTAAAAAAATATCGGTCCTGATGATCGATAGTTCTGCAAAATAACGATCGGTGCCAATTAATCAGGAAATGTATACATATACCCAGGTCTTATTCATAATGTTCAGCATGGTTTTCACGGTGTTGGATTGCTAATGGGAAGATTGTGGGTTAGTTTCCAGCACCACCTGAGCAAGGCCCTTAACCTTCGACTGCTCAGTTGGCTTAGATAAATGTAAGTTGCTACATAAGAGCATCTGCCGAATGCTACAAATGTAAAGATTATGTAAATATAAACTTGCAGACTGCGTAGAACAAAACTTTCTAATTTATTTTCTTACCAATTAAGAAAAAGACTGTCAAAAAACAAACATCAAAACAACAAACTTGATAGATAGATAGATAGATAGATAGATAGATAGATAGATAGATAGATAGATAGATAGATAGATAGATAGATAGATAGATAGATAGATAGTATTGCAACATACTCCATTGCAATAAGCTCATTTTCTAAGATAAAGCTTACAAAGTATGGCTTCATTTTAATGCACTGCTAATGTGTTTTTACAATAAGGAAGACTAATGTAGTACTTAGCTTTTATTTTGTATTCCATTAAAGAATTAGTTGGAATTGTTTTAGACATGCAGCAGTGTCAACCACACAATCACCACTATAATAATTGTACATTTTTACTGTTTAAATCCGTAAAATGCCCGCCTAATTTAACACTAAAAAATAATTGCAGACCTGTATGATAACATAATTGCTTATCTTTTATATTCTGTGGCAAAGTGCCGGTACTCTATTGAGTGTCAGATCCATTTATTAAGTCTTCCTTCATGCAAACCTTCCCAAATGAGATAAGTGCCTTGTTCCCAGCTTTAATTTTGCTCAAACCAAACAGAATACTGGAGCTCGGGGGCCTCTCATTCTGTGGCTTTCTGGGGTAAAAATAGAAAAGTACATTTTTCCCAAACACTACACAATAGTATACACTGTGTTTTTATCAAGCTACCTGTATGTATGCCTCAGGTATTCTGCATTTTCCCTCGGCTTATCTGTTTTCCACATCCGTTAGAACTATGATGATGAATACAGCATGTGTGGTAACAGCATTGTAAATGATAGGGGCGGTATGTGTGACAGGGATGAGGGTTTTTGCTGTCAGTTTAAAGGAAATAGAAAAATGTACACTCTGATGTTGCAGTGAGACAGGAATATTTAATGGCCTGCTCGATACAACAGCAAGGGTTAGAATGACTTTTCCTTTTTGATAGTTTTCAATAAAACTGGAAAATGTGGAGGTTTCAAAGTTTTTGTAACCTCCTCAACTTCCACTCCATCCAGGATGTCTTCTGCCTTGTGTCCTTTGTCCACCAAATTTAAGTTTTAGATTTAGGCAGTACTGTTAAGCTTAAACAGTTTGGATTGGAGTGAATTGGTTCTATAGGACCGTGTTTTAAATTCTGTATATGTACAAAAAGTATGCAGAAGTTGGTCAACAATGGTGGTTGTATCAAATATCGATGTTTAAGTAGCTTTATTGTTATTTCAACCATGTATAACAGATGCAATACACAGTAAAACAAAACAATTCAATTCAATTCAATTCAATTTTATTTGTATAGCGCTTTTTACAATGGTCATTGTTACAAAGCAGCTTTACACAATCGAAGATATTATAAGATGAAAATGAAACAGAAATCAGTTTGTCCCTGATGAGCAAGCCGGGTGGCGACGGTGGCAAGGAAAGACTCCCTTAGATGGAAATAGGAAGAAACCTTGACAGGAACCAGACAACATATCTCCAGGACTATAGTGCTATATAAACAACACAAAATTACACAAAACAACACAGAGATAAGGACTTGAGAATAAGTGTCTTAGCAACGTAAAGTGCATGTGTGCAACCTGGTGCAGGCGATGCAAGATAAACAGTGCAAAAATAGACAATACAAAACACTGCTAGAGGTATGAAAGCTCATTCTCTAATTTTTATAAGTATTCTATTGCTATGGGCTTTGGGAAATAAGAACAATTAAAAGCCGTTCCTTAACAGGTAAATCTAGGTGAATTCAGGTGATTTGGGACGTTTGGACAGAGACATTAGATTGAGGTATACGGATGCGATGAGGTATATGTATGCGATAAACGAGGACATGAAGTCAGTGGATGTGAATGAAGAGGATGCAGAGAATAGGTTTAGGTGGAGACAGATGATTCACTGTGGTGACCCCTAAAAGGGAAAAGCCAAAAGGAAAAGAAGGAGGACAGGGACATCAGATAATATGCTCAGATTTTGTTGCTTTGGTGGCTTGTTAGAATAATGCAAGCTCTTCCTGCTAGCGACATACCTTTCAAATCTTATGTGAAATATACCATTACATTAATGAGGCAAACAGGAAGAAATGGCAAATGACATAAAGTTTGCTAACTTAAACATTAAACCTGTTCCGAACTGAAATAAAGTTGCAAGTATGACTTTTTAAAATTAGATTCATATTTCCGTTGACTTAAAAAACTAAATTATGCACAGAACATCAGAACAACTGTTCATGTCAGAAAGATTGAATCAGGGAAACATGTTATGCCTCATCAAGTAAATAAAAAAATCCCTTTTTTATGATAAAGTGCAGAACGATTGATATTAGAATAGAATTTTATTACAAGTACAATAAAATAGAAATGATCATGCAGGTGAAAAACAATTGTGGAAAAACTATACAATTACGTTTCTGGTTATAATATATTAATATTAATGTAATCCTATAGGTAAATAAATGTATAAACATACCGTGATAGATTAAAATAACTGTCTTGCCTGAAATCGGTAACAATAACTTGCAAAAACAAGGCATAAAAACTACCAGGACAGTGCGAACACACACTTATACAACTTGTACAGACTGTCAGCAGCTCATTTCCTGCAAGTGAACAAACTAATCGATATTACCATAATCACGTTGCAACAATAACAAAACATGCAGATTATATGACAATTACATGCTGTGATAGTGTTCGAATAGCCAAGAGTCACATTAGAGCTTATGGTAATTAAATGAACACATACCATAAAACAGCTAAGGGCGTTACTTTTTTTACCCAACAATATGCTAAAAAGAAAATGATGCATGAGACGCAAAGCATCCAATTATAATAACAGTTTTATTTTTAAAAAAAACCACAAAAACTTCATTACAATGAAATCATGACATGTTCAATGTTATTATTATTGTAACTATTCTTAAAAATAACAATAACACAATAACACCGGCTGTGAGCCGTAGTTCAAAGTGTATGTAGTGGGAAATACATGCTTTTCATGCTTTTCCTTGTTAAGTAGATATGTTGACACATACTGTAAGTCTTGGTTCTGGAGGACCGGTGTCCTGCAGAGTTTAGCTTCAACCCTAATCAAACACAAGATCCAATTAATCAAAAAGGCTAGGTATACTTAAACCTTACAGGTAGGTGTGTTGAAGAAAGTTGAAGCTAAACTCTGCAGGACACTGGCCCTCCAGGACCGAGTTTGGACACCCCTTCTGTAAATATAAAAATAAGCATGGAGGAGAAATGATGCATTTTAGGGCCCTCATTTGTTTAAATATATGATGATACTGAAGCTCATAATTAATTCATTGATTCATTCATCCTTAGTAACCACTTTTTCCTGACGAGAGTCAGAGTGTTTCCCAGGCTCATTGGGCATAAAGTGAAAATACACACCGGATGCGATGCCAGCGCATTGCAGGGTACGGAAACTCATTATGCAAAATGTAATTAAACTACTACCCATTAGATGAAATGATTAATTACACCATTTTAAATTAATAATAAAAAGTAATGTTATATAGGCACTGTAATTCGAAAACACTCCTGTTGTGTTTGTTTTATTATCTAAATAAATATTATACATTACAATGCAGTGGCTTGTTAGCATTTGGATTTATAGGATCTCTAGATGCCAAGACTGAAGGCCAAGAGCCTTAACAGTCCTAATATAATTAAACAACAAATTAAAAAAGAAAGAACACAGGGATTATAATACTTTAGCTTTGCAAAACGAAGTTATAAGTGTCCGACAGGGTCACATGGGGCAACAAGGGTTGGTAATTTCTCTGAAATATCTGAATATGACTAAACTTCATTAGTAGCAGAATTTGTTGGATAAATTAAAATTGATGCAGCGCACCAAAAACACAAACCAAACATGCAGCGCTCACCAGAACCGGACGTGTCCATATTTACATACATACATCATTATATACAGTACAACATATAGTTACATTTTCTTTACAAATCTTCTGTCTAGAAAAAGGAATAAAAGAAAATAGAATAGAAATAGAAAAAAAGGAAATCAAAATATACAGATAAAATAGAATAAAGTAAAAATGTGGTAACAAAGTGACCAGTGAAATTTGAAGTGTGGTTATGCATGCAGTGGGATGTGCAGGAGTTCTGGTGTCCAGGTGTAAATCCAGAAGAGTCCCGGTTTCAGGTGTTTACTGGTTGAGGGCCCAAATGGACTGCAGGAAGAAGCTCCTTGTTATTCTCTCTGTCTTTACTTCCAAGGACCGGAAGCGCTTTCCTGGCCGCAACAGAAAAAAGAGTGTTGTTGAGTATATTGAGAATATAATAATAACTATAATAAGTTTTTTTTATAACGCAAATCGAGGATTTTTTTTAGTTAAAATCAAAATGCCGGTTAAAATGTGCTTCTCCCAGTCTGAGGTTTCTGAGTGTATTAATGACGACATGGGACGCTACTGTAGTTCTTAAATAGCAGTAATATTTGTATGTTTTGAATATACTGCAAGTTTGAAACCATATCCAGATATAGTTTGAAATATTTCAGATATTTTAGATTTACTAAGATATGAGGAAGTGGTGTATCTTTAAAATAACCTAATTTACAAAATTTGCAGGACATGACATAAATGGCTTTTAATAATTTTTAGCCCACAAGATACTTCGATCACACATCTGTATTGATTAAACATTCCTCATACACATCATATAATTTGACCACTAAGAGCAGAAATGCTAAAGTTTACTTAAGATTTTTAGAGCAGATACTGAACATAACCTTATACAAGACTGAAATGTTCATTTATTTATGAAGTGATGGACATAGCTAACAAAATGATCAGTCAACCTAACCATAATATAAAATTCTTGACCTTCGCAACGTTAATATCTTCTGTTTGTTGACTATCATTTAGACATTTGTTGACATCAGTTACTTAAATTCCAAAAGCCTTTTTTTGTAGACTAAGAGCTAAAGATCTTTGTGTCTATATACAGTAGGTGTAAAGTATTGCTCCTGAAGCACTGATCTAACATACTAATAGTGTAGGCCATCGTTAAAAGCAAAGTGTTTTTATTCTGTGTAATAAATCTGCTTTAATGGGTTATTGTATAGGAGTTAGTGTCATTACTCCATATAACTTGCATACATTTAAATAAAGACGCATTTCTTTAAAAGCATTTTGCGACATACCATAATCCAGTTCCTTAGTACGTTAAGTGCAAAAAATAACTCAGGAGATAAGTCATAACTGAGATTTGGTGCTTTATAGCCCTCTACAGGACTGGATAAATGGAGTAGTGTACAATTAGTTTTCTAAGTACTTATCTCATTAAAGTAAATGAATTATTGATTTAACAGCCCTCATGCTTTCAGTGGATGCTGCGCTGCTATGATGACTTTTTTTTTTTGTTGTTTAAAATGATTAACAGACAAAACTCAAACTCTGAAAAGGTTTAATTCCCTACAAATATACTAATTTATCACATCCAGAACTCATGTTTTGGTGAGAAAAATCGTTCTTTCAGTATATATGTAAAATATTATTGAAAAATGTATACATAATCATCACAGACCCCTCTCACCCGGGACACAATCTGTTTACACTCCTCCCCTTAGGCAGACGCTACAGATCCCTATGCACTAGAGCATAAAATAAGTTTTTTCTTACATCCCATATCTATTATAAACAGCTAAAACAGACAATCATTACTGTTAATCATCTCATCATCTCTTCCTTTTTTTTGTTTTTACAACTATATGGTGAACAAGGCAGAACCTTTACATAATTCTCCTCCTTATCACAATTTATGTCTTATATGTAGATATGTTTGTATGTATGTATGTTGCATGTACCAAGTACTCCAAAAACCACAACAAATTCCTTGTGTGTCTACACATACTTGGCAAATAAAATAGAATTCTGCTCCTAATAAGGAGTGGTAGCCCAATGGTTAAGGTGTTGGACTGGTAATTGCAGAATCGGGCTTTGATTCCCAGCACCACCACGTTGCTACTGTTGGGCCCCTGAACAAAGCCCTTAACCCCCCCATTGCTTAAATGTATAAAAGAGATAAATGTTAGTCGCTCTGGATAAGGGCGTCTGCCAAATGCCAATGTAAATGTACCATATTCTTCAGAAATTTGCTTTAGAAAGCATACCAGCGACTCTGGTTTTGGAGGCCACTGCGTTTTTGCATGGGCAGCAATATGCATGTCAGACAGAGACATGTTTATTGTAACCAAATCCAGCAGCAATTCGATAGCATCCGCTGAGTAAGTCTATTAGGGCTTTTACAAGAATTTGAATAGCAAGGTCTTAGCAGAACGGCCGCAAATACAGAGACGGCACATACAGACGTATAGTCATAAACACATAAAGGCCATTCAGCCAAGATATTACATAAAAAACATTCTAACTTTTAGAATATTAAAGCTGTAAGTGGTTAAGACATCAACTGTAGTTCTTAAATAGCAGTAATATTTGTTTATATTGCATAAACGGATACCAGATATGGTTAAATTATTTAACAGATATTTTATATTTACAAAGATAACAACATTAACAGTTACAGATTAAATTACTAGATGTAGCTACTGTATGATACATAGCATTCTTTAACATTAAAACTTTCACTTAGCAAAGTTGATATTATTCATATTACTTGATTGATCTAATCAGTTGGTTGGTCGGCTGGTTACACCAAAAAAGATTGACATTTACAGTAAATACGACTAGGAATCCTTGCTTTATTCAATGTTGTTAAATACAAAATCCCAAAACAAGTTTTTGTGTGCTTTTATTTGTTTTTTTAAATCTGCTTATGTAATGATGCGTATATGTTTGTACATCTACTGTATACACATATGTGAGTACATGTACAGTATTTATACAGTATGTAATTCACCATCTTCAATAGTTTCCTTCTTATTTTTCCACTTTGAGTAACAAAGAAGTTGTTTACAGATGTTTGATGCTTTTAAAAAGAGCAGCATCAACCACGGCACATCACATTCTAACCAAAACAGCTATCGCCTGGAGAAACATGTCATGCCTCATCAAGCAAATAAGAAACCCTCTTTTTTTCTTTCCCTGGAAAAAGGCAGAAGTACTGATATCACTTAGAATAGTGTCTAAAAATTACCCATTTGCTTAATGATCCTAATTATTAAGAGTAATTAAAAAGTAAGCATTGGGCATGTTGGATGCGAGGGTATTGTTCTATTGTTTCTGATTGCTCGGACAGGTAAATTACAGCTATCATATAATTCTGTCTATATTATTTAGACCCTTTTCCCTAATGGGGGAAAGCTGAGCGTTCTACCCATGTACTCTCTATGCTCTTCCAGTGTGTTGCAAGGCTAAATGTGGCCTTACGCAGCACTTATGGAAAAAGGATGCCTGTCACAGCCCCAGGCCTGGTGGATATGGTTGCTAAGTAGTGGAGCAGCAACAGCTCTCCACTTCCTTTCCAAATGAGAGCTGACACCTGAGCCAAAGCATTGCCTCATAATCACACTTTCTCCTGTGCAGTCTTCCAAATTCAGCACTTTCTGCTTAGCTGCTGCATTTTTTTTTTTTTTTGGCTTGCATTTGTTTTGGAAATATTGTCTGTTGTTCTCAGTGGGTGCAACTAGGTCTTAGAAACAAATAACAAAGGCCTGGCTTAGGCTAACATTTTCTGTATACAATGAGAGATGATGTCTGTGTAGATTTAGAAGTCGCCGTGTTTGTTTGCCTTCTGGCGTTTGTGTTTGGTAGCTGGGCTCCGTGTTTTTGGGATGCGGGTCAGGTCTGTTTACAGTATGCAGTCCTTGGCTGTGTTTTCCCACCGCTCAACCCTCCACCCACCCTCCTCCTTTTCCTTATTTACTCCTGACCATGGTTATATTGCTTAGACACCCAACACAGTCTCACAACCCCTCTCACCACTACCACCACCTCGCTCTCTTTTCCCTCTCTCCCTCCCCTACTGCCTGATTCATTTTCTACGACTGCAATTACCAGGATTGATACTCTCAGGGTACACTTCCACTGCTCCCAGTTTTACAGCAGACCCTTATTTATTCGTTTGTTTCCTGTTGCCTTTCCAGTTTAGATCATCCTGGGCCTGATTGAACATTTGCCCCAAAGTGCTTTTAGCAGAAATGAGTCGAACCCCACAGCAGAGCAGAAGTGGAAGTGGGCCATGTGAACAGTGTCTTGCTCTGAGTTATTGCAGTGGGGCTGGATGGAAAAGTCAGGCAGGAATGGCGTATGGGTCTGCTGGATGTTTTCGCCATGGCAATACATTGATCAGCCTGGAAGTGTTTTTGGTCTAACGGCTGAACTTTGAAATGGCAACTGGGCCAAAATGACCCCTTTATCTACTTACTAAAAGAACACTCTATTAGTTTCCTCCCAGGAAATATATATATATATATATATATATATATATATATATATATATATATATATATATATATATATATATATATATGTAATTACAGCATGTTGTGTGACATTCTTATTTTTAGCACTAATGCCTGTAAGTGCACTACTGAAAAGGGAAAGGAATATTATTTCCTCCCTTGTTTATAGTTTTATTTTCCTTTCTCTCACACACACCTCCCTTTTCTTCTTTTCTCTCTCTTCATCTCCATTAAGGTCAGGAAAGCCTTGCCGGTGCAATCATCTTGTTAATAACAATATTTGTATGTTTCTAAATGGCCCTCTTATCAATGCATGGCTTCACAGCGGAGTGTGAGAGGGTGAGCGACTAAGCCAGCTTTCGGTGGTGGGATTCTATTTGGTGTGATGTGCTTCCCCAGTGGATTAATTAAGTGTTGTAAGAGAGGGGTACAGTGCAGTCTGGCTAGACCACAGAGGTGTAATTCTTTCTGCCAAGCTCTGCTGCTCGATGGGCAGGTTAAGGCACAGATTAAGGGTTACGTGGCTGGCACAGAAAGCAGAGAGGGGCGGGCACCTCATTAGCCATCACTCCCACTGTGTTTGGGGAAGAAATGGAGGGGCCAAAGCAAAGGAAGGTGTAAGCAGAAGGAAAATAAACAACTGTGTGGTTCACAGGGAGACATGAGGGCTTGCCAAGAGCTTCTCCAAAAAAACAGAGTTTGAGTGGCATAATAGGTCACCTACAAGTTCTGTTTAAACAACATTTTGTGTGTGGAGACACAGAGGACATGTTTACGAGACAGGTTTAGGTTATATGACTCAAGCACGGAACGGTGCTGTCCGTGTAATACGTTGATATAATTGATAGCATGCAATTAGATGATAAAACAGTTTTATTATAGATTTTTGAACAGCTGATTTTCATGTTAACTTATTGTACCGAGTTTCAAAATTGTAAATTGTTGTGGGTTTTTTTCCTAAAAAAAATCTATTTGATTCAGTTCGATGCAAGTTTATCCATATAGTGTTTTTAACAAAAGACATCATCTGAAAGCAGCTTTACAGAAAAACAGAAAATAATTGAAAAATGAAATAGTCAAATCAAGTCACCTTTATTTATATAGTATCAAAGCAGCTTTACAGAATCAAATAAGACAACAGTGAACACTTACTCAGTTTAGTTTAACTAGTACATACCAGTACTAGTACAAATACAGTCATTTACATTTACAGCATTTGGCAGATGCCCTTATCCAGAGCGACTTACATTTATTTCACGACTGAGTAATTGAGGGTTAAGGGCATTGCTCAGGGGCCCAGCAGTCATGGTTTGGTGGAGCTCAATAATCAATCAACTTATTAATAAAATTTTAGTTTTAGGCTGAACAGCTAGCGAGAAAGGGTTAAATGCACACTTAACAAATCCACCAAGCAATTGCCTGAGAGAGAGAAAGAGAGAGAGAGAAAGAAAGAAAGACAAAGAGATTATTGACTGAAGTTCATAAGGGAAGGATTTCTCCTGCTTGTTATCTGTTAAAACAAGTTAAGTCATTATTAAAATGAATTAAATATAATTCCATGTCTTTATGTAGCAATTTAACAATCAGGAATCAAGTCTTTTAAATGCAAGATCCTGATATTGAATGCCAAAATCCTGTATTTTGTTGGTAAAATACTGCTATATATTTCAGTACAAACTTTGTGGCAAAAAAATAGATTCAGGGGTTATTTTATGATATTTTTTTATTATATTTTATATTGTCCATTTGTAGAGTAATGATTTAGAATGTTTTGGTCTGAATCAAGTTAAAGATTTGAGAAATTTATTGACGAATAGTTTAAAAAAAAACGTTTTCAAAGATTTCAACATATGTAATTTTGTACCAATAACAAGGAGGAGGAAGGAAACTGAGAAATCGTGTGTGTGTGTGTGTGTGTGTTTGTGTGTGTGTGCTTGTGTATTTGTATATATTCTAGGTGTGTATCTTTTCAACAGGTTCTGACCCCTCCAATAATTAGTAAAAGAGGAGAGAAGCTCCCAGCCCACTGACTGACCCCGTTCACCCCACTGTGCTCCTCTGCATCCCCTGCCTACTGGAGCTCCCCAGATTTCCTACCTGTAATTAACCTCCCACACCCCTAGCACTACACCGCCGAGAAACGAGCAGCCTGCACTCTAATTACTCATCTCATACCACTCCTTTATTTGTCTCATTACTCATAAGTAATTGGGGAGCCGGGGATATGCTTAACTCGTTTTAACTTTTCACCGAGTCGTTATAAATTTGTAAAGTGGCTTCCGTGTTTTACAAAATGGAAAACGTGTTATAGAAAATCCTGACCTCCCCCCGAATCCCTGCCTCACTTTCCTCTCTGGATTCAGGATCGTCTGCCTTACAAAGAGATCTCATTGAATTTGAGGTAATAAATCACCCAAAATCCTTATCTTCTATTCCAGCCTGTGTTAAATACTGGATATCTAAAGGTAAGATGGTGGCTTGCTCTTTAACATTAATAAGAACTCAGCATAGCCATGCCTGTCATCTTATTAAGAGCACTGCAGCTAAATGTGATCATTATCTCTGGCGAAAGAGAGAGAGAGAGAGAAAGAGGAAGCAAATGAAAGCAATGAAGTGCAAAGATAGGAGTGCCCACTAAGCAGCCTATGCTGAATTGTCTTATTTCAATTAATTTCGGAGCTAATGCTTTAGACGAGTGTGATTTTAACATCGATAGATTTAATAAGTGAGGCAGTACAGCACAACACATTAACTCCCTGTAAGGAGGTCAGCCAAGTCCAGGCCGCTCGTAGCCGCTGAGCCAGTCACCGGCTTTCCACAGGCTTTTGTCCAGCTTCTGCACTCCTGTGCACTGACCTGTAATCCAGATCGTCCAGAACGGCTTTAAGCTGTAGCACTTGATACACATGTATGAATATTTACTCAATGAAACAAAAGCTGTAACTATTTTAAATGGTGCCTGTGTGTTCTTTGCACAAGCACTGGACTCTCAGGCATGCATTTTAGAAGCTGTAGGTGGCCCCAAAGGACTTGTGTATTGCAATGCAGGCTTTTGCATAGCTGTTTTTAGGTCTTTCCTGGGTCATTGTGTACCTGAACATGTGTCCCCAGAGGGCTAGCTCATGGGCTGGCTATTCTCTGTTTTCCTGTCCTGAGGGGATTTTCTCTCCACCAAGCTTCCAACTTCCAAAGTTGCTCTACAAAAAAGAAACTTAACTTTTTTTTTTTCCTCCTCACATATTTGTTTTTTTTTTTGCTTTTTTCCCAAAAAGTAAACCCTAAATCAAATATCGCAAATTTGCATTTCTGCTAACGTCATAAGTTTAATGCAATCTCCGCTTTTCGCTGTTCCAAAGTAGTCATCTTTTCCATTCCAAATTCTAGTGCTTTGACTCTGAACATGGTAAATAACTGTTTGCTCTGTTTACTGCTGACTTGACACTACGTGCTTTACAGTGCTTCATAATTACTCCTGAGCTGCGGATCAAAAAAACTGGGGTCTTCTTTAGTGAAGCCTCAAAAAACATGAGGATGTAGATGGACAAAGTACATCGAACTGTAGGCACAGGGTGCTGTGGCTAAATCTGTACCTTAAGTCCTGTGTTTAGTTGCATTTTAAGGCTAATAAACCTGCTGATGCTTTGTGCAGGTTGCATTTATATACCGTAGCTATACATTTAAAACAAAAATGTGCCCAGGAGACAAAGAGTACAAAAACTATTGTGTGTTTTCTGTGCCTGTACGGTTGACGCATTTTAGGCTCAATTACATTTACGGCAACAGTGGCAACTTGGTGGTGCTGGAAATTGAACCCCGATCTTCCAATTAGTAGTCCAACCACTGTGCTACCACTTCCCATAATCCGATGTGGGAATGAATCTTAAAATAACACAAATATTTATTAATTTTTTGCTATCTTATCCCATGTAGAGGGCAGGTGAAAGACTGTCAATATTGACTGATTGCTATGCACACTGCTACTGCTAACAGTAATGTAAGATGAAGCATAGAGAGAGAAAAAATAATTTTCGATTCCGATGCATTTTTGAATATTTTAATGCTAATTTTAACACAGAAATGCATATACATTTTAGGTAGGTGGATAAAAAATTAAAAATAAACTATACATGTTTTTGCTTCAGTGTTTGAGCAGAAATAAATCAGTAAATAAAAACCTGCTTCTCTTTTCCTGTTTTCATTTCCTTCAAGGAACCACAACAACAAAATAGGATTAATGTAATGTCCATGACCCTCTGACAGAGAAGAAATGGATTTTAGAATTTTTTTTTTTCTAAATCTGGTTTTGAAAGAATGATTCATTATTACTCATAAGGATTTTCAATATGGACGAATGTTAAAAAGCCTTTGGCTTTGTCACAAATATATCAACATTAATAGGATTGCATTGACATCGATACTAATTTCACACATGTTTAAACGTGCAGTATTATAACTGCGAAGGCTACATGGGTTGATCCGGAGCGATGGTTAAGCAGATTTTTATTCGCGGTACCGCTTTATCCTCAGCAGATCCCTGTCTGATTGTGCACGGCTACTGCAGCTGGTTCCACAGGGCTTCTGTGACAATGCGTAGACTTTGTTTCTGCTGAGTCATCTGCACCCCAGACACGGGCCAGCAAACAGAGAAGCAGTCATTAATTTAGACCCTCTTTTCTCTATTCCACTTTATTTTACTTTGTTCTGCTGAGAATGCACACATGAATACAAAGGTTTATTCAAATCACTAATGAACTATGTGCATTCCAGGCTAATCATTTGACCTTTGCTTCTCCGTAGACAAATGCTAGTATTTGCAAAGGAAAGCATTAGTTATGTTATGTGATTTATGATAACCATGTAAATGTAGCAAAGGCAAAAGCAGCCTGAAATCAATGTGAAATGAATACCAGAATCTGAAATTAGTATCTCATGCTGCTTTTGTTGCACCGATTGTGCTGATTGTGCTGAGGGTCTTTGCTGTTGCAGCTTTTTTCTTTTCTTTTCTTTTCATTTTATTTGATTAGGCAATAATATGCCTCTTCTGGTGTTGGATCACAGTTAGTTAATAACACTTTATCACAGGAATTATTTGGTTTTTGTGTATTTTTAGGGCCTCATGATACGATACATATCACGATCCGTGTGTCCCAATAAAATTATATCATAATATAATGCAATTCAATACATACTGCAATACATTGCAGTTAAAAACACACACACACACACACAATATTATATATTTTAGTCTAAAGTATTTAGTTATATATGTTATATTTTTAGTATGGTAATATTTAGTATTTATGGTATGTTTTATTATATAGAATTTAGTATTATTAATATTTTAGTATGTAATATTATGTATGTAGTTTATTTTATTAAATTTTCTCCCAGTAGCACTGAAAGCTATTTATGTCATATATTATATATATATATATATATATATATATATCTATATATAATAGATTATATATATAGATATATATATATATCGATAGATATATATAGATAGATATATATATATATATATATATATATATATATATATATATAGATAGATATATATATATATATATATAGATATATATATATATACATATATATATATATTATATATATATATATTAGAAATACATTGCAAATTAATAACAAGATTAAATCATTTACTAATGCACTGTTAATTATCATATCATTTATTGTAATGTTAATAATTGTACTGTAGTGCAAAACTGTATTTTGTTTGTGTGTGGGGGGCGCCAGACAAACAAGTGTCTATGTAGCTCTGTAAACATTTGAAAAGCGAATGATTGAAGCGTTAGCTCTACTTGGCTTGTTTAAAATTCCTCTTATTAAGTCCAATGATATAAGCCTTAAGTTCTCCATTCAGCCAGTGGACAACATTACTAATGCAGCCTTCATCTTTAAATCTGATTGATATTAATAGCTAAATTATTTGAATTATTATCTTGATTATATAATTTCTGATAATCAAACTATTTCACTTAATAAACCTCAATTCACTTATTAATGGTACGTTTATTGCATTATTTAACAGATGACTTTCAATATTTTTGCTAGCAGTAATAGTACATCATCATCATCAGCTATATACAGTCCTGCATTGCTAAAAGTTTATTTTTTTTTTTTTTTGCCCCCACACCAAGAAAAATTATGCACCACCTTTTACTGTTTACTCCGAATTAACCAGTAATTACAACTTTGGACAAAAGGTTATGAATTTTTTTTTTAATGTTAAACCACTGATCAACAGCCGACTCTTCAGCGTGACAGGATAAGCTGCTCTCTAATCCATGCCTGCTCACAGAACTGCATTGTCTCTCATGACACTGTGTGTGAGTTTGACACTTGCAGGCCTTTATTAGACTTTAGTTATGTGTAGGAGGCAACCATCAATATCGATGTCTGTCTTAGATCCAGCAAACCTTGGTGTCGGAATAATCAAACATATTCCTATTACTTATTTATTGGTTAAATCATTTATCAGTTTGGGGATTTATGATGCTAGATTCGACTTGGAAGGTCATAAAATTAAGATCCACATCACATTCTAGTGATTTAAAGATTGACTTCACATCAGATATTTGACTGCCATAACAAACTGTCCCTGCTAGGTCTCAGCCCTGCTCAGCTACAGAGATAAAGTTTGCAGCTGGGAGTCTTGGCTTGATTTGACATATTTGCCTTGGGCAATGTAAAAAAAGACTCACTGAACTTGTGCATTTCTGGTAGTATTCTCTCTTTCTCTCTCTTTCTCACTCTCTCTACCCAGTCGCTTGATTTCTTCTCCTGCTGTCGGTGCACTCATGCAGAATTAGCTTATTTGTCAGCGAGCTGCGCCTCCGAGCCCTGGTGCACATCTCCAAATCCATTTCCAGAAGCGCAGCACAAAGGACGTTGTCCTTATGTCATGACGACAAATTTGCTGAGCTTCCTCTATCCCATTGCAATGCAGGAAAATGGTCCCATCGCTCCCGCAGAGGCCTGTAAAACACTAATGACTCGGCTTCTGTCACTGAAGAGTCCTCATTGCACCTTTTTTTATTATTATGATTATGACTATCGAGCATAAGCTATTTTTTTCTCTCTTTCTCTGAAACCAAGGTGATCTGTAAACAAACTCATACTCACAGTCTGGTGGGAAGAAGAGACAGCTCCAGTAAAGCATTCATATATCTAGAAATGATTTCATACGAAAACAGGAAAACCAAGCGTTATCTTGACCAGGACTGCATCAAGAGGATAAAAGGAATGTGACTTGTCTGTTTTTATCTTACTTTTAAAAAAAAAAATTATAACATTTGTGAAAACTTCCTCAGCCTTCAAAGCGCCTCATAATAGCATGAATAATTTATACGCTTCTAATATTCCATAAAGCCTCTGTAATATTCATAGAAGTCAGTCTGTAAATTCACCTGTACTGTAGATTTGAACTGTCATTGGAATAAGCTTTTATCTCTGTGTGTCTAATACAGAGCTGCTTGTAGGTCTTCCACTGCAGGTGGTGTAAACCGGAAGATTAGGCTGAATTACCAGTACCACCATTGGGTCCCCTAAGCAAGGCCCTTAACCCCAATTTGCTTAGTTGTATTAATTTAATAAATGTAAGTCGCTCTGAAAATGGGTGTCTGCCAAATCCAATGAATGTAATTTTTTTAATGAATCTAAAATTTTTATGGAGGCCCTCTTGTTTCCCTCATAACAACTATAGCTGGTTACGGACTAATGGATGGCCAATCGACGCCTGCTTTAAGTCTGTTTTTGTCAAATGTTAAATGACTAATTTGACCAATGCACATGCGCTTCACACATTTTAACACTTATATTGTCTTTGCATCAACAATTTGTCCTCCTAATAAAAATATATAAATATAAATTTATAAATATAAAAAACTATTATTTCTAATATACCCCAAAACTGGTAAACAGGTACAAGGTAAAAAAAAGTTGCCCGTTCATTGTTTCTTGAAAATTCCTAAACTAAAATGTTTGTTCTCAAATATTACTGGCACATCTATTTGTTTTCCGGTAAACTGAAGAGAAGTAAGCACTTGTGTGGGATTTGGCCAGTGGCAGATTGTCCGCCTTGTGGGGAGGAAGAAGAGGAAGTGAAAGAGACCGAGGATGAGTCCTATGGTGATACACCCTGTGCGGTCTGAGCAGCCTGCACACCTGATTGATTAGCACTGTGATGGAGATATATGGAGAGGTTAGAAGTGCACGGCTCATTCCTGAATCACAGCCTCACACCCACACACACACACACCTACCTAAATCCAACAGCTGAGAGTGCAAACTCAAAGGAAGGGGGTCTCCACACATCAGCTTCTTATTCTCTTAAATGAAGTCCATTTTTAATGTCGGACTGAGTGCACACCAGCTGTGTGCAATAAGCAGGAGTGTTATGAATACAATAATACTTCCTGATAGCTCTCTATTAGCATTGCTCTATTTATTTGGCAGAGTGGAAGCTTTCAGGAGTCTTGTTATGATACTTGTAAATAGATTCTCAGTCTTACCATAAAGCTACCCATAAGACTGCTGTTGAGTATTTGTTCACATTGGCTATATTTGTGATTGTGGGTCTATTCGATTCTGGCTTTCTCCTGATTTTTTAGCCACATTTTAGGCACTTAGCCATGTTTGTGTGCCTGTATTTAAATGATACTTGAAACTTAATTTAGCTGAATGTGCTGAATATTTTAAATGGTTTTGTATTGATCGTGTTAAATGATTTTATGTGGGTTTATTTATTCTGTGCTGAGAAGAGCAGCCTTAGAAATCATTCTAAACCATTTATAGTACACACCAGAGAAAAACAGAGATAAGTCAACAGAGCACGAGAAACCCACCAGCACTACTATTTTGGTTGTTGAATCTGCAGCTTCATCCGGTTACATGGTATATGAAAAAAAGGGAAAAAAAATTCCGTCATGACCTTTTTCCATAAATCAGTGATTTATTTATACTAATTAAATGTTAGATTTGTTTTTCTGATAAAGTGCCGCGGTTTACCGTTACCACTGTTTATAATTTTAACTTATATTAACTTTAAAGGTAAAAAGTTGTGTTCAATTTATAATAAAACATATGGGTCAACGGATTCCATGAATCCCTGCCAAGATGAGAAAAACTGATCGAAGATAACACCCCCCCCCCCCCCCCCCCCCGACCCTGAACTGAAACGACTTTAATCTCATTTAAAGTGAAAAACGAGGAGAGGAAATGGGGGGGCTGTTGGAGAGAGGAAAAGAAAAGCAACTTGTTATTCTGGCTTGTTATTCTTCTCCGTTACTGATGTGTCTTGGCCTACCGTTGTCAGATAGGCAGGTGGCACATTATGCCATAGGAGGAGAGAAACCTGCTGGCAGAGCAGACATACAGAAAGCAAGAGTGTGCGAGAGAGAGAGGGAGAGAGAGACTGAGGGAGAATGCGGGAGAGTAAGGGAAAAAACCAGAGCTGAAAAGAGAATGATAGAGTGCATTTGAATGGTCCGGTAGTTAATGCTTTATGAGATTGGGCTGAGGGGGGGGGAGAAGGGGGAGTGCAGCGTATGCAGTATTATGCCACATAAATCTGGAGGCCTGCTTTCCCTGCCTGTGCTCCCACTTAATTACCTGAGCCCTGTGCACCCCTATAGCTCTTCTCTAATAGCCAGCTTTCACTGCTCTTCTCATGCCACATGCCACCATGGCATCCATTGAACCAAGTCTCCACACATGTTAAACATTTCCATAAGAGTAAAAGACTAGGACAGCAATTTCTTGCATAAAATCGCACTTGTCTCACCAGTTTTTTTAGCAGTTATGGATTTAACGATTTTCTAAAGCGCATGGTGGCTGCAAAGTCGGAGTATCAGTGTAGCACTGCCATCTCGAACACCTCCAATTGACCTTGCCGATTATTGCTGGACTAGGCAGCAGAAAAGTTATGCTATATCTTAGTCAGGAGCTGTCTTCTATCAATGAGCTGCAGTGTCGGCCATCGATCCAGTCCATGCCAGGATACAGGGGCTTGATTGATGCTTGGAGCGGGGCTGGCTAGGCTGAAGAATAGCCTTAGGAGAAAACCTAGGCCTCGTGCATTTTCAACAGATTGCAACATGATGGCGTTGCCGAAAACATATGGATTAAGGTTTTTTGACCCAGTGATGCAAGATCTCTGAAGTCAAAACAAATAATCATAAACAATTACCAGTCGGGTGTAGAACATGGTCTAGTGAAAATTTAGAAAATAACAATGGATTTTGCAGGGTTTGGGTCTACCTGATGTCTTAAAATTATAGGGAACTGAAACTCAGTACAAAGATGTTCATTTTATGCTTTAGCTTTTATAGTCTATTTTGACAGTACAGAAGGGACTTAAACTTAAAGTCATCCAGTGAATATTATAGGAACCAGTAGTACCACAAATTTAAAGTAACTTTACCTAAAAGGTAGCATAAGACAAAAACAGTCTCTTGCTCAGTTTAGAATTGATGTGTGCATGAGAGAGGGAGAGATATAGATAGAGAGAGAGAGAGAGAGAGAGAAAGGGCCTGAATGACTAAAAGCATATAAAAGTCTTCTTACCAACGGGTAACAAGAGAATGACCCTATTTGATCATTGCACAGTACCAATCAATCATTTTTTTTTCTTTCTTAGTTCTGGTTTAGACCCGCTGTGCTGTATTTTCCAAGACACAGAGGAGGGAAAGTTAAGGAAAGTATGTAGCGCACTGTAGTTGATGATAACCCATGCATTTGTGTGTGTGTGTGTGTGTTTAATCTTGAATGACCTCAGAGTGTTGGATTTGTTGTAGTTGTAATCATGATGTACATTGTTTGTGTATACACAATTATTCAAAAATTTAGGATCTATGTGCATTTCTGCTATAATCTGTCATTTTTTAAAAATCTGTTCATAAAGGAAACGAAATCAACATTACACACCATTGTGTGTGTGGGATAATCAAACATTTTGCTATCTCTTGTTAACAGTGTGCTGCTGACACCAACTTTTGATTGTATGTGGAAACCGATCTTTATAAGGATGAACTTTAAGGTGCAAAACTGACTTGAAAAAATCAGTTAAAAAATGAAAAGTCAATCCCTCCAAACACAGAGTGGACAAATGAGTATGAAGCGTAACATGATTTTACTTTAAATATTGATTTTAATTTTAAAAGCTTGCCGTTTTCTATTTACATTTTAAAGATCATTTTGAAAAGATCATTTAAAAATACTTCTATATCTAAAATTATATGGTCAGTTATGTTGGTTGCCCGTGTAAAATATATTCAGCCCGTGAACCATTACAGGCTTAAAGTTCATCCACAGTCACCCAGCCAGCGGGGCAAAATATATTTAACTCGGTTGTAAAAAGGAATGAAAGTTTTGAGGAAATAATGCAGGACTGAGCCACCTAAATCTGCTACACTGCTACACTTAAATGTGGCTATATGTGAATTCCTTTGACCTTAGCTAAAATTTCAAAGATTTCAATACATTCTCTGGCTGTGCAAATATTAAGCAGATGGCAGAAAGGAAAAGGCTGTGCACTATACATACTGTATAGTGAGGGGAAAGGAGTGCAGTAATTTGGTCATTAAAGCAGCAAAGCCGCACAAAGCATTAATTCATTGGCTCGTATACCGGTCAACTGAAAGGTCCAGTCTGCTGCCCAGTCCCATGATTTGGTTACATGACTATATAGTCTAATAACATATAGTAAAGTAGTTAACTTATTAATACAGACAGGGAAAAATCTAATGTTATGAATTCCCGTCTGCTTGTGTGTAGAAATTTTATTATCATTATCATTAATATTCCTTTGGCCAGATGTTCTCCCATCAGATCAAACATATAGTATGTTTTTTTAAGTTTGATTTTTATTCAGTATATCTCAGGACGAAATTTACATACTTCCATATATAGTATGCGAAACTAAGTATGCAAGGTGAGTAGTATGTCAGAATCCTTAGTCTGTGAAATACAGTACGCTTTAAGTTCCTGGATGACCTACTATTCCTGCCCAGATTTTTGAACTAGGCATGCGATGCACACTCTGTATCCCTTGAGGCCGCGGGAGAGACATGACTCGTCATATGAGGAAGCGGCGAAAAGCGCCGACGCGGCTCTTTTCAAGTGCTTTATGTAGCTTTTAGTGTTTAAAGAAAAAAAAAACATTGTTCCTGTAGTTAAACTGCACTCGTTTAACGTCATTCAAGTTAAATGTTATCCGACTTTAAATTTGCGATGCTGTGACAACGTATGTCAATATCAAAATGGCAGATATTGTATGTCTGAATTTCGTTCATACTAACCGTAACCATACTATATAGAAACGCAATTTTTTTAACGGTCAGAAAGACATTTCAGATGGAAACTGATGATGTATGATAGTATTGCTTTGATCTTTAGTTACTACATACTGTATATGTTATTAGTGCAAGCTCAACAATCCAAAATAGGTACAAGACAATCTCTATGCCAACAGTTTCAGAAGAGATTCCTTCAACACTGTTGCCTCACAGCAAGAAGGCCCGGGTTCGATTCCCAGGCAGGAGCCTTTCTGTGTGGAGTTTGCACATTCTCCCTGTGTTTGTGTGGGTTTACTGTAGGTACTCTAGTTTCCTCAAACAGTCCAGAAATATGTATGTTAGTTTAATTATTGATTCTAAATTGCCCATAAAAATGAGTGTAAGTGTGTGTGTGTCCCTGTGATGGACTGGCGACCTGAACAGGTTGTACCCCTCCTGCCTTTCGGCCTTTCAGAGACGGCTGGGATAGGCTCCAGCAGATCCCTGTGACCCAGAATTAGGGAATAAACAGGTATAGAAGATGAATAAGTGATATAAATGCCATTAAAGAAAAATAATTAACAAACTAAATTTGCTGTGACTTTAATTTGTATCAATTCAAAAATATATTTAGTTCATTGGTTCGTTACAATCAAAATTCTTTCACAAGTAAGAATCTAAAATCTCAAACAGATACACAGACACACGGATGGAACAAAAATTATTCCTGCAGAAAATATTTCTGTCAGCAGCCTAATTGCACCTTGGAAGATGTTTGTATTGCAGCAAGTGAAGGCCATCACTATGCATCAGTTATAATTCAAAAACATATAGTAAAATCTGTTAGACTCAACTGCCCAGAGCTAAGGATCCGTCCACCACTAATGTATCTCCTAAAAAACGGGCCGAACCTGGAGAAAATGTATGATTTTAACTGGAACTCAGAACTCAAGCTTAAGCAAATTTTTCTACTTTTTCAATATACCAATATCTTGTAACAGTTTTTACGAAAAAGAGAATGAAAGAATGTGTGTTTCTTAACACTGTACAAACAATATGATAATTGTAATAAACTCTTACATAGTGCTGGCATGAAGTAAAACCTCTAAGCCTAGGCATTGTTTTCTTCGCTCAGACACCTGGCTTTTTCACCTCTCACTCAGTAACAGTGAGGGGACAGATTGATCAGGGCCTCTGCTGTGCTTTGCCTGTTTGGTAGCTGATCAAAGGTGCCCAGCACTCTAAACTGACAGGAGCAGAGAAAAGGACAGAGAGAGAGAGAAAGGGAGAGGGAGAAATAGTGATGACAGAATTTAAGGCCGAGCCATCCAGCTGTCTCTGGTACCATGCCAAGTAAAGATGGCGAGGGCTCACAAGAGGAGGCCGAATGGGGATAGGCTAGCGGAACGCCACACTCGAGATACGTGAGATGCTAATGATCCTCCCCATGCCGGAATGCCGCGCTCCACCAGGCCTGTCCGAGTGGTTTGCTCTGTTGGGGATTCTCACCAGCAGGTACAGGTAGCTATGATTGCTTTTTAATGTGTGGCTCTTAGCCAATGAGAGCAGGGATTTTCATCAAGTATGACTGCAGAAATATTAAACTAGCCAGGGACCGTTTTTCAGTCATAGTCCATTAAACAGTTATGGAGGGGTGGGTGAATGGGGCATTGTGGATACAGGAACGTCACTCTTGCCTGCAAGTTTACCCAATTAGGGTTTTAAATTTTTATTAATATGCCACAATGTAAAATAAACACGCAAACAGCTTTTGTGGTGTATGCCAATTAAATGCTGTTTTATGTGACTGCAGCTTAAATCAGGCTGCTGCACAAGGGGAGGATACCAAGTTTAATTAAATTGTAGTACGCTGCTATTTCTGTCAAGGCTCTTTTATGATTTTAAAGTAATCTATAAGGGCATCAAATATTGATTTAGCCATATATTAATAAATTAGATTGGAACAACCTAAACCCCAGTTCTAAACCCCAGTCCACTGGAGACGTATAAAAATTAGTGGGAAGCGGGTCTGAGTCATTTTTCTATAATGCAGTGGATCAGTTAAACCAACAAAGTACACAACAAACAGCAATTTATACTCTCTAAAGAAAAATGTTCCATTAGCTTATTTTCAACAATCTACTGATGTTTTCTTCTGGGAGATTCTTTTTATATATATTTCAGCTTGGAGACAGCATTTTTAGAGACCTAACTAATGAGGTTGTCTTTGTTTAGTGTTTTCATCCATACCCATCGTTCGCCTTTGTTAGACTTATAGCCAACATGTCAAACTGACAACAGAAAGCTGCACACTGATATGGGCTTTATAGTCTCTCAGGAATTTGTATTAATGTTGCATTCTGTACAATGTGTACCAATTTTAAAACATGTCTGTCCTCGCATTGAAGACGACAAGAAAGTTTACGTTCAGTAACCGTTTAAGATGGATGACATCATTGCTGCCTCCCAGCTGCGAAGTTCCACGTCTTATCCTTCCTAATTCGTTCCTTTATTCAGAGTTTACCAGACTTTTTTTCTTTTTTTTTAGAATTAACATGTACCTAAAGGCCCCCCAAAAAAACCCCAGTAACATCAATGACATGCTGAAAGTCACTGAGATTCCATTATTTTCCGCATTTTAATGTTAATTTGAACATTAAATGACACTCTTGACCTCTCGATCCTCATAATTTTCTGCATTGCATTGCTGCGACATGTCGCCAACATGCCAAGGAACGTTCTAATCAATTTTTGCCCCGCATCACAGTTCACTTAAGTGAAAAATAAATGGATTGCAAATACAAAAATCATTCATTTTAATGTATGTCATTCTCATTAGTGAAAGACTAATGAAAGCATGTTCATAACGTTTACTGAAAATACATCCTAATGAGCTCGTGTTATTATTCCTCAGGTGTGATTAAGTGATTGTGAGAGAGAGAGTGAGAGAGAGAGAGAGGGCAGAGGTGCCAGCAGTGGCAATAGCATGCTGTTAGTAATGCACTGAATCCCTTGCAGTTCTGTCTGCTGCCATGACCCCCCTCTCTGTATTAATCAGAGTGGCTGCACACGGCACATGATGAACTGGTCTAGGAGTCATGTTTAAACAGGCTCTGCCAGGCTGTACACTTTGTAAAAGAGGCTAGGGAACATTCCCAGGATACAAGAGGGGTAATGAATACATCTTTTAGAGAGGTGGCATGAAGCCCTGGAGAGGCCCTTTGGAGGTCTCTGTTCACTTCGGCCCCGCTGGCGTCAGCTTTAGCCCAGGAGCGGGCAAGGTGCTATGGCCATATGGAAGGGCTGGTGTGTTTGAGTTGGCTGGAGGTGCTGACAGGACTGGCCTGTGGAGAGGAAGTTCCAGGCCTGCTTGTGTGCGTTCAACACTGCCAGAACAGAGCGTGGGCTGGAGAAGCAGTGGGGGGGACCGGGAGCAATGCATGAGGCTTAATGCCAGAGGGACAGGTTTCACAAGGAAAAAAGGTCCCAATTAAAGAGCAGCGAGGACATACAATTATAGCAGGTCATTTGAAATGAGCTGAATGAGTATCTGCTTTCTTCATTATAATGGTTAAATAAGTTCTCGAAATGTTGTACCTCAGATGGTAATTAGGTATTCCATCAATTTTGCCAGTTTCACTTATCCTCAAGTCAAGCATGCTGGTTTAAATGTTTTTGTAAACTGTAGTTTACTTGCATTTCTTTTTACATGAAATCGATGGACGTGAATTTTTGTACTGTTATGTATGTTCTACTATGGCATCGGTTGCCAGCAATGTGTGTGTACGTTGATTGAAGTAAAACGAGAAATCTATGTCTTAGACAACACAATTAGTGAGAATAAGATTTCTCTTTAAACTACTCGCCCTAATGTACTGTTTATGACATGTTTGACATTTCAAAGCTCTTTTATTAAACTCAAAAAGTGGGGGGAGTGAAAAGGTGAGTGTAGAAATAGACTCGATGCCATGGAGTAAAACCAGCAGAAAAGAAAAGTTGGAGTAGAGTAAGCATAAAGCTGAGGGGTATAGAAAGTGAGAAGGCTGATGGAGTTAGCCTGGGGGTTGGCAGCGTGGAGTTGCACTGCACTGAGCTGCACTACTCTCAGCATACTCGTCTCACTGTCAATAACTCATCACACAATGAGGCATGATGAACAGTATTCCTGTGGATGAGAGGGGATTTTCCAAAGTGATGCCTGCCAGCTATGCCACCTGAATTCTTCTCCTTTCTTAACTCTCCATTCTCCTCTCAGGCACTGATGCAACCACATATGTTCTGATCAGGTTACATCACCTAAAAAAAAGGCAAGAACATCACCGGGAATACACACTTCTTCATCTTTACCACAAAAAACTCCTGTGCATGCATTGGCCCTGAATTAAAAAAAGCTATGCTGTGAGCGATTTTTATTGCTAATTAGGCTATATCATTTTATAAAAAGCAGTCATGTGGCACAGAAATAAATGTGCTATAGCTTTGATCGATTCTCTGGAGTATGGCCTATGCACATGCATATTCATCGGGTGATGTAAAGACCGGGGGAGTGTGTCGCCGGATGATCCGTGGACTTTACAGACAGACCCAGAGAGGCTGCAGCAGGCAGTCGCCATAAACAATCACACCAGGCCCATTAATAAATCTAAAACTCGTGCTGCCCCAGCCACATAGAGCACAAGTGACATTTTAATAGGGCTTTTTTTCCTTTTTGTTTTTCAATAATGAGTGCACGGTTTTCTGCGATTCATCGCACAATACGCACCTCCCCGTTGTTTTGAGGCACAATGCATATTTTTGCTGTAGTTGGCATTTATGGAGAATAATTTAATGGAGTGCACGTGGCTTCCTTTATGTGTTCTCTCCGAGACTTGTTTCAGACATCTTCAGGGAAGACGCTTATGAGGGATGGAGCTGGAAATAGATGTGATGGAAACAAAAGACGGTGGGGGGACAAACACAAAGAGAGAAAGCGAATGCATACCTATTTGTGTGTAATAGAGTTCTCAATATGGAGCTTTGAATAGAAAAAATATTTTTTAGGAAAGTTATTAGTTTTAATAGTGGTTTTACCTGTGCATTATTATTACTATGTAAAGTAGTGTTGAAAAACATATCCTATGTTCTGTGTACATGTTTCGTAAAATTGCACAACCATTTAACTTTTTTACCTTGTATGTGTATGTATGTTGGTGTGCATGTGTGTTTGTTTGTGTCCCTTTTGTTATATGAATATACAATCAGATTTACATTTACATTTGCGGCATTTGGCGGCTTACATTTATTTTATTTATACAACTGAGCAATTAGGGGGTTAAGGGCCATCAAATTAATGTGATTTTAAAATCAATTTAAAATCAATTCCATGTGTCTGAGAAGGTTTTAAAACATTTGCCATAGTGAGGTCAGACACTGATGTCGAGTAAGGATGTTGGGGGTTTATTCAGAGAAAGATGTTTAGTGGGGCAAAGATCTTAAATTCCTCTTCGCTATCCCTGGCAAACCATGTCTTTGCTTTGTTGAAGGTGCTACTCATGTACCCAAAAATTTGAGTTTAGTTCCGGTGAAGAGAGATTGCATCACTGCAACATAAATTTTTAACACAAATAAATTCCAGCTATCTAGCAGCAGTTTTGGGAAAGGGCCAGTCGAGTATGATTAAGCAGATGTCCGCAAACTTTTGACTATTCCGGATGTATGTGTTTTTGCACCTGTTTAAAATCTCCCCTTTCCACAGAAACTAACAGTCCTTATTAGCTTTACAGGTTTGCAGACACGTCTATTAATCATCCGCTATTTCTCTGTGTTCCATTCAGAAACTAAACCAGGAAACGGGTTGTGTAAAACCGGAAACATTGCTCTTTTTGGAAACGTAGTGTACAGTGGGTTGCTGAACGATCACTTCTGGCATTTCGGGGTTCCCCTCGTCACAAGACTGGTGAGTAATTTCCTGCTGTCTGCTTTTATCCTCGATCCACATCCATGCTTTATCTATATTCGCTCTTGCTTGGGTGACTAGTGTGACTCAAAGATATTTTGTATGGAGTCCAGGGCACATGAGTGGAGTTTAAAAACCAGGAACATTTTACAGGATCTTCCTAGTGCAGCTAGCAAGACTGATCTCGTGTTGATTATATAAACACATTGAAGGCCAGGGTGCCTTTGATATTGCAGGCTTCATTTTTTTGGTGTGCTCCCTTTGCTCTGTGTGTCGTAACAGAAGGTGGGAGTAGATATAAGGTTAATGTCGAAGACCTCCCTCTAACCATGACCTTCATTACTGTCTAAAGTGCTCCAAACTGCTTTTATAAATGATATATGAATCGTACAATAATTTAATCATACGTGTGATGCTGCTGCACCAGATAATTAAATACATCCATGAAACTTGCTGAATGTGAATATTAAGAGTAATGTAGCTTTAATTGGACTGTAACCTTAACACACATCACTGCCTCATAAAGTTTGAGTTTTATTAAGGATCGGTGTGTGACGATGCCCACTTTCTTCAGGAACTGCAGCGAACGTGCTCATCGGAGTGAAAACTCGTTCACAGCTGCGAGGTTTTTTTTTCCTTTCCGTTTTTCCGCATATTGTTTTTCGAGGTTTCCTTAATTAACGAGGTCACTTGTAACGAGCGGTTTACATTTGGGACAGTATGGAACAGAAATGATGTGAATTTTAAACTGGTAGAACTGTAACATTACTCTGATTAACAGATCGTACATATATATTACTAATAAACACAAATACTGTCAGTTGGCCAGTGTGAGCTCCGATTAAAACATGCTGAGCAGGGCATTGAGATATCTTAACGTTTTTTCTTTGTCTTCTTGGTTCTTTCTGCCCGGGGTTTTGATATAGCATTTCATATCTCAACTTCTAAACTGAAGTTCTACTTCTAAATAGCTTCCTACTTCTACTTCTTAATAGCTTTCAAAGAGGCAGTTAGCACCTGATGAAAATTGAAAATTAAATGAAAATATAATAATATAACTGCTTCATTTTTAAAACAGTAGATATGTTCTGTCATTTATACTGAATATAATGTTGTAAAGATATAATAAATAAAGGTGGGGTTTTTTTCTCACATACTTTACAGCACAGTGAAATTTTGTTCTTTGCACATCCCATCTTAGAAGATTGGGGTCAGAGCACAGGGTCATCTATGACACAGCACACCTGGAGCAGGATGGGGTCTTACTCAGCGACCCAACATATCCATTCACTTACTCATATTAGCGTAGTAAAAAAAAATCCCCTCTAAACTGTTCAATTTGCCTGTTCAGACACTGTTCAGCTGCTGTGTGCAATTTTTAAGTGAAGGCAATTACAGACTATTGTGATTAGTGACAGTGATTTTGTATGAGCTATCATGCGGTAATAAAGGCTGTGTTCAATTTAGTCTGCTCTGTCCATGTGCTTTTTTCTTTGAAATGAACCAAATTTGTTGTCTGTTCTAGGATTAGGGAAAGGAAAAAACGTGTAATTACTAGCACAGGGGCGGTTTACGAACGTGTGGCAGGTGCCGTCATAGCTTAGACTCGAGTAACAGTGTGTAAAAAGGCTCCTGTCCGTTCATCTCATATTTAATTAAATACACTAGCAATACAGCTAAATTGCATTTAAACCATCTCTCCAAGGTGTTCAAAGCATCGGGAGTCACCAGCACATAGAGCAAATTGAAGGGCACTTGTTTTTCAAACTTGGTCTCCCTCGATTTTGCATGGTGGGTTAATGAATAAATGAATTGCGGCGGTAATTGGAAAGGAAAAGAGTGCGCGGTGAGTGGAGGAAAGAGGCATGCAGCTCCACTGAGTTTATGGAGGCAGAAATGATGACGCTGGCTAAAGCACTAATGAAGAAGGCAGGGCAGACCGAGGCGGACTGGCTGACAGGACTAAGAGTTACAGTGCACTGAGAACTCTGCGCACTGTGTGTGCACGCGCCGCCGAGCGTGTATGTGTGTGTGAGGGAGAAAAAGAGATCGAGAGAGAGAGAGAGAGAAAGAGAGAGAGTGGGACGAGTCCTCATTACGAGGTGTGTTAGGTACTTGGTTTTGCATGGGGAAACGGCTTGACGGGTCCCCACTTCGCAGCTGATGAAAATGAGGTGGGTAGGTGAGAAGAGATTACTGGAATGGGAATGTCCAATCACTGTCGCTGGCATCACATAGATGGCTGGATAATGCTGAACACTGTCGGCTGGCTGTCAGAGCTGAATTTCAACTGTTCAGCAGAAAACATGGAATTGATAGCACTCTTGGGCTTTTTAGGTCCTCGAGCCACACAACATAAGCACAACTCTTCCGTCACAGAGGCTTTTTAATTTCGGCCATCTTGATTTGGTGATAAACTTTCACAAATTCAAATTGCTTTATGCATGGTTTCATTATTAAGTTTTTTAACTATTTTTTTAAATTGCTTACTTGATTTTGCTGCTTTAAAATAGATTTAGGCTTGCACTATTTCCAAGATTTTCTGTGCGCTCGGCCAATATGGCCTCCCAGATGTGTTCACCTGCCGTTAGCCGCCACCGACTCTTAATTAAGACGATCTGGCATGGGCATTGGCTCACACTGGCCGACGCCTGGCTCATCTGCCCTGCTTAAAGAAGAAAAATGCTACTGGCTCAGTCTGCTCGCCTTGACTCGGCTTGACACCTGGGCTCAGGTGAGACGGAATGATCACTTTGGCTCCTCATTTTTGGGTTTGTCCCAGTCTTCAGCGCTCCCCAGTTTGTGTCTTATTAGTAAGCAGGCTCCAAATAATTTTAGCACAGGGTTATGGAGCATATGCATGTAGGTCAGTGATGACTAGGCTAGACGGTCGTGTGCATACTAGGAATAGCAGACCTATTTTTTGTATTTTTATGCGTTAAGGGGCAATGGATACAAAAAACTATTCTAAATCTTATAATGAGTCATTTTTAGTTGTCGGTGGGACTTGATGAGGAGTTCAAGTTTAAAACAGAGATCAAACCCATGGACTAAACAAACTTGGCATGAAATATTGCGTAAATGGATTGCGGGCACATCGAAAAAGAGAACATGACACGGCTTATAACCTATTCAGGTTTCCGACTGTTCTTTCCTTCTTTTCTCTCAAAGGAAAGGTTTCTTGTCTCTGTAATGGAAAATGACGTCCCTAGGGCCATGCGTCCGCTTAGTACTTAACCTGAACAAGCAGCACTACGAGCATGCTAGGTAATGTTTCCAATAAAGCTAAAGTACAAAAAAAGGAAGAGAAAGAAAAAAGATTTGGAACAGGAAATAAATTGAAAATGTACTTTTGAATGTAGAAAATAACGAAGCATTGGATTTAGGACAAGAAATATTCGAGGAAAAAAAGACAAAAACGGAAAGCGGAAGAAACAAATCCAGTTTTCCCGCTGAATGATTAGTGTGCTTGTGATACTGAATATTCTTTTATTCACTTTTCGATTATCTGTTCCAGGCGTGATCAGCCTGCTTAATGTTATGTTGAAAAATGTCTCTGCTTTATATTCTACGCACTTTTTTTTCTTCCTTTAAACTTTCTTTTTTTTCTTCTATGTTGCTTAAATAGCAGGTTTTAGTTACTTTTTTGTGGACGGATCACTTTTTTGGTTCATTTATTTATAACTATATATAAATATATATATTTTATAGCAATGCTATCTCCAATCCAACTTCCTGAAAGACGTCAGCAGATTTATTATTTCATCTTTCTCACTGGGGACGGTTAGAGAGATGAGGCTGAATCTCTTTAAAACGAATGTATGCATAACTTGATGGCTTCATTTGCTGTGTAATGTTGAAAACTGCATCATAGTGGAATCAAATCACACACAGGATCTGTATTGTTTTAACAATTTCACCTTTAAGCCAATAAGATTTTTATCTGGTGTTTTATTTTTCTCCACTGCATCACTACTCAAAGGCAGGAATCTTCCGTTTAACAGAAATCTTTGGCATTTTTAAGGTTAATGATTAAGAGCGTTTCAGCTGCGGATTGAGTTTACAGAGTCAAATTTGCTGAGACAGGCTTACACACGTTAACACCCCCCCACACACACACACATACACACACACACACACATTTTACAACAGTACTCCAATGCAAACACACTCACTGATGTACACACACACACACACACAGGTCCTTGCCTCAGAGAGCCCAAAGAGCAGCCTTACTCACTGCATGGAGCCTGTCAAGCGACTCCTTCGGCTCTCTACCAGCATTTGCTGACTCCTGATTGGCTGAAGCTGCAGCGTGCTGGAATCTACGGAATCCTTTTTCAGTAGCATCGCACCAGGAAAAAAGCCCTAAAAACAAGCAGGAGAAAAGAAGAAACAGACTAATCTGTGTCGTATATATGCACTTACAGTTTGACTCCTCTTGATTTTATCAGCTGCTTCTGGACTGGAGCTGTGAGCGACTTTTTTTTGTGTAAGACCTTTTCTCCTGAGCAATTTCTCCTGTGGCTGCTCAAAAGGCATCTCGTTTTGGCTCTTCTATACAGCAGAGGTAGCAGAAACACGTGCTTCTCCATTCTCCTCTGTATTGGCCTGGATGAGTAGCTGTTGTAAAGATCTGGCTGTAGCTGTTACTAAAGCAAGATCTTCAGTGCTGGCAAAGATCTATACTTTAGTGGAGCAATGCTGGAGAACGCTGTCGACCAGCTTCTGGAGTGTCTGTCCAAGGAGCACAGCTCTCCTACTCAGCAAGAGCGCGAAGCAGCTAGCGTGCTGACATCAGGAAAGACCGAACGCACGGAAGCACAGCAAGAGAGAGTGCGCGCGATAGAGAGAGAGAAAGAGAGAGAGAGAGAGAGTGGAGTGCGTGTGAGTGGTGGAGAAAAGGAGAAGTAAAAGCAGTTTGTGGGGTCATCGAGAAGACAAAAGGAGCTAGTCGAAGGTGTAAAGTCTGATCAGGCAGGGTTTTTCCACCTTTTCTCCCTTTTTCTTTTCTTTTTCCCCCCCTGGGCCAAAAGAAAAATTTCCCCGATTACTGAAAAAGAAGAGGAGGGGACTCGGTGAAAGAGACGTGATTTTGCAGCATCTGAAAGAAGAAGAAAGAAGAAAAGCTATACAAAAGAAATCCACTCGGACTTTTGGCCTGTCCCGTTGTGCTCAGGTGTCCATCGTCTTCCCCACGTCCGTTTTTTCTCAGTGGGTGGTGTTTACTTGTCCGCTGGCCGAAATGATGATGTATTTTTGGGTGAGTAACTTGCCTTTATCCGTCACAGTGGCCTACTAGCTGTTGTCCATTAACACTGTTCCACTTCAGGGCTAAAATCAAAATGTGAAGATGGAGCATTTGCATGCATTACAAGGGTTTTTATCTGTTCTTCTGCAGGTTTTCTTGCTCTAAGATGAGTTTTTAAGTTGTGTTCAATATACCTCCTCGCTGAAGGGCCATGTTCTCTAGTTCTGGTCTGAGGGGAGATGAGAATCAGGCTGTATCTGTACAGGAATGTTTTATTGATATTCAGTACCAAGACAGGATGATCATAAAACATATTTCTGCAGAGACTTGGCAATTTCTCAGTTCACTGAAGAAGAGTTTTCAAATATAAAATAGGGCGCATGCATGTAAATTTGCACATGCATGTAAATTTGCCGTTGTGTAAATTTGTTTAACATGAACCTGCTGTCACTTATAGTCTGTCTTTGATGGAGGATTTTATGGACTTTGATTTCTCTGACTGCTGTCAGTTCCCTTCTTCTCTAGCCTGCATTTATTAGCATGTGTATTATATTAAGCAAAAATAATTTAGCAACTTCTATCAATCTGCATGTCATTTTTATTTTTTTACATTTTACATTCTTATAGCTTTTTTCTTTTTTTTTTTTACGTATGTTTATATCTAAAAGTGACAGTATACCCCCCCATAACAACATAATAAAAGCGTGAGCAGAGGTGTGTGAAACAGCAATAAGAAGGTGTATAAGCTTTTTCACTAACGTTAGCGTAGTGGATGGAGGATTCCTCCCGCTCTCGCTCCACTCAGCATCCTGGCGGTTGTGTGGCTCGGCCCTCCCCTGCCCGTCAGAGGCCAGATGAAAAGTGCGCACCCGCAGATGTGGCAAACAGGATTTAATGATCGTCAGAAAGCAATCTCTCATCTTCGAGCTTGGTACCGCGCTTTGATAGCGAGGTCTGGTCATTAATCATTCTCCTTCATCGTTCCAGTGTGCCAGAGCCCAGAGTGCACGCTGCCTACTTTGCCTGGGCTATGGCGCCACGCGGCCTGGCCCTGCGCCGGCACCGTGCCACTCACACACCTAATCTAATCGGGATCACTTTCAGCTAGCCGCCAGGAAGTGCAAGAAAAGAGATAAAATTCACCCATGTCAGACATCCTGAAGCTGCTTTGCTAATGTAAGCAGAGCTCCTCTCTTCGAAGACGTTAGTAGTGCATGGTGAGGTTATGATTGTTATGTGTCTATACAATATAATGGATGTTTTGGTTGTTTTTTTTTTGTTGTTTTTTTTTTTCCCCCGATTCAATATCCAGTGCTGTTTTTCCGCTCAATTTCGTTAGGGGACAATTTTCACAAGTAGAAAAGAAATAAGGCTCTGCTGATGTTTTGCTCGCTCTAGACACAGAACAAAGGAAACGAAATGAAGGAAAGTGAGAGTGGAGTGGAGTAAAAGAAAGACTGAGACCATTTTTTTCCCTTTTCTACTGAATAATTAAGCTTCTGAGTGAACACGTACTGATGGGAAAACACTCCACTTACTTTTATATAAAGGCTACGGGCAACTCATTGGCCTGATTTTAAGCTCGCATAGTTAAGCCAAGACAAGCCTCATTCAATTTTTGTGCACTATTAAACAGATCATTTCATCAGTTGATTAAATAATAAAGTTAACCTCCAGGTGATTAACTGTATATTTAAACTCAGCAAAATGAATTCAACTTTATATGAATTTTAACAACTTTCCCTTAATGCTGTTTGTTATTTCTGGTAAAATCATTAGAATTTAAGATGCTGAAATAAGAGACATAAAAACAAATCATATTATACATTAACCTTTGTTCAGTTCAGTAATATTTGTTAAAAACAAATGTTTCCGTTTACATTTCTGGAATTTGGCAGACTCCCGTATCTTAAACAATTTACGTTTATCTCATTTTTGATCCAACTGAGCAGTTGAGGGTTAGAGGGTTCTTTCTAACGGTGTCCAGCAGTGGCAGCTTGGCTGTCTTGGGAATTAAACCAACGATTTCCTGATCAGCAATCCAACACCTTAACCACCGAGCTACCACTTAAGCTGTTGGTCTATCGAATACGTAAATGTCTGTGTTGATCCTGCTCGAGCTAAGTTTAGGTAGTTATGTAGACGTATGTGAGAAGGCCTGGCTCTTTTGACACTCCCCCTGAGCTCTCCGTATTCATTGAATGCAGCATCTTTCGGAAGCGGCGTCGATCATCCATGTAATTCGGACCGGAAAGAAGCTGCCGCTGGTGTCATATTGCTAAATGAAGTGCTTGTGCTAATTTGTCACCACATTAATTGATCTGTGTTCTCCAGTCACATACTGTGGCTCTTGTAGCGCTCCGCCTGTGTATTCATCTCCAGTGCCGTGCCTCCACAAGCCTGCTTGACAGCTAGAATAACTTTCCATTTGCCCCGTTGTCTCGGTGAGGCCTTCAGCTCTGCTGTTTTGACCTACACTTGCACAAGCTTGTTTTCTCATTCTTTCCTCAATCCACCTAGAAGAAAATCTATTTTCAGCCCTGACATTTACTAATGCATGCACAGCAAAACTGTGTTTCTGTAAAGTCATTAGTAAGCCGCGGTTTTTTTTGCTTGTTTAAGTTTGATCCCCCCCAGATCAGAACAATATGACCAGCTCAGTTGCCACGCAGCAACCGTGTAGTTCTTCCTGAATTCTCTATAATATTTTTTACACTTTTCATCAAAAAGAATAATGGGGAAATGGATAGTTTTACCGCCGCCAGGACTTTTTATGGATCAAAATTCATCCGTCTCAGTTCCTTGTGTCCTGGACCACTCGGTACGGAGTGTAATCCTACTTTCCTACACTGTGTCTTACATGCTTGGTGTGCCCTTATCTTCCTTGCGCCCTGATAAGATGATTAAACAGCAGACCAGTAGAGGGATTTATCCCCCTGACTATAAACAATCTATGTAGAATGGGTCACGCTGTTCCACTAATAATGAGAGAAAAGCCGGAAAGCAACCTTTCCTGACTACAGCTGTGAGCTTATCACACTTTGATATCATTAGCTGTGTTTACGCAGGGTTTCCCAGGGAAAGGCCATTACGAGGATGCTCCATTATCTCTGTCTCTCTCTCGATCTCTTTCTCTAAATCTCACTCTTGCTACCTTCTCATATTCTCCCCGGAGGTGTGAGTCGACAGCATTATCCAAAGCACCGCTTAAAGCCCTAAACCTTTCTAATGGGCTGTGGCACAGGGACTCAAGTGGCAAGACTAGAATTGGAGAATCAGTGGCCAAGTCACTGGGCTCTGGGTACTTATGAGTGCCGCTCGAAGGCTGGATAGATCCGTAGATCAATAGTGCTGTGGTCAGGCCTAGGAACAAAGAGCAAGGTCACACTAAGGGCTTGTGAATCCTCTCTTAGCTGGCGGCTGACCGTGAAATGAGCACTGGGAAAAAGACATAAAGGCAATAAGCATAATTACTTAAAGAGTTACAGAATCAGCACAACTGATTACATAAATTTAGCTGTGCTGTGTTAAATGTCGGCATCCCTTAAGCAAATAAAAGCGAATAGATACAAGAACAGGAAAGAGGATATTATAGCCACAAAACATGGGAATTTAAAAGGACAAACTAATGTGTTTGGAAAATTAGATGAAGAAGAGATAAAGGGAACAGGAAGTAATTTGAGGAATGGCAGAAGATTGCCCCTGTGTGTGCGTGGGACTGGAGGACACTCTGAGGTTGGGGGACATGGAGTTTAGCTTTGGGCTGGGGACATCTGCAGCTCTGCCAGCTACGGGTCATTAAGATACAGAAGGGACACACAAGCTATAAAACTAATGGTAGGACTGTGACATTAACATTATAGGTTATTGACCTATCAAAAGGGATTTATGGGGCAAATCAAGAGATAGTGTCAAAGTGAATGAAAAGAAATAAGGCTGATTCCACACCTTCACTTCACTCACTCCACAATCCCAAATCACCATTTACTTCCTTTGGAGATTTACTAGAGAACTCTCAAGGAGAACTCTCACCATTATTCTACCCTTTTTCCGCATTCATCTCCTCGACACACCCTCTGCATCTTGGAGTGTTCAGCTCAGCAAAAACTGATTTCCTAAAGTAGAAGAAATGGTAGTGTAGCGGTTAAGGAGTTGGATTGTTTATTGATCATGGGTTTAATTCCCAGCACCACCAAAGCTGCTGTTGCTCCTGGGCCCCTTGGCCCAAGTTACCTAACTGTCACTTGGTCAGTTGGGTTAAGAAAAATAAATAAATAAATGTAACTCGGTCTGATATGTTTATTTAGCAAGTGATAGAAATGTTAAAATATGTAGGTCATATTATACTAATCTGATGGTCTCAAATTATAACACAACTGCATCTACTGTGATTGCATATTTAGTGTAGATTCCTGGAATTAGATTTTTCTCGTTCGCGGTCATTTACAGAGGGTTTAATTTTCTTTGAATCTTCCCAACCTAACAAAGAAAGAAAGAAAATATTCTGTACAAAAGTTGTAAGATTAATGTGGATATAGATTGTATTTTGAAACAGATTCAATTTAATCAATCCATCAATCTTAACTTCCAAAGCAGAGTCATATTCAGGCTTCCGACATTTATCTCTTATTTAAATTCAGTGTAAAGTATCCATTATTGATCAAGGGTTAAAAAGTTATTGTTGTTTTATTGCTCATTTTATTTTATTTGTGTTCTTTTTTAATTCATAGCTTCTTCGTCATCTAAGCTTTTGACCTTATCGTCTTTATCTAAGAGTCTCTGAGCTGATTAAATAATGCACAAAAACAGATATAACATATATATATATATAACAAATATAAAATTCCTAAGATGAAGTTTCCATGCAAAAGTCATCATTCCTCAATCAACAACATGTAATACACCACTGATAGTTTGGGACATTAATACCAAGCCTGACTGTAGAACCTCAGGAGCACTTAGATGGCTGGAATATTGCTGTACGAAACCTCAGGTGCTGTCCGAAATCTGAGAGTTCATGAGAAGGCCATGCTATGTCATTTTCAGAGCTGCCCTGTGAACTCAGGCAGCACCAACTGGCTCCCGGAGTCCTAGAAGGCTAATGTTTTTGTTGGGCTGTCTACTCCGCATGTCTAATGGGCTTTGTCCGAAGCCTTGCAGATTTAAGTAACTTTGTCTAAAAGCCTTTTTAATGGGTCTCTGTTTTGGGTTGTGGAGAAGCATGCAGGCAGAATGCATGAGGTTGGGGAGAGTGGAGACGGCATGGTGAAGAGAGAAATACTGAAGATTTGGAGAGATGTCTCGAACAGAAATACACAGTGTTTGTTTACTGTATTTTTACATGCTTCACGCACATCTGCTCTCCATTATTTCTAATATTGTCAGTCCCTCACTCCCCATCTCTTTCTCGGTATATTGATTTATTCCGCTCCTCAGCAGTATTGTGACAGTTGCCGAGACTGGTCAGTGACAGAAATGTGAGTTGCTACTTGTTTGTGTTGATTTGTTGGGGGAGGTAGGCCATGTTGACTAGTGTTGCTATGTTCGTTTCGGAGAGCCTTTATATATATCGCTCGCTCTTGCATCACTGAGGCTAGTCCTCCCGGGAGTTATCTGTTTACTCATTTAGCCAGATGAATTCTACACACACACCATTTGCACATTACACTTCATCTGCCGCTTAACTAAATCCCTACGTGCGAAGATATGCATTTTAATAAGATGCAGTAGGATGTGTTTTTTACAGTCTGCATTGATTTTCTTGGCCTCAACATATAGTGTTTTACTTTTTCTTACTTGTTTCAAGAGGGTCAGTGCTCGGCTAGTTTATTCGAACACGGATAACATGTTAAGTAAGGTTTATTATTAGTGCACTTTTATTGCTTATCTAGGCAATCCGAATCCTGGAAAAGTTGGAACAACAAATTTAAACAGAAAACGTTTAGACAAAATGATGCCTGCTAAAATATGTGTTGACATTCTGGAAGAGTATTTTATATCCTGCTTCCCTGGAACTGATCTTTTTTAATTTTTGGTATAAAAAGGACTGATTTTTTGCTATTTAACATAGCGTGTTAAACTCTTGAGGACTGTAGGTTTGGAAGGGGAGAAAATAAGTAAGACACTATTTTATTTCTGCAATAGAAATATCGGATTTACTGTAAGTGAATAATTCAGTCTGTAAAACAGCAGGTGAACAGGACGGATGATGGTTGGATGATGGATGATGGTTGAACTTATATGATGGTTAAACATCACTGGAGGTTAGTATACAGACACAGCCTTGCTGATGCAAAAGGATGCACATTTTACTTAGTGTCCTTTCATGTATGTTCCTCCACACAGGCTTTCAATGAAACAAAGGAAGATTAATCTGTAGTTCCATTGTCTTTTCTTATGTCATAAAAAATTTCGTGTTGTATTTTGCCATAATTTAAACTGAACTTGGTTGCACTTCTGACTAAACATGTATTGGTTTTTATTTATTGCCAGTGTTTATTTATTTATTTTGTTAAATACATTTGCACGTTTATTTACTGCCTTTCTGGTAGCTGGTATTCAACTGCAAGAATCTAGTTGTGTATTTTGATTCGATTTAATAAACCGTAGTAGAAAAAAATATTTCCTGCCTTCATTGTATACATTCACTAAATAATGTCAAAAAGAAGTGGTTTGATAAATATTCCCAGATTTGGACTTGTTCAAGTCCGTTTTAAATCTAATTGTGACTTGTTCTGAATTTTTAGGATGAGGCTTCTTCCTCAGGAGAGTCGAAATAAAACACCTTCTCATTGGCACATTCTCACTGAATTTAATAGATGTCCCCCATTGTTTTTGGCTGATTGAAAGAAGTGTGTTCCATTAATTCTTTAATGGGATTTAGTCCAAATGATTGCCCTATTAGACAACACTGGGCACACGTTCACTTGACTTCATCTCAACGAACTGTCCTTTCACTCCACAGGTAATTATACTGGAATTAATGTCATGTGTAGTAATTGGATTTCAAAGCAAAGATTCCTCATATCAGCACTTGTAATGCATATTTGGAATTAAAATGCAGAACACTGCTGGCACTTGAGGTTCAGTAGAAGAATCATTATACAGGTGAGTCTCTGTATTTTGATCCCAGGACCTTAAAAACCCTGCTACACTGAATGTCATCATGCACCGACCTGAGGGACGAATAGCCGCTGTCCACCAGTTCTAATACATAAAATAACCTTTGTGTGTGTGTGCTAGTGCTAATGTTTCCTCTGGTTATCAAGCATTTTGTTGTATTCTTATAGAAAGCCTACTTTAAAATCACATATATATATATATATATATATATATATATATATATATATATATATATGTGATTGTACAATGTACATACAATGTTTTATATATATATAATTATATATATATAATATAATATAATATAATTATAAGACTTTACAACAGCTCAATTTTAATACAGTTCACATAAAAATAAACAAATAAATAAACTTTGCTCAATTTAGCGCAGAGAGATTTTATTCATCCTGTGTTCCAGCAACAAGCTGCCTGCCTCAAACCAGAATAAAACATTTACTGTCAATAAATTAAAAAAATAAAATTTAAGCTCATCATTTTTACCCTACTAAAAAGTCTTAGAAATAGAAAACTATAAATGCTATTAAAAGAATTCCCAACAATAAACTATGTTACATTAATATTAATTGGTATTGCATTTTATATTTAATCAATTAATTTGTAAAAATCGTTAGAATGTTTTTATTGTTTTTAGGCTTTAATTAGTTAAATGTTAAAAATGGTTTATAAATCTTAATTAACTGAAAGTAAATTTATTTTCTTAATAGAAAACACACCATGATGCAGAAAAAATGTATTTAGTTATCATATAGAAAATAATTTTCGCAAGCACATTTCATAGGTTATTATTAGGTTTGAGAACTGAGTAAGAGTATCATTAAAAAGTTATAAAGTAATCTATCTTAAGTGTGAGCAAACTTCATTTAATTTTTTAAATGAAAATGATTTATTTTTTGTGAAACTTTCTGGCACTTGATAAATGTCCATATGTTCAACTCATTTTTTAACCATCTGACACCTGATGAGTATCAACCTGGTGAGGAACAAAAAACTGTTCAGGAACCGATCCCATCCTACCAGGATCAATAGCCGAGTACCGTACAGGTAGTTCAGGTGCTGTATATAAAATCTGGAATGACACATCAATCACCCACAGCAGTGGCCAAGCGTGCGCTTGTTTCCTGTTTTCCCCCCATGTTGTTGTCTTCATCATGAAGAGTATTATTCCATCTGCCATGTTTGTATAACCCATATAAATCACTACACCGAGAAGTGCACGCAACACTGATCATTCCTCCTCTGAGGTTTACTTTCTGACAAAGTACTCGGCTTATTCGATTCAGATCGTCGTAATGGTGTGGAGATGCTTGCGAAAGGACGGGAAATCAGTGGGAGCTTGTTCCCCTGTTAAAGGAACTAGTCTGAAACATGGCTGACCTTTTCCATGTGTGTAGGAGAGGCAAAGCATCAAGCTGCCGTTCAGGGACCCGCCGCAGTGCGAGAGCATTGAGAGCGAAAGTGAGAGTGAGAGAGAGCGAGACAGAGAGAGAGAGTGAGAGGCAGACTACAAACAAATAGAATGAAGCAGCGATCAATTTGCAGTGCGGCACAACTGTTAGAAATCTGCCCATAGTTATTCCAGATAGTTAAAGTTTAATGCTTCTGCCTCTCCAAGCTGCACACCAAACAGGCTTGTGTTAGTGCTGTGCAGGAAAATATCACATACGGTGTGTGTGTGTGTGTGTGTGTGTGTGTGCAGGATGTGCAACTAAATAACAGATTATACTCTTTTGTGATACACATTCCTAAATATGTGTGTTATACCACACTGGCTTTAAACACTCGGGCGACTGAAGGAGGATAGCCAGACTGTTTTTGTTTTTTTTCTTATTTTGTGGTAAATTTCCATGCCTCTAATTTCTGCACTCTCCAGTGTTGCCTAATCCTCCTCATTAATATTTAAACCCACACCTTCTGCAAACATGCAAAAAAGTGGGAAAGAGGATTGTGTTCTCAGGGATCCCTTAATCCCCTGAATTAGCAGTTTAATAGCAAGAAGCCATTTGTAGATTAGAGAGTTCAGGCTCACAGGACCTTCTTTTATACTCACTACTTAAATACTTAGAATTCTAATGCTACTACAAGACACCCTTTCAGCGCTCCGTTGTGCTCGGCTCACGACAAAGACGTCGAAAGGTCCCCACTGTACCGACTAGAAGAATTCTGCTTTTCTGGTAACACTTTGAAATAATGGTCAGTAGTTAGCATATAACTATGCAGGATAGAACTACAGTAACACTTACATTTATACCGTTAACTAATATAGAAGCAAGATATACTGGAGGAACGTAGTTCCTTTTTAGTTATTTGGTTTTTTACAAAAAAAAATTATTGTTATTAAGAACTACTTGTGAACTGTGAATAATGAATGAATAATCACAATAATAACTACACCCCCCATCTCTCCTGCTACAGATCGCCCCCGCTGAACTTTTGCCTCTTACCAATGCATGAATGGATATATATTTTTTGTTTATTTCAAACTTAAATGTATAATAATAATAATAATAATAATAATAATACCAATGAAAATAATAATAAGATGTTCAAAAATGTAAATAATTAGGAAGTGATGGTGACAAGCTCATGATTGGATTAGTTCACTATTCTGAGCTCCATGCAGTTCGATTAATGAGAATCAAACAATAATGAACATCAAATAATGATGATCTCGTGTCAAAAACAATTTGCATCCATAATAAAAAAACATTGACTGCATTTATATTGTGCTAAAGCACAAAAAACACATCCTCCAGATTACAATGTCTGCTTGAATCTCACTAGTGACTTACAGAAATGTATGACTGTATTGTATGTGTCAGATAAAAATGATGTTAAATAACTTATTTGATTACTTACCTTTATTTAATTACTTTTCTTACTAATTACTTAAGCATTACCTTGTACTTAAGCAGAAACTACTTTTAACCTGGTTTATCATTTTAAAGTGAAAAGCACTTTTAACTCCGCACTAATTACTTGTTACCTAGTAAATCTGCATGAACTACTAGTGATGTCACTTCCTAATTATATACATTTAAAATAAATGATCATTATTATTGTTAGATGTTTAAGTTTAAAATATACAGAAATCATATATCTATTTAAACTTTGTTAAGAGTCACAATTTCAACCTGTAGCTAACTAATTTGGGGGGTAGTTACTGTTGTGATTTGTAATTATTATTATTATTATTATTATTATTATTATTATTGTTATTATTAAATAAAAATAATGTAAAAAACGTATATATATATATATATATATATATATATATATATATATATATATATATATATATATACACTCCATTGATAGGAGTTTCAGTATGTATAATCTTATCATTGTGATTATTAATTAGTCACTGTTCACAAGAAGTTATTAATAACAATAATTTTATTGTCATTTTATAATTTTATAGCTATTACTTGTATAATTTGTATAAATAAAGTGTTACTGTAGTACTACCTATTACTTTCTTGTATAGTTACATGCTAACTACTGACCAATATTTTAAGGTGTTACCGAATTTCTGTGTGTCCGCGTGTGTGTGTGTGCCAATAGAAAAGGCATGCAAGCCTTTTAACTAGGCACAAACGTCTGTTTTCCACCAGTTTTGTACGATACTTGCCTGAACTACTGAACTATGTTTAAAACATGGGCTCAAATAAAGAAGACTTTGCTGATACATGTGTATACTATGTGTCTTCAGTTTTAATATCTTATTTCAGCTTTTCTCAGCTGATTTGCCATTTTCTTTTCAAAGTTAAATATGGTAAACAAGTCCACTTTGGGGACCCAGTTTGTAAAAGCAAAATTAAACCCGGTCAGGTTTAAGTCGACAACTGTCTAGTTCAGCAGCAGATGAAAGTAAGCGTGCTCCTTCACAGGCCGTGTGTTTTTATTTAATCATTTGAGTGGAATTAATGTAGTCTCATGCTCATGCGGAGATGGTATCTTCGTGGTCGTAGCTCTGCCAGCCGGCCCAGTGTAAAAGTGCAGGATTAGCGCGAGCCTAAAGATCTGTGAAATTATCTTCGGAGAGGCATATCCTCGAATGATCAAAAACAAAGCAAAGCCTTCCCTCCATGGTTTAGGGAGTAATTAAATTTGCTGTGACATGTTCAATGATTAATCTGTCACGTCGCTCCGCAAAACGTTCCACCTTGTTTTTCTTTTCTTCTTCCCTTCTTTCTGTCTTTCTTTCAGAAACATTCATTCGTGATATTAAGTGCAGGAAATGACTTGCGCTTGAGAACACTCTGAAATTGAATGAGTCCAAGGCGATGGATTGCATGCCATTTATTTAGAGGGAGGTTGTGTGTGTGTTTGTGTGTGTGTGTATATACAGTATATGTGGCGGGGGTGTTGTAATGTAGAGTGGCTTTTGCCTTGCGGCCGATAAATTGCTGGTGCACTAAACCTTTAGAGGCTTTGAGGGTAAGACACATATTGCAGGTAGTATGCAGTGACAAAAGCAGCTCTATGTAGTAGGACATAGTCCATATGCTTTCTTCTGCTCTGGATTTGTGTTTTTGTTTCATGCTGACAAATCACATCACAATGTTTAAGATTTAAGACAAAAATTAAAAAAAAATTTGCTTCTGAAAACAAAATCCAGTAAAATGTGTGTTTAACTAAAAATTCCTTTTAATTTAGTTTATTAACTAGCTGCTAGCTCGACACGCTGTGTCAAAACATTGGCGCGCTAACACCGTCAACAAAGCCTACTGTAAATCTATTGTAAAACAGAACTGTAACTAACATTACCCAGTGTTCTTAAGGAATGTTTTGCATGGATGTCTAGTAAAAAAAAAAGCAAAAAAACCAACAACAAGGTCCCTCCGGTTTCCTCACACAATCCAAAAACATGTATGTTAGGTTTACTGATGATTTTAATATTGCCTATAGGACTTTGTGTGTGTGTGTGTGTGTGTGTGTGGATGTGTGTTTCTGTGTCTGTATGTGGCCCTAAAATGGACTGGCAACCTGTCCAGGATGAACCCTTGCCTTTCACCCAATGACAGCTGGGATAGACTTTAGCAGATCTCTGTGACCCTGATTAGGAATAAGAGGGTATAGGCAATGAATGGATGGAGAATGGTTCTATTACTTGAGGAATGAGAGTTATTCCATACGGCCTGGGTAAAATTTTGAAATTCTTTCAAGTTTTTTTAAATACTTGCGTTTTAAAATAATTTTATTTCTAGAAGAGTCCTAAAGCAACAAAACTGTAAACTGTGAGTTCTAAAACATAGTATCTCCAGCGGGCAAAGGCGGTTTGGGGCAAAGTCGGCACGATGAGAGGATGGTTGTTGTCAGGTTGAATGTGCCGCTGGCTGGTGACACAGCTGCACTGGTCCGGATGACTTGAGAAGGCGCTTGGATGGTGCTGGCGGCCAGCTCGCAGGCTGCGTTCCCCCCTTCGCATGCTCACCCCTCCATGCCAGCTGTTCGCCGTCACTGTGGCAGAGAGCAGTGGTATGCTGCGGATGCAGCCTGTGCCAATGGGCATTAGAGTTCCAGAGAGAGAGGCCTCGTCGCTCACACCTGTTCAATCGCACCACCGCTGCTGCTGCTGCTGCTGCTGTTGACTGTTTATCAAGACTCTCAGTGGGCCGCCACCATTGTAGTACAGAGGTGATGGCGTGGTTTTACTTTCAGAGTAAGAACATTGTAGTATAAAGCATTAACATGTAGTATATTTGTAGTTTTTTGAGAGACACTGAAAAACTCTCTTAGCTAAGGATATATTAACACTGGAACCTGGAGGAAATGTACATATCAGACCCAATGTCACAATTCCTTTAACGAACAACACCACGTATCGTTCCTCTTAACCGTTACTATTTTTCGCAGAAATGCGAGATGAGTCTGTTCTCTCGTTCTCTTCAATCATTCCTTAAGCACATGTGGAGAGATAAGAAGTTTATCGTGATAGGATGTTAAACAGGTGAAGGAATGTTGTTTCCTACTAGTTGACTTCTCGTTTTTTTTTACCTTTCTTTCTTGAACTTCCCTCTCTGTATGTATTGCTTTGTGTCTTCCGCATCCTGGTAACATCAATTATAAATCAACTCCTCAGTTCAGATATTTCCACCTGGGAAATATTATCAATTGTCTGGTGAGGGCAGCCTTGCCAAAAATTTTTATTATGCAGTATTTCTGCCAAAAAATGGTCTAATGCAGTAAAAGATATGGTGATCTGGGGGGTTGTTTTCACCTCAAGAGTTTCCCCGAGATGCCCCACAATAAATCCAGTATACTCAAATGCAAATGTTGATGGAGGTGTCCTAAAATTCCATCAGAGATGTTTTTCGCATCCCGGCAGCAGCCAGAAGCAAATACGAAAAGGCCAGATTGCTTTGGAGAATTGTATTCCAAGTGATGTAAGAATATACAAAATCGGTGGACCAAAACCCAAAGCCTGGGAATACACTTCTGATACTTCTGATAGAGCATTGTTGGAGAATAGTGCTGATCAAAAACATTTTTTTCTAAACACACAGAGGTGTAGAATGCTTTATTTTTGAGGAGAAGAGATGAAAGGGAAGAAAGGAGCACATGATGGAGACTGTGATGGAGTAGCTGACGAAGGCGATGGAGCTGTGTCTCAGTGCACTGCTAGGATGATGGATGGACTTTGAGCAGATTTGCTGAACATTAAAAGGCTGTGGAAGCCGCTGGGCTTTTCAGACAGGCAGATGGAGAGGGGCTCAGAGAGAAAAAGAAAGAGAGAAAGAACGAATGCGAGCGAGATTTCTTATATACCTGTCTCCCACCTTACACTCGGAAACTATTCATTAGTTGCCGAAAGTCACCCTCGTCCCAAACATTATATTCTGCTAAGGTGTAAGGTTAGGGAGTCAAATAGATCGAGCGATATGTAGCCAGGTTACAGTAATGTAGATGAAATAGTGCTGCGTGTTGCTTAGTTACTCTGTCAAATGCGTGTTACACTAGCTTTAATTACCCTCCCCTGAGCTGGGTGTGTTTTAAGTTCTTGTGCATTCTGCATGTGTATAAATAAACAGTTTACACAAAGGAATCGATTCATAAGATTCACATTAAAGAGTTCTTCAGTAATGTAGCCCTGCCTCCCAAATCACTAATTAAGTGTTTTAGTTTAAAGCACAATAGGACCCAACGTTAATCACCTCTATATAAACTTCACACAAGAGCAAGCCAATTAACTCACAGTTATATTTCATTTTACCCTAATCAAATCATTTTATTTAGATAATCACAAGGTACCTTTTGGGCTGAGGCAGGCCGGCACAGTGTGAGGTCAAATTACTTCTTGCATTGTGAAATGAAAAGTTAAGCAGGGATTTTCAATCATCATGCCAAAGGTGTATTCACGCAGGGCTTCGTTTTCATTTTTCATTGCTGTTGGATTAGTTAAGGACGCACTAAGCACCCGGTGGTGTTCAATCCTGAGTCTGCATTTAGCAACAGACGATTCCTTTTTTTTTTTTTTTTTTTAAATCATTTTTAATGAAATGTCATTTATCTATATCAGCAATGTTTAAAAAAATTGATTGGAAAAGTCAGCACTTTATATAGTCAAAGAATAAAGACCTGTTTATAAAAATACACAATATGCGGATAAGCACAATATAGCAAAGACAAAACTTAGGAGGTACAGTGGACAATATAGGATTGTGGATATCTGGACTAGCCTCATATACAAGTAGCGATATTACTATACATTCAGAACATTACGATACTGTTTATTACTTAATTATCATTGTTATTAATCATTTTTATTATTATAATTAATTTTAGAATCATTATTTGTATATTAGTTATTCTACTTATTCTACTTATTTGATAAAATTCATAATCTCCAAATTGTGATCTATTTTTACAAGTAAAAAATGACAAGAATCAGAATGTCTTGACAAAATACAAAAGATATGTTTCTTGTGTCTTTGAAATGTAAGCTTAGAATTAATGCTGCAAAACCGACTACAGGCCAGGGAATGCGTAGTATAGACCACATACGAGGAAACAAACGCTACACAGAAGGTAAGATCATGCGCAGTGCAACGCTAGAAAATTATTAAACACATAGTACGGGGGAAATCGTTTGAAGCTATTATAGTCTTTAGGGTTTGATTTTTTCTAACAGATGGTGACCTTTTGTGACCGCATATGTGATTGTAGAGAAGAGCCGCCGTGGTGATTTCTAGCACACCATGTTAAAAGCCTAATGATGCTCCTTTGGGAACTTATTGTAAGCAGGATAAACAAAATCAACACATTTTTCAGTCTCCTCCGGTAAGGCAGTCGGCATGCCTGTAGAGAGCGTGGCCAACAGCTAAAGAGAGATATCAATACACAAAGTTTACGGTCAGGTGTGACACGACACAAGGCGATTCAATGAGGCCCAAATCAATAATGAAACCAAATATAGATTTCAGGAATCCAGATGAAATATGTGTTAGGTCAAAGGAATAAGCCTGCTGGCTCTTATACCCGTGTATTTTGGGGTTTGCAAGGAGTTGAAACTATGCCTGGCTAGGGTTCACAGAGAGGTGTCTTATTTTTAATTCTTGTAGCCGTTGCATCCAAACAGCAGTGTATGGACCGGTAAGTTTCATTTATTTGTCTTTTGGACAGTGGATATGGTGGTCTAAACATTTGACCTGCATGTTAAGTGTGTAGAATCAATTGTGTAAGTGGGAAAACTTTATTATACTCTTTATTGCAATTCTATTAAATAGGGTTGTGACAGTGAGGAAATTTTCACTGGTTAATTGACATGTGACAACACCGGTAATCAGGGGTAATCAGTCGTTAGAAATGTTGATCCCTATGAAAGAATCCGCCTACCACAACCATTTCACACTTTTACCACTAATAAAACGGATCTCCAAAGTGTGCAAGCTCTTAGAATCGTCCTAACCCTTCTCCAACTTGCGGCGCTCAGCTGGTAATACCGGCATCATCATGGAGGGCATGTGTGTGTGTGTGTGTGTGTGCGGTGTGTGTGTGCTTTCAAATTAGAGCCAACTGGCAATTTGACAACAAAGCAGGAAAAAAAGGCATTAAACACAGGACTTTTATGAACATAATAAATATCTCACGTGATAAATAAAAATTGTCTCCTGCTGCTGATTTGTAATGTGATGTGACTCTCGCTCGCTGTGTCAAAACGACGTGGGGGGCCAGTGCCGTCGCAGGAAAATGACATAACCGCTATTGCGCCCTATCACTAGTAACACTGTCTACACTGACTACCTGAGCAAGCCTGGTGAAAACTATATACAGTATCACTATTAATTCATTTCCTGATGTAACCTTGGGAAAACAAATCTAACTGATAAATGCTATCCTAATTGTACCCTGTATCTAAAGCCATGCTGTATAAAGGAATCGTGACCATGTGTCAGACATAAAGAAGAAATAGATTATTTTTTAAAATCCTAAAGTGTGTAAGTCCTCTCACAGTGCTTCATTGCAATAGTTAAAACACATTTTTTAAATTATTCATATAAATGATGTCATGTTTTTGACCCTGTATATTTCCATTTAACACTGAGGAATGTCTGCAGTAATTTCCTGATTTTAGTTCTGTTGTAGCAGCTTTAAACATCTATTACCCCTTAAATCATACTGCACATACTGTAAGAAACACTGTACCTTTTACGAGAAATGGAAACGTGCAAAATCCTTACTCCTGGAGATTTTCCCTCTAACAGAAAACCAGGGGATCATTTTCACAAGCGTTTATACACTGCAGACAATTACAAATGCCAATCAGCCGGCCATGCGTGTCTTTGGGGAGGAAGTGAAAGCATCTGGATGGAGCCCTAAAACAAGGGAAGAGCAAACTCTGTGGGCAGCACACAAACCCTTAAATCCAGAGGTGTGATGTAAATGTGCTAACCTAAAAGCCACCATACCCACCTGTATTAATTAACAACATTTTTTCTATCCAATCTCTTACATGTAGAATTAGTCGATGTGAATAAGTTGCTTAAGAAACTGTAGTGGTAGTGAAGTGGTTATGATGTTGGACTGCTAATTGGTAGATTGGGGTTTAATTCCCAAAAATAGCAAGCCACCACTGCTGGGCCCCTAAGCAAGGCCCTTAACCTCCAGTTGCTCAGTTGTATGAAAGAGATGAATGTAAGTCGCTCTGGATAAGGGCATCTGCCAAATGTAAATTGTTGCTGCTCTGTTATTTTAAAAAAAATAATGTTTTATAAAAAGACGATTCACAGCACTGTGCCTTTATTTTAAAGAATACAGATTAACATGATTTACTGAATTTTTACAATTACACTACATTTTTACAGTTCTGTTTCATTGCATTTACATTTCTGGCATTTGGAAGACATCCTCATCCAAAATAGCTTACATTTATCTTTAATTTTTTATCCAACTGAGCAGTTAAGGGTTAAATTGCTTTTTAGGATCCCATGACATTATGGTGGTGTTGGGAATCAGTCCAACAATCTTCTGATCAGCAGTTCAACATCTTAACCGTTGAGCTTCAACTTCTCAGATTTCCCTGACTTTAATTACTGTAAAATAAGTCTAAACTCCTTCAAAACTAAACTGTACAGTATGTTCTATAGTAAAAGAGTAAGGGGTGACTTTTTCTTACAGTTTTTCCACCTTGCAGAGGACAAACACCATAGGGGATGACGGTAAAAGAATTCCTGATGTGAAAGCCCCCTGTCAGGCAATGGGTGCTTTGATTCCTGTTTCAAACACTGACATTCCAGCTGGGAATGATGCATTTGAAAGAAACTCCTATAGACAACAGCTTGATTTATTTATTTATTTATTTTTTGCATGATTGTGATGTGTCCAAAGATTTCAGTGTCTTTCAAAGCTTTTGACACTCTTGTGTCTTTTGTTGATTTCACGTTTTACCCGGAAGGTATAGTGCAGCCTTTTTTGCATTCTTGCAATAAACATTATAAAGGTTATCTGCCATCAAGAGAAAAGGGAAGACTATTGTAACCGGCTTTGAAGTCATATACCGCTGGTGCTTTTAACTTCTCAATGTCACAGGGTTTTTAGGTTCCCATAAAGATTGTAACAGCACTTACCTTTAACTTTGGGGAAACTGCTCTACCCAGATCAATAACACTGTTATTATACCCAAGACAGCCTTTATATTAGTTCAAAGAGTTAAAAAAGTGTTTCAATGTTTAAAAAGTATATTTATGCCCCTTGCTGCTAAAATATACATCATCACGTTTATATGTTATCGCTAGAATAAAGACAAATTGACTACAATTGAAAAACAGACGGCGATGCTGTCCTTTCTGGTTTGATTGGAGCAACGGGAGTGTGTTTGTGTTTTACCTGCTGACAGATAAATATCATCCACCATCTGAATGCCTTTGAAGTTCTAGTGTGAGTTTTGGGATCGATAGTGTTAGAAATCTGCAGGCATTATGTTCTGGCATGGTGGCGCCTACAAGAATACCGGTTTGTATGGTTTATTAAAAACAGTATCAATTTGTACCATGGAAAATATCCGTACGGGGAAACTCGACATAACACAGACTGTGATTTATTTCAGTTTCACTTAGTGCCTCTGATCAATCATATTTATATTTCTTTCCCCAATCTGCCTGTCTGAAGAATGTATATATTCTTTGCCTGGCCTGATTCTACATTGCGATTGCTTCCTTTCATGTCAGATGATGTTTTCTCTCGTCATCTTAATGTGTTATATATATATATATTGTGTGTGTGTCCCAGATTCACATTTAAAGCTATTTCAGAAGTTTATAGTATTTTTATAGTATTTTTTTAGTATTAAGTGTGTATGTTTGTGTGTGTATGTGTGTATGTGTGTGTGTGTGTGTATAATGGATATAATGTTCCTGAAGTGTGGTGTATATTTCTATGCACACGTCTCACACTCACATTCGATGCTATATCTGAAGTTTCAGTACCGAATTTTCAGGACATTTGTATGTACACATCATACAGGTACATCAACAAAACCTTACACCAGCTTTTGTTATATGAAAAAAAAAACCTCCTTTCATTTAGACAGGCAGGTGCTGGCAGCCAATCGGAAGAAATGTAAAAAGAAACATATACACATATTTCTGACAGGCTGAGGAACAATAAAACCACAGATTAAATTTAAATTGCAAGCAGCCGGAGGTGATGGTATCATTTTTCTAAGACACTGATGCTGCGTTTCTGTTGCTCACGTTAGGCAAAACTGTGAGATTCTGTACAAAGATACAGCGTTGTACAAGATTAAGAGACCTGGAATGTCATCTGGTACATTGTTAACAGAAGGGCACACTTATGATCACTATATATATATATATATATATATATATATATATATATATATATATACTGTATATACTGTGTTAATACTGTGTTTTATATATATATATATATATATATATATATATATATATATATATATATATATAAACATAGTCAATATTGTGCAGTATGCAGGATATGATGCAGCAATACATTCTTTCTGAATTGTTTCTTTCTGTTCTATTTTCTAGGGTAAATATTTAATAAAGCTTTTTTTACCCTGCACCTTTAAATAAAACAGTCAAATACAGACACAAGATACAGATTATATTTTTATTTCTCGAAACATCATTCGATTAAATCATTACTTAAAGCGTCTAAAACTCTTGTTACTGCTCTGTGTTCTTGCCTTCTACGATTTTGTGTGTGTTATTTGTTGTTAAGTGTTGCAGTGCTTGAATTTCATTCAGATCAATTCTAATTTATTTACTTACAGCTTTCAACAAAAACATTGTCACAACGCAGCTTTACTGAAGTTACGATATAAATTTGATCGTTTTACCGTTAATACGCAATCCAGACCTGACACCACTGGCAAAGTCTGTATTACTATTATTTAAGCTATTAACACGGTAGTTTTATATGTCATCCAGAATTATAACTAGTTTGGGTAATATTCTATTTTCATTTTTTTTTTTATCCTTAAAACAGATCAAATTAATAGATAAAAATGTTGTAAACCAAACACGGATTCGATATGTGCTGAACTCATTTTTATTCAAATGAAGAAGCTTGTAACCCAAACATCATGCAGTGTTCAATGAATGTCTCACACATAAAGGGTGCTGAGGCATGAGATGTGTCTGGGCATCGGACATTATATGGAGCTTTGTTGTTCCATGTTGGATCACAGTTGCTCTGTCTGATTCCAACGGGAAATACTGCACACACACACACACACACACACACACACACACACACACACACACACACCACCACCACCATCACCACCACGCACCAAAGAGGCAACAGTGGTGCATATATTGTATAATCCCTCACTGCAACCGCACCGATGCGCCCTACCAATGTGCTACATTTCTTTTATTGTATTTTATTTATTGTTCTTTTCTTTCATTATTTGATTTTAATGGTTGTATTTTATCAGTTCAAGTGTTAATAAGGGGTTTTTCCAAAATGTATCAAAAAAATAATGAATGTTAGATTTTTCTTTTTTTTTCTAGTTCCATTTTTTACTTATTTTAATATTAAGCGTACTTGTAGTAATGTGCTCGTGTGTGTGAAAGAGAGAAAGACAATAAGAAAGAGAAAAGCAAACTCAACAATGAAAGATAAACAGTGAAAAGGTCCCGCAATTAACGGCAGGGATCAGCTGCTCTAATGTCATTATACATCCCCTTCATTTTCTACAGTGGGGCCGTTTGATCTTTGAATACCCACCAGACCCTCCTCCCTCTATCCATCTCTCTCTCTCTCTCTCTCTCTCTCTCTCTCTCTCTCTCTCTCTCTCTCTCTCTCTCTTCTGCTCACTGTTCTTCTCTGCCTTTTTCCTCCCTCCTCCCTTTCTCCTCTTGCCATCAGAACCTCCCCCTTTCTGTCTCCGTGGGCTCACATTGGCTTGTGTATGTGAAAGTGTGTGCGCGGGCGCGTGTGTGCACGGCAGCGTGTGTGTGAGTGTGTGTGAAAGTGCACGGCAGAGGCTTGATGACAGAGGGCCTGGACCATTCCAACGCTCAGCACACCTCCCCAGCACACACAGAGCAGCTGAGTCCGACACCAACAGCACAGAGAGAGCCAAGGCAGAGAAGAGCAGAGGAAAGCCCATTAGAAAGAGGAAGTTAAGACAGTAAGAGACAGAGAGCGAGAGAGAGAGTGTGTGAGAAAGAGAGAGAGAGAGAGAGAGAGAGAAAGAGAGAGAAGGAGCAGGATCTCCCAGCTTGATGCGCAAAACGTCCCGTTACCACATGCTGTGCTCCATGGCGAACACGGGCTGCGTGCTGCTCTCCGGCTCTGGGCTGTTACCTCACTCACTCCAGTGTCCACCTGCTTTCCTCTATCTGACTGAGGTAAGGCAATCCTCAACTTTTCTCTCTCTTTCAGTCTCGTTCTCTTTTTTCCACCTCGCTTGCAGCACGTGCTGGCGTCGTGTCAAAACCCTACCCCCTCCCACCCCACTACTCCCACCCCCCCTACCCATTTACTCCAGCTTTCGACAGGCGTCATCCCACTTTAATTTTTTTAACTTGTTATAAACACTTTCTTTCTTTTTCTTATTTCGCAAAAAGTAGTTTTACCATCTAGAAAAGGATTTGTGGTAGGTTATGGGAGGAGTTTATTCTAGATGATTGAACTTTATTCCGCCCCTGTCCTCTTTTCTAGATCACTGCTACAGAATGCATTTAAAAACACTTTTATACAATAGTTCATTTTCTTATTTATACTAAAAATATATTTAAAGACAATTCAGACTTTTAAGATACACCCTACGGCCGGGTTTACACACACACACACACACACCGATCTAAAGGTGTGTTGGCAGGATGCTCTGTATTCTCTGCTCTCAAGCTACAACCCGAAGTACCCAAACTCTACCTAAACTAAAAGTGTGTGAATGGTAGCATGTGTTCTTGTGTTAGTGTGTGTGCGAGTGTGTGTCTTTTTTACTACATGCAGCATGTGCAGTGGCAGAAACACTCATTTTACCCTAGACGGTATGTTATTAGAACCATATAAAAATGATAAGACAGTTGAGAGATAACCTGCCGCACTCCGCTTTCAAATCGCCCCACACTCATCACCTTAACAGCCCCTTGTCTCAGCGCGGGTGCACACACACACACACACACACACACATATCCAGACACACACCACCAGCTGTCCAGCCTCTGCTGTAGTACTGACTTTCCTTTGTAACTGTGTGTAAAATTAATTGTTGTTTGTAATTTGTTGTGGTGTGTGTGTGTGTGTGTGTGTGTGTGCTGTTTTTCAGAAACTAAAATGTGTAATATTTAATTTTATCTTGCTGTGTTTAATTAACACAGCGAGATAATTGTCGTTTAGAAGCGTTAGACAATTTTAGGAAATTTAACTTATTAATTTCTGATTTATAAGAATTTTATGAGAGTCATAATTTTCTTATTCCTATTTCCGATGATAAAAGCTGCGTCTGGATCTACCGGCCCAAATTTACACCTGTAAAATGTTTACAAACGTGTCTTTCTTTCTTTCTTTCTTTCCTACTTTATCTTCTTCTTTTTTGCTTATTTTATTTCACAAAAGCCAGGTTCTCCGCTGCATTTATTCGGAAGTGCTTCTTCAGATGACGCCACACAAACTGCAGTCCTTTCTTCCGAACACATTTTTGAGAGCTGAACTGCTAAAATATTTAAAGAGGACAAGATTTAATACATAAATGAAAATGAATAATTTACCTATTAACTATAACTAATTCATGCAGCTTTGCTCTTACAGTCACGCTTGTAGCTGTTGAAACATAAACTTTTAGACACATCTAACGATTGTGAAAATGTGTACAAAAGTCCGTGTATTTTTATTCTGGAAGTTTTGCAATATATAAAATAGTACATATATATATATATATATATATATATATATATATATATATATATATATATATATATATATATATATATATGTTGTTGTTTCTCTCTCTCTCTGCTCTTATCACTGTGACTAGATATTCCGTGTGCGTGTGTGTGTGTGTCTTGCTGCAGGCTCTATGCAAGCTAGCTAGTGTATATTGTGTATCTGTGCATACAGTGCGTGTGTGTTTGTAATTGCTGCGCAGTTCTCTGCAGCTGCATTTCTGCTTGCCTTCCCTGGATAAGGATTTATCGGAATTGCCAGACCGAGCTTTTGTTTCGGTTCAGAGCTGGATTGTTTCGGATAGGATTTATCGGAATTGCCAGACCGAGCTTTTGTTTCGGTTCAGAGGAAAGTTTCAGCTCATTTCAGCATGCAGGACTTTTCTTCCATTCTTTCCTTTTTCTCTTTCTTTTCCTAAACCGTTACTTTGTCAGTGTGGGTGTTTATTCGTGAGTTTCTGATCATTTTTTCTGGAATTTTGAAACTACAGCAGAAAAGAGTGAGAAGAAGAAAAAGGGACGAGATCAGGACATGGTGTATTGTTGTGCAGTGAGGTGCTGTATTGTTTTGTCCAAATGGAGTAGTTCAAAGAATAATTGGCCAAAGCAATTGATATATAGCATCTCGGAAGTGCTCCAGGATTAATTCTCCTTTGGGAATTTATTTATTTATTCCTTTATTTATTTGTGAACATGACCTCATCTGCATTTATCTTGAGATTTAGTTGTAGAGCATTTTTTCCCCCCACCAGACTTTATTGCAGTAGCGGCTGCTTTTCAGAGCTTTAGTCAATACAGCGCAGTAAATTTGCTTGTGCAAGCATCTCCCGCTCCCCGGAGGACGGAAATCTTTACTCGTGCCCGGGATAGTTAAACAATTCCTACTATTGTAAATACATCGGGAATTTCTCCTGGTGGCTCAGGCCGTATATGTAGCAGAGACCTGCTGCATAATCATACACACACCACACACACATACATATTGGAATTAGGTATAACATATGACGTGGAAAAAAAGAAGGGAAGTGACTGAGGATAGGATAATATCAAGCTATACGTGACTGGAAGAAAACAAGCATAGGGAAAAGTACCCAGAATGCTTTTCTGCTCTTACCCTGCTGTAGGTAAGCTAGTGAGTAAGCAAGTGTACACCGATTCTCCCTAAGACTCCTGTATGCCTGCTGCTTGACACTGCCCCGCTAATGATCTCTCTCTCAGTGTTCGAGTATGTACATACAGTACGCATGTGTGTGTGTCTCAGTTGAACCCTGCAGGAGTTGCGCTCCCTCTCCGTTTCTCTCTCACATCGAGTGACTGTAACTGAGCGCTCAGTACGTTGTTAGGAAATGAGCCTGTCGATAACGGATGACGTAATGCTCCCGCTAGTGAGTCCAGGCCATAAAGCTCAGCTGATGCTGATTACACTAATGCTGATCCACAGCAGAAAGCTTTCGTATGAGGATTTCGTGTGTGCTGAATAATTAGTCAGTATGTATCAGGTAACAGCGACTGGCTCAGCTGAATTTATATGGTGTGTAAATCAAAAAAAGGTTTCAGGGATTCCATTAGGATTCGAGTTCCATCAAAATATTCAAATATTCTGTTATTTTTATTTTAAAAAATACATCGGCCCGGATATTTTTTTTTTTTTCAATTAATGATTAATGAGACGCTCAACACAAAGACATGCACCAATGTGTATTTAAGTCGAGCAGAGCGGAAAACCTGTTTCAGATACAAAGACAAATTTCAAAGTAAGAGCACACTGTTAGCACTGCAGAGCTGTAGGTGAATGCACACACATACACACATACACACAAAAACACACACACACTTCTCCGTGTGGGGTGTTTTCCCCAGGCGAGTATTGCACTTCAGCAAGGCAAAGTGAAGCGAGCATTTTCATATCAATACTAAATGAGAGTGCTCTCTATAGGTTTGTCTCTCTGTAATGTGATGTAGTCTAGCTCTGATTAAAGTATGGCTTCTATCAGCTTCACTAAATTATTGATTAAAACACCAGGAAAGTGCCGGCATTTGTCTCTGTCTGCTCTCTCTCTCTCTCTCTCACTCTCACTCTCTCTCTCTCTTTTCTATTGTCGTGGGCAGATGCAAGCTTGAGAGACGATTGCAGCTTTCTCTGGCTTTGCATTATATTCTGTACGAACCTGCATGTATTTAATGCAGCAGGATGATTCAGAACACACTCTTTAATCAATCTATAACCGTAGGCAATTAATTGTTTATATCATCATACTGTAAAGACATTTAATGTATTTAAGTGTGTTTTATACATGATATATTATGTGAATAACAAAAACATCCTATAGGTTTAAGGAAAATCTGCTTTGCTTTGCTTTGATTTTAATTTTATTTTATTTTTTTAGCTTTTAGCTACTTTTCGTTCCAATCTAAAAATAAAAAAAATAAAAAAATTCGCAATATCTGCATACAACTTTCCCATTTATAATAATCTGCAAAATACATTTTCAGCCTCAGTCATGAGCACGCCAGCTGTGCTGCCTGAAAATTCTTTCTCTCGTCTGTTTTCTTGCTTCCACACATTTCATCCTTGATAATTAGCAGATAGAAGACACTTTATTTCAAAATCCTCAAAGAAGCTTTTTTTTTAACAATTATCTAAAAGAGTTGTCACACTTCATGTCATTTGACGCGGAAAAGAAAAGGTCAGGTTCCTATCGTATTTTCTCCTGCAAGCCTTTTTTTTCACGGTTTAACTGCTCGGGTAACCTGTAGATTTCACATCCTTCTACCATCTAAAAATAAAAACATACTGTAGTAACACTTTCCATATAAGCTACTGATTAACACATTCCTGCATGATTAACACTTTTATCATGTAGTATGCACTTTTTATGTATATAAAAACACATCCCGCCATCTCTTAAGAATAGATAAGAAGATGCATCATTATTAGTAGTAGTAGTATTTGACAGAAGATACATGACACATATTAAAGCATTGCATAAGGGTAATTTTTTCATGTGCTCGGCTGCCAAGTGTATGCTCCAGCATTGATGTTTCTGTGCTTTGCTGCAGTGCATGCTGGGATGCCGCTGGCTCTGCACCAGAGTTGGGCCAGAAGTGGGATTCATGGGAGAGCTCATGTCCTTTGGGGCTTTGCTAGGACGCTATAATATTCTCAGGATAGTCTCAAAGTCTCCAAAGACCCTGTAATGCTTGAAGGGTTCTAGGAAAAATGCATTTCAGTGTGTGTGTGTGTGTGTGTGTGTGTGTGTGTGTGTGTGTGTGTGTGTGCCATATCTAAAAGCCAAATCTAGAAGTTTATGTCTGCTCTCAGTCCACCCCTATGGGATAGAGACACTGACCTCTACGTCCGGCCTGATGAAGGTGGCAGAAATTATAGCAGGCATAAAATGTACCAGAGCTGCCTTCAAGTCCTTAGTTATTTGAATTATGAGAGTTAACATATAAAAGACTTTTATTTATCGTTCCGTTGAATTCGGAGCCATTAAAATGTCAGCACTTTGGATTGTCGTTAGCTGTTCGGGAAGCAGGTGAGATTCTTTTAGACTCATTCTGAATACGTTTTAATTTCGTTTTACCAAATATTAATAACAGATAACTAAAGAATAAAATCACAAATGTGTAACTTTTGCCAACGTATACAGATAAACTGTCGAGCAGAGGTTACCAGATGTGGAGCAAATGACTTCTAATGAACTCCGACCCCTTATTCAGCCTATTGTGTTTATTTACTTTTTCAATTGTTATTCCACTGAAAGCCACTCGGGTGAACCAACTCCGATTTTTTTCTCTAATGTGGCACAGATCAGATCTCATGCTCTCATGACAGTGTAAGCAGGAAAAAAGCACATGGGTTCTGATATATTTTCAGATCGGATTCAGACATCATTCGTATGTGTTGATAAATCAGATATGAATCGGATACATGCATTAGCGTGTGCAGTGTAAGCAGACAGATCGGATTTTCATCTGTTGATGCGAGTCAAACGTCGTTGAATAAGCGACGATGGCCCATGACGTCAACTCAGGTGGACACCAACAGCAAAATATAATAACTAAACGCGTTATTATATATCGCTATTGGTGTTCACCTGAAAAAAAAAGGCATTAAAACCTGCAGCGTAAAAACAACGTCACTGTACTCAACCAGCACTCACACTCTTTATTGAAATTTATATGAATACACTGTGATTGAAAGTGACTCACATTAATATATCAGAATTTATCTACAACAGGAGGTGGTGAGTTTCCACACTTGTTCTCACTTGTAAATAAAATTATGTAAATGAGGTAAATTCTCAATCCAGACATAAATAGCTATTGTTATTATATTACTAAACGCTGTAGTATAGATAGATATATATACCTTCAATAAATTTAAAACACAAAAATATGATATGAACCAATGTGTTTTCACATTTTGATAGTTTGGTGAATATTTTTTCTTCATTTATTCATGGATTATCCAGAGGACATCCACACATACGCTATATCGCCAACTGTTTGTGGACACCTAAACATCTGATCTATAGCCTATGTGGTTCCTCTACGAAACATGTACCACACAATCGTCTGACATTTTTCTGTATATTGTATATATGTTACATTATTCCTTCACTGGAAGACCCAAACACTGTTGAAGCATGACAATATGCCCCAGTGCACAAAACCCCGGAGATCTATTAGGACATTGTGTTTTGTGATTGTAGTTTTCTGCACAAAGCCCTGACCTTAACACCACCTAACACATTTGGCATGAACTGGAACACCAACCTGAACTACAGACTAGAAGGCTGCATTGGGTTTTAGTTCCCAGGGGACCCACAGAACCCGATGTAGCAGTGGGAGGTGGGAGGTTGCTGCAGGCAGGATTGGGTGTTCAGAATATTTTGCAGGAGACCGACGGGGAACGGTGGTATTTTGCGTGTAATAGAAAAAGAGTGAAGAATAAGTAATAGCGCAGTGGTTAAGGTGTTGGACTGCTAATTGGAAGAATCTGGGTTTGATTTCCAACACCACCAATTTGCCACTGCTGGGTCCTCGGTTGTATAAATGTGAGTAAGTCGCTCTAGATTAAGGCATCTGTTAAATGCAGTAAATGTAAGTCAATCATGTTAACTTGAACAAATATATAGAGTTTATTTAGGTTTTTCACAAGTTCTGAGAAAAAGTTCGCAAAGGAGCAGGCGGAAGTGGACACAAACATTGCAGGCACAGGTGGGGAGCGGAACACGCAGGTTGTGGGTTTTCCTGGTAAATTTAGAGGAAGTGAGCGGGGACATGTTTCAGACAACAGTCCAGCACGGTGCTGATGGTAGTGCTTAATCTCATCAATACTAATGTAGTTGTATGAACACATATGTGATGCTCAGGTGTCTACAAACTATTGGCGATAGAGTTCTAGTAAAAAGAACATGTAAAAAAAACAACTTGAGCTTAAGATCGGACCAGGGACCTTGAAGATTACAACCAATTAACCTGATCCTTCAGCGAGATCCTCTTTTTTTTAGATCACAGCATTGTCTAATTTATTAAACAACAAATCTGAAACATTTGCAGTGATTGTTTACAGATCTCAATTATAGAGGGTTTTTTTTTATTGGACCCTGCATATCTCTGCTACAAAAGGCCAATATGATAACAATTAACAAACAGCACCAACGAGGAGACACAGACAGATAAACACTTGCTGTTCGCTATCAGGACCTCACAGTTCAATAACACATTTCCCCACAAAAGCAGATCAGCGTCATCACTGAGGCAGCAGGTTTTAATCCTCTTGCTGTAGTTCAGCTCGAGCGAGCGTCTGCTCGAGATGATCCGACCGCAGCATCTTATTTTTTTTTTTTTTTATAGTGTGTCTTCTAGACAAGCTAATTAACTGGGTTAGGTGGCTCTGTATTAATACCAGAGACACAGAGTACTTTAGTTCCCCAGCGAGCGAGCAGAAAATTGCTGTGTAAATTGGAGGCTGTTGCTTTTCCGAGTCTGTGCATAGCTGAGAATTTAGACTTGGTGCATATCACGAAGAGTGCACATCTCTCCCTTTTTTTTTCTTCTGTCCTTTCTAATAAGCCAGTATGAGACTTGAAATCACAGCCCAGGTTCACCCCAAACTCACAATCTCAATATCAAGTTAGAGTCAAATTATAACTATGCGCTTTTTTTCCTTCTATCTCGCCTCTCTTGGATACGTTACCGTTTTCTAGCTGGGCTTAATTAGTCGGAGATGATTCTTTTTATTGAGAGCGTGACACCTGTCCAGCTTTACTGTATATCCTAAGTGAAAGAAAATAAAAAACATTATTTTGACTTCTTCCTTTTTTTAATTTATTAATTTATTTATTTTTAGGTTTTTCTCCCATCCTCAGGTTGACTAATGATCCCACACAGGAGATAAATCGCTTTCACCTGTTCCAACTGGATGCGTAAATATTTCATGGCACAACAGACAGATGAGACGTTTAACAATCTGATGGGATATTCTCTGGTTTAAACGCTGCCTTTGACGTGCCAGCGGTACTCGCTCGTTCTTTTACCTCCGTCATCCTCTGGGATGCGCCGGTGCCGGCTTTTTGCTGGAGTGCAGGGTCTGCTTTATCTGTGTATTTAGACAGGCTGGGAAAGAATTACAGTGACAGTGCTTAGGAAATGATAGGCTGGTAGTGAGATATTTGTGCCTCATAAATTCTCCATTCCTCAGCGCAATTTACGACAGCGGGGCTGTGTGTGCCGGTGTATGTGCATGGGAGTGAGTGTGTGTGTATGCATGTGTAAGAGACAGCTCATGTCCTGCTGTATCTGTCTCCATCTGCTTAGCCACTTTTGCACTAACATAAATTAAGGGGCTATAGACAGCATTTTTCAAGTCTCTGTTCACATAAAAATGAACCTCTCTCTCTCTCTCTCTCTCTCTCTCTCTCTGTCTCTCTCTCTTTTACAGCTTCTCATTCCAGATCCGTTAATTGAAAAGGAAAAGTGTATAGGTGAAGTTAAGTTTGACATGGGAGCATAGCCCGATGCCATATGTAGCATGTTATCTAAAGGGCATTAAAACAGATGTTAGCACTTTAAAGGTTAGCATGAGCTGGTGTTTTTTTTTAATTAGCATGGCTTTAGGCCCTACACACCCTACCACAGAAGGATACGTGACACTGTTTGCGCGCTGCCGGGCTCTCAGAAGGTTAGAGCATGGTTGTAGCGCAATAGTGACGGCGATGCGTTTTTTCAAAGTGCGATTAGCCTCGTGTTCTCTCCGGGTATCAGTCAGCTGTCAGACAGAGCAGCCTGCTGACACTGACGTCTCCGAAAGTGGACACTTAAGAGTGACGCTGAAAATATACAATGGAAATTGACATGGGTGATATTTTAAGACGTCTGACCCTTGACCCTCCGGCATGGTTATACTGAAGGAGGATGTGGAGAGATCCCTCTAGTTGCCAATCTTAAAGTCTCTATGAGATTTGTCATCTCTCTCAACAGCTGTTTATCAATGGGCTTCAATGATTTATGAATTTCTTGCTTTCAGCTATCACTGTCGCTGGATGAGTGAGCTGGAAAACCTTGCAGGTCTTGCAGGTGCAACCACAATGTGAAAAAACACATACTATAAACAGGAGCACACATACACACCTGCTAAACAATTAGCTCTACATGAAATATTTGCCATCAGCGCTCTAATAATTTAATACATTATTAATGAGTCACAGTCAGTAGAATGCGGTGGTTCATTTAGTCATAGTTTTATTTCCATCGATCACTTTGTCATTCCACCGTCAATAGATTGAACGCTTCAGGTTGCACACTCAGCCCTGTTCTAAATCTTATTTAGATGCTGAAATAAACCCTAAACACAGCGTTTATAATCCATCTGATAAATGAATTATTAGTCTCTGTTCTACACATTCAACTGAAAATCGAGTCGCTCCCGGTAGCGCCGCGTACTCGATAATGATATTATCATGCAGGTAATGAATAATCCAACATATGCCCCATATTAGCAAACTCTTTTTTTTTCCTAGCGAAAGACGGAGATAGGGAGATTTCATGAAACGCATGCTCAAACAGTCGCTCCTCTGTGATTCTGAGAGAGGGCTTGTTAAATAGAACATCAAAGTCAGGGGACTTTTACTCTCACTATTCAACAGCAAGCTTGATTGGATTCGGATAAATTCCACAGAAGATTGGGTTCCTTGTAAATATTTCTCTTTTTTTTTCCTAGTTCTGTCCCGGTCTTGGTTTATTTCTGTGAATATATCTGATCCGAAAAGGAGAGAAGCTGGCGGGAAGACCGATGTCTCGGCACCTTTCAATACTCCATTATTCGACAAGCCTTGCTTTGCTCTACGTACATAAGCTCTTAATTACTGTAAATTGTGCCGATTAACATGTGAACGAGGTGAAAATTAAATAATGCAATTAAGACAAATATTGATGTAAATTGATAGAGTCGGTTTGTAAAAGTGCAGCTCTGAAATGCTTTCAATAAGTTTAGATTAACCTCCATTTGCATAAATTAATCAGGGATAATTAGAAATTAAGATGATTGCTGTTGAGGCTGATCAGTGCCTTTGTGTGTGTGTGTGTGAGAGAGAGAGAGAAAGAGATCTGAAGTTTGATGTAAGCAGGATGTTAGAGGGACATTCAGGGGTGCTGCTGCTCTGCTTGTCCTGTCGTGTGTAATTACTTTAATCATTCTAGGCATCTGGATGCCGGGCACCATGTAACAGCCAGCTATGATCTAGTACCCCCGCGTCTTCCAACTGCACCGTGTAAAATGTCCGACTGCCCGCACACAATCAACATCTTCAGAAACCAAAGCTGCTACCGGATACTTTCTGCCGTTGGCTTTAGTTTGTTGAATTAAATGTATTTGTGATATTAACCAATCCAAATATGACTGTTTTAAATAGTTGATTGCATCATCATCTATAGCCTTGATTCTAAATTATATGCTTTTCTCGACTTATCTGGAGAACTAGTTGTGGGTATGCTTTAGCTAAAAACCATATTCTGAAAATGATATCCCCCGTGTGGGGTAGTGCAGTGGGTAGTGCAGCATCACCACGTCATAGCTCCAGGGTCCTGGGTTTGGTCTTATATTTGGTGGACTGTCTGGAAGAGTTTTGCTTGTCCTTCCTGTATCTGTGTGGGTTTGCTTTAGGTTCTATGGTTTCCCCCCACCTCTTAATTAAGAGGATGGATCGGCTGTGATGAATTGCTCCAAGGTGTGTGTGTGGGGTTGTTTGTGGGAGAGACAGAACGTGTGATACCTTCATGTCTACAACACGGATCAGCTTAAAATAACTACCAAAAATTAATAAAGAAATGAGGTAAGATTTGTTTGTATGAACACCAGACAGCATTGTAGTGAGTCTCGCCATCACAGACTGATGGTCAATTAGACTTTTTAGACTGAACCATGTAGCGGTTAATTGATTGCATGGTTGCAGAGGGGTTTTTTTTTTAGTACCGAGAGACAGAAAAGCTCATAACATTCATGCATTCAACATACCACATTCAATGAAATCAGGTGTGGGTTAAAAATATTAAGAAAGTCTGTCTCAGGCTGTTAGGTCCCCTGAGATGGTTATATGAGGTGGCGGTAATTTGATCAGATGAATAAAGTCTGTGTGTGACAAGCGACTCAGCACTTTTATCCCAGAACTTCTGACGAAGGAAAAAATCCCTGACATTGGCAGCTGTGGGAGCCCACCTATCGATTAGCTCTCTTGTTCCATCATAACTGAGATGGATGATGGATAGGGAGTTGTTTTGATGGGGTAAGAGGGGAAGTCTAGCAGGGTGTGGTCTCCATGGAACACTCGCAGCTTGGGCAGTCTGCTTTTCTGTAATCCAGTCTGTCTTCGTCTGGCTCACCTGGGCCAAGAGCAGCCACAAGCGTGCCCATTTTACCCGCACTGGCATTAAAGAGGAAGGGAGTAGAAAGAAAGAATCTTTCATGCCCATCATCCCTGGTGGTAGCATGGGACTCAGTAAAGGCAGCTTTCCCCACCAAATCATGCTGTGCTCCAGGCCTTTCGGCTTTTCTACCATTCCCGCTTGGTCTCCCAGACAGTGTTGTGGAGACACACCGATGCCACCTTTCCTTTGTGTTGCTGTTTGTTCTCTTTCCCCTTTCCTGATCAACCCTTCGGTTTTGCATTGTGCTTGTTTCTTTGTTAGAAGGTTCTTCCAATTTAATTACGGAGGCTTTGAAGTTGCTATGAATAATGGCGAAGTGTTCCCTTCAGAGCCTTCAGCTTTTTATTCAGATCAAAGATAGCTTTTACATCAGCCGGCACTCCACCCCCCTGGCCCCCTGACTGAGAATAGTCACAAGCATTTCAGACAGCAAGCAACGAGTCTTCTCTGCTACCACCTCCCCTATCAAGCACACGGGGGCCTGAGCTGGATGAGTATTGAACTCAAAAGCGTCAAAAACCTGGGTCTGGGTCCCTGGGCAATGTGGAAGTGCTAGCGCAGGGGTTAAGGTGTTGGACTGCTGATTGGAAGATTGCCGTTCGATTCCCAGCACCACCAAGCTGCCACTGCTCAACCCCTGAGCTCCTAACCCCTAATTGCTGTGTTGTATAAAAGAGATGAATGTAAGTCGCTCTGCATAAGGGCAACTGCTAAATGCCGTAAATGTAAATGAATAATTGAAATAAATGTAATTTAATCTTGATAAGGGGGGGGTCTGCCAAATGGCAGAAATGTAATGGGAAAAGTGACATAGAACAAAAGAGGCCAGCCCACAGATTGACAGAACAGACTTTTATGATTGTACCCTTTGAAAATATCCTGTGTGTTTCTGTTAAACGCTGGAGGTTTTATTGTGCTTAAGTTTACAAGACAAGAAATAATCTGCCTTAAGTATTCTGTAAGACTGTTTTGTAGTGGATAGCAAAAATAAAAAAAATTATTGATGTCTTATTTCGGGCCCTGCAGGCACATTTATACCTGTTTTAAAGACCAATATGTTTAATAAGAATATCAGGATGTGATTGTGTCGAAAAGCAGCAGTTTCGACAGTTTATCATTATTCGGTTTAGCTTTTAAACCTTGAAGGTTATTTGCTTGTTTTGTTGCTGTGTCTAATGCTGCGGGATGGCTTTCAAAACGAAATAAAGTTTGATTACGATAAAATGTGTAACAGCCATCTTCTGCGAATTGTTCTATTAAACAAAGGAGCTTTATCCTGTGAACAAATGGTTACGGTTTAGGACACTCAACTATATGTCCTCAGAATGCAGACAGAGTCTCCACACATCAGCTGTACAGCCTCTGTGCTAAACAAACACCGACAGTCTAGTGGAGACATAGTGATGCACAGGGCATGCCATACCACTTTGGTTTTTCCATTCCTCTAAATAGCTTGTCAATTACACTGGGTAAACAGAGTGAGAGTTGAGAAGTAAATCTAGCATAGACAAATATAAAATCGCATCCCCTCAAGATTAAATGCCACTGAGCCTTGAAAAAAAAAAATTCAATAAGACAACAGTGCCTGGGTTGAGACGCCATTGTGTACAGATGGGTGTGCTTTGTGATTGTGTTTGCTTGTGTGTGTATTATGCAGAGTGAGACTTGGTTCCACCAGCCCTGAAAAAAATAATTCAATAAGACTCCCGGTTTACTTTCCATGAGACAGTATTACACCGGATCTCCAGAGCTGGGCAAAATGAATGCAGATGGTGCACAGGGCACAGAGCTCCTGGTGTGTTATGGGCAATGCAGTAGATTACGCTGGCCCAAAGTGTCGAAACATGACCAGCCCTGGGACTACTGCACTCCTCTGCAGCTATACCACCAATCATTTTCCTCCCACCGCTAGACATTGTATAGGCTAACGGGAAAAGCGGAAAGAAAATAGTTGCATAACTGGTTTAAAAGAGATTCTGTGCCACTAATTGACAAAGTTGGAGAGTGAGTTGGCAAAGTTAGTCTATTCTCGCATTCATAAAATGGCAACGTCTGTAATTACTACCTACAGCCAAAGTAAAACAGTCTTTAAAATTGCATTAACAGTAATTAAAATTGCATTAAAAGTATTGTACACGGTATGTTTTACACCCCTTTTCCCATGTGGACCTCGTTAGGCAATCACTAAAATGCTCTGCAAGCCCTTGTTCATTATTCAGTATTTCTAGCTCGATGCATGTTACAGCTGAAATGCTGTTCTTCCACACTGCCAGCCTGAGCCATGCCATTTAATTAATTCCAAACCATTAATGAACTAAAGAAGAAAATTGCAAAAAAAAAAGGAAAGAAAGAAAGAAATAAAGAAAGAAAGAAAGAAAATATGGCTATCAATCTCCCGTTCTGTTGGCAGGTATATAATGAAGTATTCGTGTCCAATTGAATTTGCGCTAATTACACTAGCCTCCAGATATTACTTCATCTGTACTAGTGGAATTAATGTAAGCCTGCATGTGGGAGGTGTGCTTCACACGCCCTGACTCACCCCTGCTGTCACACTCCAACAAACGCACTGTACACCCAGAGATAAACACACACCCACGCATAAATGCACATGGCCTCACACACACACACACACACATACATGGCCCAGTGCCACACAATCTCTTTTGCAGGCAGGCACGCTTTGCTAAGCAGGTAGGAAGCCCCCAGCTGACCAATCCTAGCCTTAATTACACATGCAGCACTTTGGAGAGAATGAGTTTCCATTAATTTACTCGCACTGAAAACATTTGGTCTCTCATGGCCCTGTTGCTGCACTCTTTAAATGAACTCTAAAAAGAAAAGGCAACAAAGTAGGGCTCAGAGAAGACCTTTTAATGGCCAAGCTGCTGTCTCTGTAGAGATGTGCATGTGTTAGGAAGAGTTAGGGTCTTTTTTTAAGCCACGCTGGGCCTGGGTGGATTTCCATGGAGCAAGATGGTGAAAGAAATAAGCAGATAGAAGCCCAAAGGCGAAGGTTTAGGTGAGGGAGCACAGGTGCATATTGCTGTTTGGGTGGAATGAGCCAAAAATCCAGCCTGAACTTAAAAGCTCTGTGGAGAATAATAAAATGTTTCGAAGAAATTGGCAACACCGGCACATAGTGAGTAAAGAGTGCAGAGAATGTATAAACACTCAAAGAGGAATACACCAAAGCTGAAGACTGCAGCAACAATTAAACAACGATGTTGCTTGCATTTTACGTGACTTAAGCATTCTTTGAATCACCTTGTGTGTTTAGAAGCAACACTGTATCACGTTATCAGTAGATATAAAGAGAAATCGAAGCTTGGAGTCTTGGAGATCCTGAGCTACCACTTCCCAGTTGATTATGGTAAATTGGCTTTACTTGGAATAGCCAATTCACCTTAATCAACTGGAAAGTGGTAGCTCAGTGGTTAAGGTGTTGGACTGCTGATCGAAAGAACGTTGGTTGAATTTCCAACACCACCGATCCATCACTGCTGCACCCCTGATCAAGGCCCTAAACCCTCAACCGCTCATTTGGATCTGGATAATGGCATCTGTTAAATGCCAGAAATGTAATTGTAATATAATCTAATAAAAAATTTATTTCATTATGCATGAATAATCACAGAAATGTAAACAAGAAGTAAATGCGATTATTCAACTTTTATTAAGTGCATAACCGCATATCTTATTATATTAATAAGATTCTACAGTGAATTCTTTGCATTATGCTTGCTTATACTTTAATACAGTATCCAGTAAGAAAGTAATCAACTACATTTGCTCCCTGGTTAATGGTTTTGTTCACAGTAGCTACTTTTCTTTACACTAAATTAGTTTACTTGAAATCAACCAACTGAATATTGAATTAATTCACAATTAAAAAGTCCAGTGTTTCAAATGGCCAAAGTATAATTACCCATATAAAGCAGTATATCCAAACCGATCTCACAGTTGGCACACTATGACTGCTGCTTACACATACTAATACACATGTACTCTGTACTTTCACTGATATTTTACTGTTAAGCAATTCTCAATCATTTACGATCCAGTTCCCCCAGCAGGGTTTTGCCCTAAACAATAGTGCAAATTAACAGCATTTCTTTTTTTTTTTACAAAACAGTTTGTTAAATTGTCTGTAACTGGTTTAGAAATCTGCCTTACGGGTCCTGCACTGGTGCAGTGTTCCAGATCACATACCCCGTGTTCCTTATTAAACACCGTCTCATCATGTACGTCTGCCGGGATAGCGTTTGGTATTCAGCGACTTTAATTCGGCTACAAATCGCAGAGCTCCCCTCTTCTCTCCCAGCATTTAATATTCAGGCTTCATGTATCCTGGTGAAGCCGCTTAATGATTATTTAATGCTGAGATAATTGCTTAAGGGCTGCTTGCATTGCTACACTTATTTGCATGGTACATCTGCAGAGGAACAAGCAGACGCTGGCACAGAGGTTCGGGTTGCCTCTGTGTGATCTCGGCCTGGCCTCCCGTGGTTCTGTGGAGATCCCTGACCAGGCTGCAGAGTTATCGCTCAAATTAGAGTTATCTGTTGAGACAAGAACTGCTGTTTCATCTGGCCCGATGAATTATGCATTAAAAGTGATTGTGAGATATGTTCTTTTAAGTGCTTTTGAAGGCCTCATTAAAATTTGGCGAGTGTAGCTGTTAGCACAGATTCCATGTTTGTAGAGGAAATAATCCCAGTGCTAAAGCTTTGTACTGTCTTCATGGCCATTTTTTAACGACTATGTCGTTCGGATGTACAGTTTGGAGAAAGGTTGATGCCATAAAGGACATTTAGGTAAATTTGCAGTGATATCACGTCACATCAGCAGTCTGAGTCAAAACTAATCAAAAGACTTAAATTGGCATTTGATGTTTGGCAGCATGTTGCATGCTAATATAAAGTGTGTGTGTGGGTTTGTGTGTGTGTGTATGTGTATTCCTGTCCACAATGACAGGCTGCTAGATGTCAATATTTTCCAGTTGATTTGTGATTCCTTTTTTTTTTTAAATTTGTGTCTGGTTTGCGTTTATGTGTGTGTGTGTGTGCGTGTTTGTGTGTGTGTGTGTGTGGGTATATCTGGCGTTCATGTTTATAGACGTAACTCTCGCCGCCAAAGTCACAGTGGCATAAACATGACACCTGTGCTCTTTACACATCAATATGACGCTCGGAAACTGAGTGCTCGGAAACGTCACTTCTTCAATCTATATCCTTATTTTTCTTTACTTTACCTCGTCTGTCTTCCTGTCATCCGTCTCTCTGCCCCTTTCTTACCATCACACTCTCTTTTGCCTCTTAGTCTCTCTTCATTTGGTGGTTTATACTTCCCTTTCCGCTTCCTCACTCTCTCTCACTCTCTCGCGCTTATCTTTCTTTTCTTCATGAGGATCAATTTAGCCCAACACGATCCTCTGCTGCGTACCGCCTAATTCTTAGACTCGCACACAGCTCGCCATTGTGTCATAATCGGTGTGAAATTGATTTATGGCTCTTTTTCCACCCCTCTAAACAGCTGCTGAGTGATGCCTCCTGTCATAATCGCTCCATGTCGCCGTTCCTCCCTGTCTCAGCGCTGCTCCTCTCCACACACAGTATAGTTGATGGTATTTCGTCTCTCATTTATAACATGATATCTGAGCAGAACAGAGTTCTCCTGCCCTCTCTCGCTTTCTCAGTCTCTGTCTCGACTGTTCACTCCTTCACTCGCTCTCCATTTCTAGGTTTTGTGGCTTCAAACAGGCCTGTATTATTAATGCGAGTTTTACTAATTCATCTGAACGGAGCAGAAAGAAAAAAAGAAAGAGACTCTGAGAAAAAGCTAAAGAGATAGAAAAGTAGCGCGTGTGGATGGTAGGCATGTGTAGACATTTTGGTAGGCTGAAGGATTGAAGACTGTACCAACGTGATGTTCACACAGCCAGACTCGCTTCATCAATTATGAAGTGGACGACATTTTCGGAGAGATTTTTTTTTTTTATCCTTCGCGAGTTAGCGATGCAGCCGGTAAGGCCTTTTTTCTCTCGCTCTCTCTATCCTGTCTTTCCAATTGAACGCAGACTAGTTATAGAGTCCAAATCTAAATGTCAGCAATAAAATTTTTTTAAAAGACATCGCACTCAGACACAGGGAGTTAGTGAGGTAGGGGGAACTCATTGTCGAAATAATTCAAGATGTGCACATGGTGGATGGGTTATAGTCAGACAGCTAACTCATTGGAGGGGCTTGTCCACATTGTGCTCCTTCTCACCTGTCTGCTCCTCATCCCAGCTCACAAAAGCCGAGGAGGCAGACTGCAGCCCCTGAGGCACAACTCCCAGTGTCCAAATCGGATAGGCCGTGCTGAATGTGCAGAAGCTGTCATGTGCTACGGCTCGTAACATGAGTTAGTGGTACTATCAGTGTGTGTGAGTGGGGGGGGGGATGGGCGGAGATAGTGTGAGGTGGAGAAACGGAAGCAAAGGCTGGGACAGCTTCTAGGACCCATAGTTGTGTTTCACCAAAGCCCAGTTCATACATTACTAATGCTCCGAGCAATACATGTCTCATTCATAATAGATAACCCCACCTGCACCTGCAACATATATCATACACACTATAAAGAGGTCAGACATTCACTGTGTGTGTATGAATATGGGTGGGTGTTACATTGGGCTCTGTGTGGGTGGGGTAGGGTCTCAATGGATCTCATACTGTAAATCAGCAATCAGTTTCATCCTTCTGCCAGAGAACCACCACTGCTGAATAGCCTACACAACAAAACACACATGCACCTTACAACATCCTAACTCCTCACACACACAAACCTTTCCCTCAAATCACGTCTCATGGACAATTTACGGTAATTGAGATCAGGCAAAGCTCGCCTCATATGGCGCAGAGGAAAATTGCCTGTGCAGGGCTGTAAATTAACTAAGCAAACGGAGATTCAGGAATTACGTTCGCTCAATGGGAACTGAGCGTTGATCCGCTGGAAAAGGAAGTTGAATAAGTGCACCATGGCAGAGGATTGTAGGCAGGCTGGACGGGCCAGCTGGGTAGTTGGGGGCCAGAGAGAGAGAGTAGCCCGGCTGGACGAGGCCATTTACAGATAGACCCTTACAGCTCAGATGAAATCTGGCTAACTATGGCCAGTTATAGGGGGAACAGATGCCGACCTCAATTTCATTCTACATCAGACTCCCGGTTTTACCCCCCATACACACATACACACACACATTCACACACACCACAAACAGGATCCAAATCAATTAGGCAATGGGGTTGATGAAAGACTGTCATTTGGAACCCCACCCTTACATATGGCGGAAGCGAGTGTGTTTAGCCATCAGTGTTGATCTATTAACTTGAAGCAAAAGCCATTCCGATTGATTCATTAACTTTCCACTATTTAAAAATAGCTTTAGTTATTTGTTCATTTACCTCCACACGGTTTTTTTTTCATACAGGAAAATAAAAAGCCAAAGTTATCGATCTGAGTCTGTCATTAGTTGTAAAATATATTGTACTCTCTGAACCAAAGGCACTAGTCACCGTTTGTGTGTGTGTGTTTGTGTGTGTGTGTGTTTGTGTAGAACACCAAATGAACTGAGGATCTGAGCCATGTATAATTTACTGCGTTTTTATTTACCTCATCAAACAGCTGCCACCGACAATCAGACGCCAAATGAGTGCAGTTTATGGGAGGGAGAACAGGACAGTAAGTAAAGGGCTGCTTTATCTGAGAAGTGTGCTTACATGATAGGGCTTTAATGACGTGAAAAACAGCAAACAATGGAGTTCGGGATGTATTCGGTAACTAAAATAAGGGCTTGATGAGTTAGCAATCTCATATGGTTTAGGAATATGGCTGCTTTTCAAATATTTCAGTATTTATTTTGTCGGAAATTCATTTGATGATACTGTCTCTGCATTGTGGATTGTGGTTCATAATGTGCTAACAGAAAGCTAGTACAGAGCTACGACTTAATGACTCTTATTTAATACTCAGCGGCAGTATTTACCTCTTGAACAATTGTTTACATATAGTTTTTTCTTTAACATAGAGTAATATTCAAGTTTTTAATAAACATAACTCTTTCTTGTACATGCTAATTCACTCATGTCAGCAGTTACTTTAGCAGCTACGCTAATGAGGTGATACAGACACTCTGGTCTGACACTACTGCCATTATGGTTTCTCAGGAGGAGTCCACCGCTACGTCGGTTCTTGTTTGTTAAACTCGGCGTCCATATGGTTCTGCTCTTCTGCTGCATGTATGCATGTGTGTTTGGGTGTATGTTCTGCTGTCAGGCTTGCAGTAAGTATGTCACATCTGCTCGTCCCTTTATTATAGAGCTGCACAGCTTTCTAATGGCTGTCCTTACACCTGTACACCCACTGCGCTCTCCCAGTGCACCCTCTATAACTGCTCTTTCTAAACAACACCGCACGCAATAACCTCACACACACTCAGATAGTTACACTCGCATTGCGCCTACAACTTTTCAGTCTTCGGTTGTTCATAATGGTTTTAAATGTATAAACATCTTCACTGCAGCAGGTAGTGGACATTCCAGGACACACATGGGAAAAAAATGTTAGTCTGTACTGTTTCCAGACACTTCCGTATGGCGACGATTACACAACTCTTTAAAAGGCTATTTCTTCTTTCTCACACACTTCAAAAAAATGGTTAGGTCGGTTTCTGTTGCGGTAGCCACCAGCCATAGCTTCGATCTTATCTCCCTTCTCCGGATCTTGACTTGTCAGTTCAGGTCATTACGATGCAGTCTGTAGTCTCAAAATACTCTGTAAAATTATACAACTCAAAGTCTCTATTTGAGGAAGTAACCCACAGCCTCCCACTGCAGTATTTAGCTCAAGTTTTCTCAAAGGTGGCCGGTGTTTTTGTTGTGCTAATAATTGAGCGAGAGAGAAATTCTTAAAAACATCTGGATGCACAGTAACCCTGTTTACCCACACAAATTTGGGGCATTTTGACTGAGATTATTCCGATTAAAATATTCCAGTTGACTGTTTATGTTTGTTTGTTTTTTTACGCACTGAATGTCTACTACTCTATGAATTTAATTATTTCTTGTGTTTATAATCCTGTAATGATTAAAAGATTAAAAGAGCTAGGTCGATTAATCGCACTAGTTATGGCCATTGTGTTGCTTTGAAGCATGTAAGTGTTTGACTACACAATGTTGATGAAATCTTTTAAAAAAAGATGGAGTGCAAGAAGCGGTGTAGCGTTTTTTGTAGCGGCGCTTTGCTACATCCTCCATCCTGCGAAGAGAAGATTCTTGTAAATGAAAGACCGTAAATAAGAACTGGTGAGTTTTAGCAACCTGGAAGGGACACACCGGTTATTTCCTAGACGTTTGACCTCATTTCTCAAGAAATTACCTTAGGACAAGGCATGCGTGAAAGGACATACAGTCAAAGAATCCGGCATAAGATGTGTACATGGAGGAATTTTTCGCTTGATCAGGTTGTCGGGTTGGTTTACCCCTCATCTCTCAACCTGACTGAAATTTTAATCGAGCTTAATTGAGCATTTCTATTTATTCGGATTAGACTTTTAAACTATTCTTTATGTCAGGTAAACAAAAGGACAAGAAAGCAATGTTTGTTTGCTTTTAATAAACAAACACGTTATGACCTCTCCTTTGTGAATTCCCTCCGCTGTCTTCCTCATAATTTATGACCTCTTTGTTTTGGATGACTGGAACTACTCACACTTTAATTAATGTGCGGGCATCATGGTGGTGACTCCGCGTTTTTTTATAACCCTCTCCCATTCCGTTCCTCCTCATGCGTTCATGCGCGTTCTGTTTGCTCTTAATCCGTTCCCTGTATCCAGTCTTCATTATCTGACGCATCACCTTCAGCCTGTCTTGCAGGAAATTAATTTCATTGGGCAAAGTACTTGCCAGTCAATATTTTAAGCGAAAGTTGCTGAAACAGGAGCAGGGTAAGTCCAGCAGTCAGTCCTCTCATGGCCAACTGGAGTCGAGCCAACACGTCTCCGCAAACTGTGTGTGTGGGAAAGACTGAGGGGGCTGAGGGGCTGTGACCTGTCACAATAATGTCTGCACACGGGTAATAGAATGAGACTGAAGAGAGCGAGTAGTTTAGGTGTTACTCAAGATTGGTATATATATAATTGAATTTAAACGGATAGGTTTTAAGTACAGTTTCCGAATCCGGGACTTGATTAGCATAAATCTTTCGCTAATTTAATGCATAATAGTCATATTCCAAATTGTATTGTTCCATAATGCACGTTTTACATTTCCTTTCCGGTAAAAGATGAGCATTACAGTGCAGAATTTTCTCTTCTCTTAATTTGTGATCAATTACCAAAATTGATGAATCCTTTTAGATTTATGTGGTTAATGTTTGCCAAATGATATATGTGAGTATATGACAGACAATCATTTCCATTTAAAGATTGTTTGATGAGGGTGTACAATAGACTTTTACAAATCAACTTTTCCAACAAATAGATACCGGTCTTTATACGGAGATCCGTGCCCCTGTCTGAGGTAGGTAAACCACCTAAAAAGACATCTGCACATGATTCAAAAAGCTATCATTGCATTAACTTGTACTACCTTGTAGTCAGTCAGAAAAATGTCTCTTCTGATCCTGTTTCCTAGGATTTTTCTGTCGCAGCACTGCAACTCTTTTTATTCTCATTTTAATGCAACAAAAATGTCGGATGAGGATACAAATCTGAGGCCTAACGCTTCCTGATCTCAGTCTCAAATTTAGTAGTAAATTGAACCTAATAAAACCTCTGACATGCTCAGTTTTTTAACTGCATGAGAAACAGCATTTCATCTTCATCCTCCGATAGGTCGTTCTCTCCTTAACACCGTTCCCGGCAAATTATCTAACATAACAACTCAACGCGGCAAAACAGCAATTTCACACCTTCAGAATCACTACCTCAACTAATACATACTGAGTGTAGGATTATATTTGACTCTGTAAAGTTTCCTTCTTGCCATTACACAGTAAATATACATGGAATAGAGGATATGGGCAAAAATTTAGCACAAAATAGTTTAGGAATCGCAAAACACGATGATTATATGCATATTCTTGCTTATGTACCTTAACTTTTTTGCCCTTTAATTTAGGCTTGCTGCAATAGTCGGTTATGCAACACCGGTTATGTCACTTGCCACCGTAGCACCGCAAAGGAGAGTGAGGAAAAGAGGGAAACGCCAACAAACACCAAACTTACCTTCCCCCTTACTCAGTGATGCCTGTATTCCTGATGCCTGTTATCAATGTATGTTCACATGACAACCCTACTCAATTATTGTTATGGCTCCTAAAACTCCTAAGAATTAATAAATTAGAGTCTTATGAAAAATGTTAATAGGTTTTTGGGATGCCCAGTAAAAGGAGTCAGAACAGGAACAGAAGGACCAGTAACATTATGATAAAACACCAATTGCTGTAAATGTAAATGTCTGAGCTTGAATTTTTATATAAATACACGGAAATTGTAGAGCTATTTTACGGTGACCGAATTAATATCTCGTGGCCACGAGTTAATATGTTGTGATCACCACAAAACTAAGGAAACCAAACATGTCCCCTCCCGCTCACCGTAGCATACACGAGAAACGAATGTTGTTTCCCTTAACATATACTGTATTATCTCGAGGCCACGACTTAACATCGCGTGGCCACGACACAAGGATGTCGTTACCTCGACAAAATTATCCCGTGGCCACGACATAATATGACGTTCCTACAAGTTAATATGTTGTGGCCACGACAAAACTAAGTGAACCGAACATGTCCCCTCCCGGTCACCGTACTATTTAGAGTAACGATATCTTTTAGTTTTTGGATTATTTTAGACCTCTTTATGAGTTGTGCTGCACCGCCTTACATATACCTACATAGCTGTAGCCCTGAGCTGTTTTCTTATTATTATTTTAAAGTCCACCGTATATCTGTAACTTGTTATTTATGATTAAATTTGTTCTTGCGGGTTTCCATTAAGTGCGGAATCTAGCCAAAGTATGAAAACTGTCATTGGGGTGGTTTTGCATTGGTTTATGAAATATGGGCTGTATGATAATCTCCCTGGGAAATCGGAGTCTGTATTAAATATGTAACAGGCTAGTGTTAGTGTGTCGTAAAATATCCTACCATATATGCAGATGCAGGCATCAGTGGTTTACCACCGAAAGAGCGTTTGTAGAATTGAAGCTGTTTCTAATTTACATATTCATAGAATCTTGTTTACTCGATTAAAATAAACATGGTAGACATATTAAGAAAAATGGGAGGGAAAAGAAAAGTTTAAAGTTGGGTGACTTTAATCTAAGGTTTGGCGTGTAGAAAAAAAAAAAAAGATCTTTTTTTCATGTTGTGTACAGAGACAGCGGTGGATAATTATCCTCTCCGAAGGTGATCCAGAGAATTATCTTGTGTCTTGCTGAGCAGTGTGGCCAATGGATTGTGTCCAGTGGACAAGTGTGTGTGTGTGTGTGTGTGTGTGTGTGTATGCGCCAGAGTTGATGGGACTGTCACAGCCACTGAGCTCCCACCTCAGGGACAAGGGTTTAGGGATGCTGTGATTGGTACTGGGCCTTTCTCTTGCAGGACAGGTCTTAATGTAAAACAGCGGGGCAATAAAAAGACAATGGAGAGCCATGATAGTCTTGGCTTCCCACCGTGCTTTGTGAATGGGGTCCGGAATGGCAGCGCACACGATCGATGGTCGGAGAGGAAGGGGAAAAAAAATGAGGTGAGAAGGATGAAGTCTGCTGATTAGCAGGGACGTCAGACAGCAGTAGCACCTCAACTTCAGCCAGTGTCTTTTGTCTCTTTCTGTCTCTGTTTAATCTCTTTTACTCTTGTTTTTTTTTCTGCTGCTACTCAGACTTTGGGTACTGTTTGCCTGTTACTCCCCATGGCATTGCAGTGACATGGCATTTAATAGACTCCCCGGTGTGAAACAAACTACCTCAATTAATTCCTCAGCCTCAGCCCTGGCCTCTACTGAGACGCTCACACCAGTAGCCCCTCTGGCTTTTAGAGCGGGTAAAGCGTATGTGTGTAATAGTGTGTTGGACAAAGCGAGTGAGATATAGACTTTTTTTGGACAGAAAGTGGAGAGATGACATAATTCCCATAGTGTATTGATGTTAAAAAAATTGTCAGCCTCTCTCTGCAATATCTGCACCGTCTGTACAGTTTGTTAAGACTTCAGCAAAGGGTTTTATTGTTTAATAGACCACATACATTCTGATTGGCTGACAGTTTTATGTTCATGACTGTCTGTCACTTAACTGGAAAAATCGAAAGTTAGCTTAATATAAATTAAGTTTACTGGTTATCTATTTACCCATCAATTTTTCCACACAGAACCTAAAGAGTGTACCTGGGGACTCGAGGCAGAAATCAGGGGACAATCTGGATACCACAGGGCGCAAACATTTAGACTTTATATATTTATTTATTTATTCACAAGTGTGCGATTGATAGTGTGTTATATCAATTATTGGCATAGTATACATTTAAAAAAAAATGACAAAAGTGCCCTGGAATTTGATACTGTTATTAATACACTTTGTTGGGTGTTTTCTCCTTCGCCTGCAGTAATAATCAGGCACCTGCTCTTCATCGTCTTCATCTCTGTGCTTTTTCTCCCACACTGATGACAAGGACATGTTGTTTGCCCTGATGGCTATCCAGAGCCTTTAAATGTGCTTTTGTGTGTTTGTCTGTTTTAACCACAGAAAGAACTTTTCTGTGTTATTCAGCTCACATCCCCTCTAACACTTCACACAAACACGTTCAACCTTGAAATCTTGAGATCCGGGATGTTTATTGATGGTCCTCCACCGCACAGGTTGTTGTTGTTGTTTTGGTGTGTTTGTGTTTGTGCATGTGTGGCCATGGCGGGGGTGGTGCTGGCAGGGCAGGCTGCACCCTATCCTGGGGCTTGACCATCTGGGCTTATTGACTGGCTGCTCAGTGATTCAAGGCGCCTGCTTTAGAGACTAAGAGATGGAAAGAGAAATAGAGAGAAAGAGAGAGAGAGACAATAAAAGAACGAAAGGAAAGAGAGAAAGGTAGAGCTCTCTGAATGTCAACTTCAGCCAAGCCCCAATAGGTTCACCTGCAGTGGAGATGTGTGTGATCCTTGCTTGTTTAAGTGTCCAATCGTTAACACATACACACATGTATCGCGTAAGCTCTGACTCATCTGGGCCATGTTTTAGTAACGGAGATCCGTATCAAAGAGAATAACACACTGCCTGAGTCTCACAGTGCGATTTGAATTTTAACAAAATCAGTGATGGACTGAGCAAGAAAGATATTTTACTGTATATGTGTGTGTGTGTGTGTGTGTGTGTAAAAGAATGAGTAAGGAAGAGATTGAGATAAAGAGAGAGCTGACTCAATCCATCAATGATTCAACAGGCCAGGGGAGCGGTGTGGGGCTCTGTATCTGCCCTGCCAGCACTCTTAAACTGAGGCAGAAACTCTATCACTCCTGGGGCCTCAGTGCCTACAGCCCTCTGAGATACACTATACACTCCAATACAGCAGAACCAGCTATCCTCCACCCTCTCCCACTCTCTCACACACACACACTCTCTCTCTCTCCCTCTCTCTCTCTCTCTCTCTGTCTCTTTCTGTCTCTCTCACTCACTCTTTCACTCCCCCCATTCACATTCTCTCTCACACACAGACACATTTTATTTTCCCCCTGTCTCACACTCACTTGCTCTCCCTCACTCTTTCTCTCTCTACCTTCCTCTCACTCTCTCGGTATATCTTACTTTTTCACACTCTCTCTCCCATCATTCATGTTCTCTCTATCTCACATTCACTTTTCCCCCCTCTCTCACACTCACTCACTTTCTTTCCTCTCTCCCTGTCTCACTCCCCCCTCTTATCTCTCTTTTTTATATGCCTCCCCCTCTCTCTCAATATTTAAAATTCTAAATATGAAATTACAAATAAGCCCAGTATTTAATAAAAAGAACCAGAAAGATAAACATTAAAAAAGGTTCTTTAATAAACTTTAGAAATTGTGTATCTGCATATAAATAATACACTCTGTGTATGTGTGTGTGTGTAATGAACTGGCCCCCTACTGCGTTCCCCCTTTTTGGATGATTTGTGAAAATTATGAAAGAACTGACAGAGAAAGAGAGAGAGAGAGAGAGAGAGAGAGAGAGATAGATGCTCTCTCTCTCTCTCTCTCTCTCTCTCTCTATCTATCTATCTATCTATCTATATTCTGTCATCAATTCCAAGAAATACACACACACTAACTTTAGTCCTAGGCACTTATTGAGGAATTTTTGTATATAAACCCCAAAAATGTACCGAAGATCAGAGACAGATATTTTTTTTGTCTGTAAAATATAAAAAAAAGGTAAATTTGATAGAAAAAAATCACACACCATGAAGCTCTATTATATTCTATTTTGCAGTGTGGTTAGAATGCATATTTTAAGTCTACCACTCCACATTCCGTGTCCTAGGGAATGTTACCCAAAATTCAGTGTAAGAGTTGAAACGCATCGTGCCACGGTCGTTTTCCCTTTTAGCAGCTCAGCTCTTTGGAGTGCAGCTCTCTGTGTAATTTTCTATTATTCTGACCTCTCTTCAACTCTTCTAATAGGTGATTAATCGGGACCTAATCGGCAGTTAGTTAGCACTTAATTAGTTCCTCTCTCTTGACTGGTGAAATGAAATGATGGAGTGTGCAGTAAGAAGTGGCTTATCCCTTAATCCATCATCCCTGCGCAACTTAAAAGGTGGCGTTAATCTAAATTTAATAACACTTTCATCTGAGTCCATGCTTATGCAGACACCTACATGTCCCTGATTGTTTGGCTGCTGTGTGCATTTAAAGATGAAAGAATACTCCTGCTTCCTTTTGATATTTACCAAGCTCCAGCACGGAGCAGGCTGATATTTCGTGTCTCGTACCAGGCGACGGCTGCTCTTTTCACACGGCTTAATGGGCTAACCTGTTGAACAGCTGTTTCCTCGGCTCTGAGCGATACAGTGTACGGATTGAATCTCGGCGTCTGCCGGTGTGGGTTTTTTTCCCACCCTCTTTATTTGCTGCGCGTACTTCTCCAGAAGTACTTCTCGTCTCTTCTTCCCGCCTTTCTCTCCTCCTGCCTCTCAAAGTCAAGTGGCATTTCCATTTTCAAATTGCTTCCTACTCCTTTGTGAATTGAATCGAATTACTCTGAAAAGGACTGATTGATTCTTTCTAAACACAATAGTTTTCACCGTTTAAGCCCATAGCAACCGGTCTCTGGTTCTTATATTGGCTATTGAGTCAGCCCCGAGCATGGGTGGTGGTCATTATGGCAGCTGCTGAATGGGTTGAATGGTAAAAAGAAGGATCGTGCAGCTGATTGTGAGACAAGGCCCATGGGGCAAGTTAAAAAAGGCTGACGAGGGATTTGTTATTCGGGTATCTGGTTGCTTTAGGGTCGAAAGTTCACTTCATACACACACCTGCACTTCAGTCCACCTGTACGCCGCACAAATGTGCATTTAATTTCAGCAGTCGGTACTTGTTTGGTTCCTAAGTGTTTTCCAGGTTCGTGAGCAGCTGGATTTATTGATCGATTTCTACCCTGCAGAGCTGAGTGTGAAACAAGACATTTCTGTGGGGTTTCAATTGGGTCATATTTCTTCAACGGTCCTTTGGTTCGGACCTGTTCTTTTACTGCACATCTCTGGTGCCAATCTTTTAGCGTGTTAACAGCTGTGGATTGTAGTTTACAAACCTAAAAATTGTTTTTAAAAATGTTCACTAATTAGGGCTGCACGATATTGTTTTACTAACGCTGACATTGCTATATTTTGTTTTCCTAAGATTCCCCAAAAAAATATATACCAGATGATTGATTATTCATTCAATTACTCATTCCTATTTTAGAATGATTGGGGTGATTTTGTAATGGACTGCACAGTACAACAAAAAAGCTAAAAAAGCAAACAGCTTTATATTTCTTCTGGGGATTTAAATAGAGAAATTCATTCATTTATTTTCTACACCCGTTCATTCTCTAATTCGGGGTCACAGGGATCTGCTGGAGTCTATCCCAGCCACCTCTGAAAGGGTGAAAGGCAAGCGGGGTACACCCTTGACAGGTCGCCAGTCCATTACAGGGCCCCACACACACACACTCACTCCTATGGGCAATTTAGAATCATCAATCAATGTAACATACATGTTATTGGATGGTGGAAGGACACCAGAGCACCCGGAGTAAACCCACGCAAGCACTGGGAGAACATGCAAACTCCACACCGAAAGACCTTTGCCCAGTAATCGAACCTGGGACCTTCTTGCTGTGGGGCAACAGTGCTAACCACTAAGCCACCGTACTTCCTGCCAGATACAGAATTGAATAATTAAATATAAAATCACACTGTTTGGTCTTCACCGCATGAACAAAGCACAATTATTCTTTGTTAAAGCTACAAAAACTGATTTGTTTCTTGTGCCCGAATGCTTTAAACTTGTTTACAAAGTAACAGACCTTAAACCTATCTGCAAATGATAAATATTAACCCAATTATTCAACTAATAAACTAATAATACTAATCACATGATTACAGAATTGTTTGGAAAAGATATTAGTGCATGTATGTTTTCACGTTCTAGACTGTTTTAGTCCCACAGGCAGTAGGGAAGTATAAAAAATTACACACTGCTGTTTCAACTGTAGACCAAAGCTCATTTTAGCCAAACTGTGGAATAAAACAGACTCTGCCTGCCGTGTATTTTATAGTGTCCCGGGATCATTTAATCAATTTTACTGCTAATCAGTTTTACAGTAGGAAAAAAAAAACACCTCATGGCGGTGTGTTATAGCTTCCGTTCATGTATGTTTGAGGTAAGCATGTTTGTGTGGCTCGGCTCTGCCCGGGTAGGTAAGGTGGAGCAGACAGCCTAATGGTTTGGAGCATATATATTTGTATATATTTGATAGGAGTGGTAGAAAGCCATAGTAAGTGTATGGTTTATGGATCAAGTCCTGGTAACAAAACCACAGCTGTCAGAGCGGAAGGTTGAAGAGAGTGAGAGAGATAGATGAGTGCCGGTCCCCACAGCGACCCTGCTGCTCCGGGTGCAGATGGGCTGCTGGGAGCCAGGAAGTGGGAGCAAGCTGTCTTCCTGTTCCAAAGCATCGGCTTGGCCGGTCAGCAGGTAGCCATGAGCTGGCTTTAAATACCCGCCTCATGCCTGCATATAGGGCCATGGACTCGGTTCAAATCAGTGTGTGCCTGGCACCACTAGCAACCCTGAGAGGATATACCTTTGTTATATCAGCAGTGCACTTTTTGGCAGGCTGGAAAGATGACCATTTGAATGGTTCAGTTCACATAGAAGTTAATAAATATTGCTTCAGGAATCCTGTTCTAAAGTCTCTTTTATTTCACTGACTAATAAAAACCTATTCTTTGTTAAATATTTTAAATGATTGGGTTACGATTAGATTTTTAAAAGTTACAAAATTAGCAAAATTGCTAGAATATAAAATAAAAAAACAACATTTTTTAAAATTATTTTTACGCAAATCAGACACCAGTTACTTTACATGTGACATGCGGATTCACACACACATTCTTTCAGACACTTTTCACATGTGGGTATTTTTATATTCAACTTTCACACGTGACCTTTCATTTCTGTGTGATTACATTATTCACATATAATCATGATCTGTGTGTGTGTGTATGTGTGTGTGCGCAGCCATCAGCTCCATCTGTGGGTTACACTTTGACACCGCATGAAAATGAAAGAAAAATACAGACAGAAAAAGAGAAATTGTGTGTGTACATGTGTGGATTGGAGAGGGGGGGTGTGTGCGCGCAAGTAAGTAAGGAAATAAAAATGATTCATTCCTGTGAGCTGTCATCTGAGCCTCTGGATTTGGTTAAGTAATAAGTTGAAAATATTCTCTTCTGAATAATTGATACTTCGTTTTCTGAGTTTTCTATCAGTCAGGCTCTCATTTGTGCTCATATATCCTGCTGATGAAGTAGTATATTCACAGCGGGATTGAAAAGGGGCCATGTGTGTGTGTGTGAGTGTGTGTGAGTGGAGCGATGGAAAAAGATAAAGATTAAAGAAAGTGAAATACTGCATCACGTGTGGTATGTAAAAACAGAAAAGTTGCGAAAGAATGAGAAGAAGGTTACTGGAATCGAGTCGGTGTGGCTGCTGCTTTAAAATCAGAAATGTAAAGTAGCACGTTGAGCTGCGCCGCCGATTTATAATGACTTTGTTGGTTTAAATTTGCACTGTGAATTGCTGGAAGGCTGAAGAGCAGGTGGGTGGAAGAAGAGTAAATACAGTGATTCGTCACAATGATTCAGCAGCAAAGAAGATTTTAATACACGGTAAAATTTAGCAATGAATCAGTTGTTTTATTTATTTATTTATAATTTTTCACTCCCTGTGAAAAAAAAGCAAAATAATATAAACATGTTTTTTTTTCTATTATTAGTAATAAATAGATGACTAGTGTGAATACATTTGTACTATGTTATATAAATCTAACATTGATATTTGAGGGGGGTTTTTTTTCTGTCACAATTTTGTAGTTCTCTTAAAAAAAGATTATAATAAATTTATCAGTTTATAATAATTTAATCGTAAGATTCTACATGAAAATGGAAAAATAACCAGGCTGTGTTATGGCAGAGCAGACATGTCATGGATGATGCGCCAAACATATTTCTCCTCATCCAACACACACACACACACACATACACACACACCACAGCATTTTTCTGCACTTCAATTATATCAGCCACTGTGTCATTGTCTACCCATGTTTGTTTATTTTTCACTTTTTCCTCATATTTAATCTTTTCCTCACATGTGCCACATTTTAGTCCGGGCTCAGCACATTTCTCCCTCCTTTTCTGGTCTCGTCCCCCCGCCCCTTCCTGCTCTGCTCGATTTCAGAATCACAAGGTGGAATTGCTCCGAGCTCCAGGGCTACCGTGTTGTCTGGCACACCCTCGTGCCCTTGCCACATGGCATGGCCATGATTGAAGCGAGTTTTGCCCAGAGCCTTTGAGACAGGGCGTAGAGGCTCAGCTCACGGTGTGATGCTTTCACAAACGAAACCATGTTTGCTGGAGGTTAGAAAGGATATGCTTCTGTATACGTCTGAAAGAGGGGATAAGAACAAAGCAAAAATTCTGGAAGTGTCATAAGGGAATTATAAGGGCGGAAAAAGGGATTTATACTGTTACACACTTTTGAGACCACTGTCGTCCTTGGATTCTATTTCTGATCCGACTTTGGGTCACCTGACAAATAGAAATATTAATTAGATCACATAACGTTTCTTGTCAATTATTGCTGAGATTGTAAATTCATGCTTTAATAGAAAGCGCAGAACTGAATACATTTGGTACATAATTAATTCTAATTTTAATAAGATTTCATTTAACATTTTTTTTTGGAACCGGAGCTATCAATCAGAGTGAAAGTATAATTTCTCTCACTATCATGGATTAATTGTGTCTGTCAGCTACTGACATGATTTATTTAGTGCTCATACTATTTCTCTTTTTGAACTCTCCGACAGTCTTTTAATTAAGCATTAATTCTAGATCTTTCCTGCGTCATTGTCTGAGCGATATATTAGTTGATTTGGGGTTTTTTTTCGCTTTAGGACATAAAAAGCCTTTATCATTCCCATTACCAAAGTTCTCAAGTTAAAGGTTTAGTGTTGTGGCTGTAAGGCTATTTTCTGCTTTTTTTGCTGACTTTGCATGATCATAAACTGAAATAAACCTTATTTGTTTATGGTTAATGTGATCAAAACATTTTTGTTATAGAGGACGTTTTAATCGATGAGGTGAGGTTTAGACAGTCAATCAGGACTAAAAATTTACTTTGTTGCATTTATTTCAATTGTTCACATTGATTTTCTTGCTCCGATTCTAGCTATCGCATCTGTTTGCATCTGTCATTTTCTGGCTGTATACAGTAGATTTCAGGTCAGTGATTCCCAACCTTTTTTTCAACTGAGTCCAACAAGAAAATATATTAGGTCCCCCCTTCACATTTAATGTTATTATCGCTTTTGGCATATTCTGCATTTTGTGTTTCTAGCACTGCGACTCGAATTGGTGGGCGCTTCCTCACCTGTGTCCAGTATGTCTGGGTCATTACTATCAGCTGCTAAAGGTGAATCAGTGACAGTTTTTGTGGAGGAGGAATTACCAATGTGTCTGTTTTTGGTCAACCAGAGCAATATGATTGTTCTCCGTAACGCTTACTGCTTAACACTTTTAAATACATGATGCGACCCTCCGCACAGAGCTCTCTGAGGCCCCTTTGAGGGTTGGGACCCCCTGTCGGGAATCGCTGCTTTAGGTGGAAATGAAGATCCGTGCTGGGTGGTACTGGTCCTGGATTAGTCATTTCCTCATTACATTAGACATTTTTAATTATCATTAATTAGGTTAGGTTATGTCTTCTCAGTACAATGCTACAATTAACATTTGACGATGGATTAGCCTAAGCACAACTAGCCTAAAGAGCATGTATTGAACTTTAAACCAAACAAAGACATTTTTATATTTACACGCCTTGCATTTTGCATGTAATGAGTTAAGAACCTTGCTCAGGGGCCCAGCAGTGGCAGCTTGGTGGTGCTGGGAATCCAACCCATGATCTGTTGACAAGCATGTCTTAACCATGGAACTTCCCTCTTTTGTCTCTAAACAATATAATAATACTTCTACAATGTCCACTTTGTCCTTATAGCCTGGTGTGTGTGTATATTGCTGTAAATAGGAGGACGTGTGCATCTCGACGTACGGCCTTTCCTCAGCTGCTTATGACAGAACGCAGGGAAAAAAGGAAATGAAGGGCTGGTGTTTCAGTTCACCTCGCTCGCTCCGGCTGGGCCACTCCAAAGCTCCCCGTGCCCCCATCAGTATGAGCGGCACGACTTTCGGCCATAATGAAATATTCACAGGTCACTGCTTTCCTGAGAAATGATGGGGATCAGTCAATTGCTTTTCAGCTAGTAATTTTCTCCCCCTTCACAGCCCCACTCACCATGTTGACAGTCATTAGCACTGGAAGAAGGCTGGATCGAACCACAAACGCCGCACTTTCCACAGAGAGGAGACGGCGATTAGCCTGTCTCAGCCTCTGCTCTTCTCTCCCTCTCCCTTCCTCTCCTCCTCTCCAACCCTCTTATCTCAATGGGTATTCTCTCTTGATCTGTCTTTCAAACACTCTTTCCCCTCCAGCTCGTCTTTCTTCCTTCCTTATCTGTTTTGTTCTATTATAACTACTATCTTTTATTCTGCTTTCCATATACCTCGGTTAAAAAATCTCTTTGAACAAGACAGCACACAGGTGTATTAAGGTGTGTAAACTGGTCTACCAAATATAGCCTCTTGTGCTTAAACTTTTTTCTTATTTAATTAGGTGCAACTAAAGATTTAGTTTAAGATGGAATAGGACATGACAGTAGGGGGAAGTTGTTTTCTGAGTCTGAGCAAATGCAACAGCAAGCTTCTCATCAATAAAAGATGTAATAAGATGCCAGGAAAATCAGCTTACAGTATGTTTGCCAAGTAGAGTTTTAACTCACCAATTTGTCCTGTCCTGAATTAATTGTAAGTATTAAGCCCTCCTTTATCTCTTTTGGTCTCTTTCTCTCATTCTTTCTGCTTCTCTGGGTTTTTCTCAGCGACATGAAAGCATTTGGAACAAATCCAGTAGCTGCATATCTAATAAATAAAGCTTAGTATTATGGTTGTTGTATTAATTACGTCAGAAAGCCCAAGATCATGTTGCTCAGCTTCTTCAAAAGTGTAATAAAAGAACCGTGGGGTAAAAACAGTAACAAAGCGCCCCCCCCCACCACACTACACCACACACACACGTTATAACTTCATATGACCTTTAATGGTATTTTACAATCTGACATGATGAATCATCCAATACAGGGAAGCCTTGTGGTCAGAGAAGATAGTGGAGGTTTATTCCCTATAATCCACCTCTCTTTTTAAGCTCACAGCACACTCCATATTCGCGCAATCACGCCAGCGTCAGCAGTCCCGACCCCAAGTGAATTAACATTAGCGACTGAGCGTATGATAGAAAGCTGCTCCGCTCTCCATCTCTTCTACTCACTCAATTAACAGCTGACCTTCAACCTTAACGTACTGTGAGATCTGTCCTGCTGCATCAGCACAGACGCTCTGATTCGGGACAAGCGGCAACCAAAACGCCGGTGAAACAATAGCAGATTCCTTATTTTTGCCCAGGGGTGGAAGGCAGCAGTGTGTAGTGAATTTAAAATCAGAATTACCGAGTTGTTTGGTCGAAATGGTGGAAGGCTTCAAAAGATCTATCTATCTATCTATCTATCTATCTATCTATCTATCTATCTATCTATCTATTTATCTCTTTCTTACTATGTGTATGAACTGAGGGCTCATCATGCCACTTCAGCGTCACTGACCCTAAACCTCAACAGGAGTCAAGTATGTGCTTGGAGCAACACACACACACCGCTTATGTTCAGCAGTTACATTGATAAGAGCTGCTGATTATTTGTCTCAGGAGAAAGGGGTCTCTCTCTCTTGTTTCCTCTCAGCCAGTGTAGATAAGCCCTCTCCAGAAATCACAGTCATGAGAAAATACAGTGTACTTGCTGTGTGGCTCAGTGAGTGTAATCTATATACTCAGACTGAAAAGAAAACGGTGGTTCGGTGGAAGTCTGTGCCTTTCAGCACAGTCACAGCTGATAACACTGTTGTAGCTTCAGTCAATTTGATATAAAAAAGAATCCAAATCAAAGATATTGTAAGTGCAGTTTCCGCTCAAGCCGAGTATGTTGGCGCTTTAATGTTGACTTTTTTTCTTTTGGACACTAGTAAAACTCGATCTCTGAAGATTTGCTTTTCTGTAACTTTGTGTACTTTGCTGTCAGGACATGACATGTGTCTCTCAGAAGAGTTTGGAGCCAGACAGTTCTTCTGTGTTCTCCATCTTTAGCTACAGGACAATAAGTCATATAAGTCGTTTTCTCTTTGTCAGCTGTGAAAAAAAGTGTTCTACCAAGCTTTTTATGTTAGGGGAAGAAAAAAAACTTTTATGTATCAGATAAAAAAACATACTAATCTTGAATTTAATTATAAAATTAAAGGTAACCTTTTAAAAACCATGACTATTCAGCCTAGCAAAATGTTTTAGTGGACTGAAGAAAATGCTTGTATTATTGTAGCAAAGGAGTTCAAGATTCTAAACTTGATGCAGCATAAATTTTGTAGCAGATCCTCTGTCACTATTTATTCAAGCACAAGCTTTTATGGTAATTATTGAGCTGAAGGCAACGCATTAGACCAGACTGTACTTACAGGCCTAGAGATCTTTATTAAGAGAAGTTTAATACAATTTTATGTTAATTTACTACATGCATGTCATAAGATAAATTCAGAACAAAGTCCATGAAAACTGTGACAGGAAGCACCATTCTAACACGAAGCATTATCACTTCAGAGTTTTTTAACCATTAAACCGTGGAGTAAAATCGTTGCATCATTTATTTCAATCTCGGTCCCATCACCTGTGGTAAAATCCCCATATGAATATTGATATTCAACTGTTAATTTTAAGATCAATAGTGAACAAATTAAATATTTTGTCTTTTATTAGGTTGTCTAGACATTCGGCTTGTTGCGAAGCGTGTAGACGGTGTAATCAGCACAAGGTTAGTCTTTTCAGGATACACGCCCCTTCTTTCATTTTGACACATCATGCTGAGCGACAGTCACATAACATCACAGATCAAATTACATTTATCACGTAAGATATTATTTATGTTCATAAAAGTTCTGTGTTTAATTTATGTGAGTTTGTCTTTTTCGCCTGTCTTGGTGCCGAATTGCCAAATGCCTCTTAGATG